>JBAMIG010000005.1:15237074-15251406 GCA_037177335.1 Kiunga ballochi
CACACACACACACACACACACAACAGTTACACAAATGACACCATTTCACTTTAAGAGCTGCAGTTCACATTCATGGGGTTTGAAGGTTTTTCTTAATCTCATTTTCTCTGCTTCTACATTTTGAAACACTCTCCTCTCTTTTTTGCCACCCTTTGATGAAAAAAGGAGAGTTATTGTAAACCAACTGAGGTGCCAACAGAAGGACGTTTGATAGTCAAAATACAGAAAGTTACAAATTTATTATCTAAATTTACAGTTTTAACCTGGGATATTTGTGTTGATGGCAACACATAATACGTACACATCATGGCAACCACACGCTCTTAGCGTACGTTTGGCACGCAGACCACAATGGCTGACTCAAAGTAACATCTGTCACAGATTCAGAGCCAAATGCATGATTAAAAGCATGAAGCAGCTGGAATTTTCTTGAGGTCTTCGCACATGAAACACTTCAGCTTGGACAAAAACCATCCACACAATGACCCTGCACACAAAAAGAAAATAAAGGGGTATAAATAAACAGAAAACAAAACATTACACAGGCAAATTGGATAAACTAATAGTACCTAGCTGAACTAATGGGCAGGAAACAAAGGAAACAATAAAAACTACAAAATAAAAAAAGAAACCAAAACTAAAAACTACACAAAAAAGTCCAACCCATTACATCTTCCACGCACAGGGTGCAATATTGACATGAATGCAAAGGCTTTCATGCAAACATGAGATCAGTGGTAGTTTTGATGAGCGCCTCTGGCAGCTACCTGCATTTTTATAGTTATTTCTACCCTTTGTGAACTGGTAAGCACTTGTGCCTAACAGATACCGACAGATTGGTGCACTTTTTCTTTTACATAAATGCTGCAGAAATACAACATATTGCTGTGTATTGCCCCCTAGCGGTGGCCTCCAGTATTGAACGTTTTGTTTGCAGCAAGTATATGGGCAGAGATGACTACATTGTAATGTATGAGTGTACACACCTCATAAAATCCTGGAGGGCTGGAGCCAATCCCAGCTGTCATCGGGCGAGAGGTGGGGTACATCCTGGACATATCCCCAGTCCATCACAGGGCCGACACACATAGACAAACAACCATACACACTCACACACACTCCTATGGGCAATGTAGAGTCTTCAATTAGCCTATCCCCAAGGTGCATGTCTTTGGACTGTGGGAGGAAGCCGGAGAACCCACGCTAACACAGGGAGAACATGCAAACTCCACACAGAAAGGTTACTGGTTGGATCTCCCCCAGCTGAGGCTCAAACCATCAACACTCTTGCTGTGAGGCCACAGTGCTAACCCACTGCGTGACAGACTAACAAGTTCTGACATTATTTTAATTGTAAGAAGTGGATTCTTTACCTCTGCCTTGCAGGATTACCTGGAGCAAATGGTGAAAAGGGAGATCCTGGCCCTCCAGGTCTAGACATCCCAGGTCTTCCAGGAGACAGAGGATCTCCTGGTTTCCCAGGTAACCCCGGAGCTGCAGGATCCCCAGGACCACCTGGAGGACCTGGACGAGATGGCGCACCTGGACTGCCAGGTAAAATATCATTCTAATACTATTGTACTTCTAGCTTTTGGCATCATTCTTTTTGAGTATTTTGTAGATTATGAAGAAGTTACAAATATGTATTTAAACCAAGAGCAATAAATAACAAAAAATCCATTCAAATACATGCAAATAACATAACATGTACATTTTTCCATTTTGATGAATGTCATTTATAAGAAGTTTAGCCTAAACGTCAGCCAAATTCTTCCGTTTGTAAAAATGTTCACATTTGATAAATCAATGGTTTATTTGTTATGAAGAACAACATGAACTAAATTTATAGACTTTAGTTTTCAGTCTCCTCAATGCCATTCTGTCTGTCACAGTTGTGACCATAATTTAAAGTTTGTCTTTAAATAAAAAAATTAGGCCTATTTACAAATATTTTTTCTGCATCACATTGTCAAAATATACAGTCACTTTAAAGTAGCCATTTTGAAAATGAGCTGAATGATCTGCAAAGACTGAATAAATAATAATGTTATACCTTTTATGATTTTGTTTAAATATGTCATTTGGTAAAGGAAAGTTGTGGAGCTTTGCTGAAACTCTGCTTTACAATTTATGCCACAGTAGTCAACACGCTAATAAGCTAACAACTAGGCTTCCTAGCTTAGCAGCTAGCTGGCAAGATGTTAAAGTTGTTAGAGGTATTAATTTTACTAATTTGATATTTTAGTGTATGAGCTGCTTAATGATTATTTAGCCTGAAAGCTATCGCACAAGGATAGTTGCAAGCTGTGAAGCAAAAATGTTAGTCTGTGTTAAATGGCACTTAGAAACCAGTAGCTATTGTATGGATTTTTTACAGTTATTTATAGGTCAACATTTTCTTATTTGGTTTATTTCCTACTCTAACACCGCTTTGTGTTGTCTGTTTGCTTGTAGGTCTGAAAGGCGACATGGGCCCAATGGGTCCTCCAGGACCTTCTGGTGGACCTGGAATTCCAGGGGGTCCTGGTGGTCCAGGACCTAAAGGTATTAATTAATTTATTTATTTTTTCTAAAGTATTACACCAAGTCTTTCAAGGTATATGTCATAAAAATACTTCACATTGTCATTTTTATTACAGGATATTAGAATCGTAACTTATTAACCATGTGAAAGGTTATTAAGGCCGTATTGTGAGAGAATTTATGTATTCTGTTACTCCTGTTGTTAGTATGAAGAAATAGAGATTTAGTAGCAGAACCCTGCAATAATATTAAATTTATCATAAATAAAGACAACAGTAGCACCTCAATGATTGACATGTTCTGCCTTCAGGTGAACCAGGATTCCAAGGCAGAGATGGCGCTCCAGGTGTTTCTGGTTCTAAAGGAGAAACCGGAGAACCCGGCCTCCAAGGACCCTCAGGATCAAGTTCACCACCAGCCAACATAAAGGGTAACAAAGGAGATGCTGGACTACCAGGTATTGGTGCTTTTTATGCAGACTTCAGTCTTACAAATGCTACTTGTTGTATTACAAATCACACTGGATTGGTTTTCCTTTTGTGTGTTTTCTACAGGTGCACCCGGTATTCCAGGGCCAAAAGGAATCACTGGTCTCCCTGGGGATCCTGGACGTCCAGGAGTAGATGGACGCCCTGGAATCCCTGGACCACCAGGTGTGGGTTCACTTCTTAGCAGGTAGAGGAAAAAAAAGTTCAAATATTGTTCTACCATGTTGTTTCTGTTTTGTTCAGGTCTTAAAGGAGAGCCTGGTCCTGCCGGAGGTCCAGGTTTTCCTGGAGCTCCAGGACTAAAGGGTGGCATGGGAGAAATGGGAATTCCAGGTATGTTGCATTTACTTTATTAAAGCTGTTTTGTACATGCTAGAACACTGATTGTGTTCAGTATCAGTTCTTCAAATTATTTATTTACATAGTGTTTTTGTAAACATTTTTTGTGAATAAAGATTTCTTTAATCATTACATGAGGAGTAGTTGTTGTTGACTTATGAAATAAATGTTAACTTGTCCATTGCTCATGTTTTTCTGCATGAAATCCTCAGGACCAAGTGGGCAGAAGGGTGATTCAGGTCTTCCAGGTAGGTCAGGATCCCCAGGTCAGCCTGGTGCACCTGGCTTCCAAGGATCCAAAGGCGAGCCGGGCTCTGCTGGCGTTGGGCCATCAGGACCACCTGGATTAAAGGTAAAAGTAGCTAAACTTTTTTCTTCCTAGCATCTTGATGCTTCACAGGTCTTGTTTATGCTTATGTTTTCTTTAACTCTCTTGTAGGGTGAGCCAGGTCAGCCAGGGTTCCCAGGAAGCCCTGGAATGAAAGGAAACCCGGGACAACCCGGTCTACCAGGTTTACCTGGAGGACCAGGTGCTAAAGGCGACAGTGGCCTCCCAGGATTCCAAGGTGAGGATGGATTGTGACGCTGAAACTCCCAGTAGGAAAAAAGCCTCAAACTCATGGACTCATTCTGTTGCAAAGCAGTCTGCATCAAGTAATTCCAGCAAATTATGCTGACAATCGTCAAGTTATCAATAATATTATTTATATATTATATTATTATATGTAATAATAATATTACAAGCGCTGATATTTAGTACCAATAATGCCCCTTTAATCTGATTTTATCTGAAATTTTCCATCAACATTAAATCTTTGCAAAGACAGCTATTTAATAAGTGCTGAGTAATCCAGATGTGTTCGAACAGACATTAACTCAGTCCTTTTCGGTTTCCTGGCAGGACCTCCGGGTATTTCTGGTCCTAAAGGTCTTGACGGTGGGCCTGGTGGTCCAGGTCTCTCAGGAGCTCCAGGCAGACCAGGAGAGTCTGGTCGACTGGGATCCCCCGGATTGCCTGGTGAAAAGGGTCAGGCAGGTCGGGACGGGATCCCGGGACCAGCTGGTATTAAAGGAGAGCCGGGTATGGGTTGTTTTATCTTTTGATCATATTGAATGTTCCTTTTAGCTTCTTTAGTTTATTTTGAATGTGTCTCCTTTCCAGGAGATCCTGGTTACGGTGGTCCTGGATCTGCTGGCCTTCCAGGGCTACCAGGTAAGTTACATCAAACTGTGCTGTGATAACAAAGTTATCGGAAATATATTTCCTACAAGTGCTTCATCTTTTTCCCTGTAAAGGTTTGAAAGGAGACCCAGGTCTTCCTGGTCCACCTGGGAGTCCAGGTTTTCCTGGGTCCAAAGGAGACCCTGGCTTTCCAGGTCCCCCTGGAGGTTCAGGTATTCCTGGCCCTCCTGGGCCTTCAGGACAATCTCTTCAGGGCCCTAAAGGAAACCAAGGACCTCCTGGACCGCCTGGAAGAGCAGGTAAAACACTCAAACAGTATTTGTCTTCAGGTTAATCTGCTTAAAGTTACTGCCTGGTTTTCTGATGCTGACAAAACAAACTTCCTGATTTCTTTGTTCTCTAATGTGAACAAAAACACGACAAATATGTTGATTTTACTCTGCAATCACCAAAGAAGAAAAAATACTGGTTTTATGGATGTTCATTTACATTATTTTTTTTGTGAAAAATATTTAATTTAAAAAATGCAGCAATGTTTGAGAAAACATTGAGTGATGGTTTGTCTTCTCCTATAGAATAGGGAAATTAAAGTAATTCCTTTTAATCTTAAACAAGAGATTAAAAATGTTATAATGGAAGTTTATGGTACAGATCTTATTGTTAAGAGTCACAACAGCAACATCCCACACAGTCAAGATACATTGAATATGGATAAAACAATCATTTTAATCATATTAGCTGAAAAATGTGACTTTTCCAAATTGCCTCAGCCATAATTCTCCTTACATCTGTACAAATTTCCTCAACAGGGCATGAGAGACAGAGAGCTAAACACTGAGAGGGCATCTATTGCACATTATGTTTTATTAAACCAGCTAAAAACCAGACAGTAACCAGCAGAATCTCTACCTCACGTGAATGTCTTCATCTTTGTGTCAGGTTGATTTGCATGGATTGTTGTTTCACCAATCAACACAAACGCCTCATCACTGCACCAGTCCAACACCAAGACATGTTCTGGTGCTCCTTCCTCTGGTTTTCACCATAATCTGACCACATACCACAAAAATGTTTTCTTCACTACAATGTTGTGCCTGTGTCATCATTTAGTGCAGCTTTATTCCCACTGATGCAACCCCCCTCGTGTCTTCTCACTCTTTTTCTTGCTTTCTGATCACATCATGGAAGAATCATTCATCTTTCCATCTCTCCACAGCCCTGCAACACTCTGTATGTGATTGTGTGTTTGCTTGTCTCATCCTATGGCCATCCCAAAAACAATACCTCCAACCATCCTGTTATTTGCCTGAACATGAATTGAAGCAGAAATGTTGTGCGAGTTTGTGTCTGGCTTTGCTGTTATTGGTGTTTTATCCAACCAATCAAATCATCTGCATGGACACTACAAACACTGAGAAGAAGCCTCACACAGTGATGGGTAGAAGTGGAAAAACCAGAGATTTTCTTGTGTTTTCTTCCGTCCCAACATGTTTTACAAGCAAAATTATGGCAGGCTAATTGGCTGTAAACATATTATAAAAAGGAAAAAGGTCAGTTAATTTTTATGTTATATGTTTTCCCTTAGAAAAGGGGAAAACATTTTTTCTCTATTGTCATATGTGAAAAAAATGGATTGTGAGGATCTAATTCTTTTTCTGATTCATGTTTAGGATTTTGGTATTGATTCTTTTCCCTGTGTACGCAGTGCTGAGTACATGTCCAAAAGCAGTGAATGTGTACAAATACACATTGTTCTGTATTGATAAGACTTTGTACCAGAACAGTTACCATGGTGATCGGGAGGCTCAAACAGTCTTTCAGCAAAATACAGACTTTTAGCTCTGTTAGCCAACAATCTATGCTTTGTGGGTGCAGTAAATCCCACTGAGATTTTACATCATGTTGCATATTGCTGTTAGTCAACATACGTCAGTGGGTGCACATAAAATCATTTTTTATTCATAAATCATTTTGCATCATCTTAAAATGACATGAAACAAAGATAGTAAATATTTCATTCTGTATGTATTTACAATGAGGATTGAATAGTTTTGGATGTGTCGACAACACTGCAAACAGAACAGATCAATTCTGGATCTTCACTTTCATTCTAAGCACAAATCAGAAATTAGACATGGATTTTTTATCCCTTCTTTTTCCTAAAAAACTTTGTAATGTCTGAAAGTATATGGAGTGAAATTAGTATCAACTCTTTTCTTCAGTCTGTTTTCAGTCATTTATTGGCAATGACTGAAAAATTTTGCCACCAGGCTCCATTACTGTGTGAGGCTTGTAAACAAACAGACTTGAATGTCAGGATGAGCTAAATGATGCAATGAAATTTTATTCCCTGCTTCCTGCGGTTCCACCCACTTATGGTGCGGCACCGCCTCACCAACGTGACAACTCTTGCATCCGGTCCCTGCAGGACCTTCAGGTCAGATGAACGGCGTCCAGACTTCTGCTGCACGTTCTTTACAACAACACTAAGATTAGCTTCACTCTCTGACCAAAAAAAGAAAACAAAAATCACTTGAACACCATCAAATCAGTGCATTTTTTCTTTATATCTTCCTAATTACTCTTCTCTCTCACTTTCCATGCACACTGATGGTAGAGTAGTTCACCTTTAACAAGTAAGCACCATTAAAAAATGACAAGTAATGACATGCCTGAAGTTTTAAGTCTCACATTAGTTCAGTCTGACAATCTAAGCATGTCGCCTGGATCACATGAAGGTGTTGTCAAATTGAACATTGAGAATGTGTCATGCATACGTAGCACCTGATAATTTTTCACAGAAACTAACTCACCTGAGAAATTAAATGATTCTTTACAGTGTGTCACATAATTGTACATGTATATTATCTGGATCTATACATAAGGTATTCTATCAATGCAAACATAATGAATTTAAAGGTTTGTTAAATATCCTATTCTAAAGGAATGTAAAAAAGATTAAAATTTCTCCCAATTTATATGCATTTTCAACACCCTGGTGCCTAAAATACCCCCAAAAACATTTAACAGTTCATGTACAAGATATGTGTAAGGCCCGGGATCATAGGTCTGGGATATACTTGCTGCTAGCACTGCGTTTGTTTACGTATCATGGTGCCCACGCTTTGACACGAGGTGTTGAGTGTGTGAGTAGCAATAATGACTTGACTGCTGTAGGCTCTTGTGCCAACCAAATCAGAAACACAAG
The DNA here is from genome assembly GCA_037177335.1 of Kiunga ballochi. Lineage (NCBI taxonomy): Eukaryota > Metazoa > Chordata > Actinopteri > Atheriniformes > Pseudomugilidae > Kiunga > Kiunga ballochi. The sequence goes on from JBAMIG010000005.1 coordinate 15,244,816, forward strand.
ATCAAAGTGTTTTTTACTTTACTTCGCATCTACCTGCATCTTCATGATTCCTCCTTGTTGCATAGTGAACACTCATGTCTTAACAATTAGCAAAAAATTGATAAACTTTTTACGGGATAATTCTCAGAAATACAATATGACTGGAAGATTGACCATTTTACTTTTTCTTACTTTTTTGAAGTCAAGCAGCAACCCTCAATGGAAAAATATGTAGCCTTTGCGGAAGTGCCAAAAATCGCATTTCACCCCTCACCTATTAGAGGTGCCAAAACAGAGTAAATTCTAATAAATGAGGTTTAATAAATCAAATATTAGTAAATATTTTTATGTGTTTAGACAATATTTAATTTTGTCGTTTTTATTTGCGGATATTGGCAGGAAGAAAGCAGAATGTAGCAAACAGTTTTTAGCTATCTAACAACAGGCTTTAGCTTTAGCCCACCTATCTCCGTTAGCCTGTTAGTTCCCAATAAGTCCAAGTTATCTCAGTTAGCTCTTAGCTCCAGGCAGCTTGGAGTTTGATAGACCTCATTCCTCCATCCCCACGCTTATGGCCCCTCTTTCAACTCCAGCTCTTTGCCTATTTTTGTACTTTTGGGAGTGATGGCATGTGTGATGCTGCCAGGATGGCGATGGTAGGCACCGCCCAACAAGCTTCAACTTTGCCCTTCAGAAACCTGTTGGGAGACTTCGCGTCTATCTTTTTTTCTACAGGTCCAGTTGCTGTGTCTTGCCCACCAGTAGTGACCTCCAGTGTTAAACATTTTTTTGCCGTGTTATGTGTCATGCTTCTGTTGTTTGCAGTAAGCATTAACAGGGAAACATACACTGCAAGTATATCCCAGCCCTTAATGACCAGCAGTATAGTGGGATAAAATGTGTGAACTATTTAGATGTACTTTTAGAGCAGTATTAAAAATAATACATTTTAAAGGACAGAACAAAAAGGGAAAAAAGCCAAAACCAACTTTTGTTTAAACCTTTTTTCCTTTTTTCGGTAAACTTAACAATAATGTTTTAATTTAAAATAAATGCAGCTGGTAGGTCATCCCCTGTCCATTATACTTCAGTCCTGTTCACAATAGGTTTTGTTTTCTATCTCCGCAAAGGCATATTAGGCGTTTCAGCAAATGTATTAAAGAGTTATTAACGCTTAGCTTTAAAATTGCCTTTTGAAATTAATCCTTCGTAGTCTAAATCAAACTAAAAAGTTTGAAATTGTGAATAAAATCATTTTATTTAGTGTTGATTTATATGCAATTTTTGACTTGTAATTTATGCAGAGGCAAAGCAAAAACAATGATGAGTCAATTAATGGCTTTTGATGGACCAAATTTAATGATCACTGTTCTTTGGTGGTTGGTTTTAGTCCTTTTGGGAATTTGTAGATTATAAAGCTAAATAATGTGTATGCTTCAATTGACTCCTATTAAATATATACACTCACTGAACACTTTGTTAGTGAGGTTACCAGATTGGCACAGATTTTACCATCAGCTCTGCCTTAATTCTTGGTGTGACAGATTCCACAAAATGATCCATCCATCCAGTGATCTATTGCAGTGAGATCTGGTGACTGGAGGTCATTGGAGTACAGTAGACTCATTGACTCAGTATCATGTTTAAGAAAATAGTTGGAGATCAGCTTTGCGGCATTGTGCATTATCTTGCTGGGAGTCTCCATCTGGAGATGGTGCACTTTGGTCACAAAGGGACAGAAATGGTCAGCCACAATACTCCGGCACAATACTCAAGTGGCCCAAAGTGTGTGACAAAAATACTCCCCACACCATTACACCACAAAGGATGAATATCTCCATGCTTTTATGTTGTTTCCACCAAGTTGGGATTGTTGCAACTGAATTGGAGAGTCCTCAAACCAAACTGTGAGTCTGTGTGAAATGTAGTTTTAGATAACAGGAATGACACTTCCAGTGGTTTTTCTGCTGCTAAAGCTCATCTGCTTCATGGTTACACATGCTTTGTGTTTATAGAGAGCATACCATTGGTGGAAGTAAACCATTCCTGTTTCCTTTTCGACCAGTCTTTCCCGTCTCCTCTGGCCTCTGACATCAACAAAACATTATGATCCAGACAACTGCTGTTCACTGGACGTTTTCTCTTTTTCCAGACCGTTCTCTGTAAACCTTAGAGATGGTTGTGTGAAAATCCTGGAAGATCAGCATTCATGTTTAAAGCCAATTAAATCTAATTTCTTTCTCACTGTGATTTCCACACAGACTGAATGCCAGCCTGAGGGATTGCTGGGATTGGCTCCAGCTTCCTCCTGAGCCTTAATTAAATTAAGCGGGTTAAGAAAACGACATGACCATTAGCTATGTACATGATAAAGTAGCCAGTGAGTGTATCTATTTAATCTCTGGAAGAATTTTAAGTCTTTGTTTACTTTTACAAAGCAAATCTTAACTGTATTTAAAGAAGCTGAATGCAATGCAAGTGTACATCACACAGAAAAGCTTTTTACTATGAAGTCTAACTGTGTTTGTCTGCTGTTACTCTTCTTGTCTAAATCTCTCTTTTTTGCCTTGTTTCATCAACTCGGCTCCGCTTTACCCGGGAATTCTGGGAACCGTAGGTCCTCCAGGTTAGACCAAATGGTTTGATGGTTTTGATGTGTGGTTCAAACTTTTAGCATCTTAATGAGAAACTGGTTATAACTCTGTCACACTCTTATTTTGAAAATCTCTTGATTCTAAAGCACAGACTGGATGTGTCACACAGGAAGTTTTAACTTGCTTTGATACAAAAACGTCTAGCATTTTCCACTGCCATCAAGGAAAATAATATAGAATATATTTAGTATTTGTGTCTGTAGGGAACTGTTCTTCAGACATTTAGAAATGGACAAAATAACAGAAAAGCACCTCTGATTATCTTGATCCATGTGTCTTCCTGCTAATTACGTCTAATGGGCTCGACACATAGGCAGCCATGTTGCTTTTTTTCTACTGATCTGCTACTGAAGTTGCAAAATCGCTGCCCTCCTCCAGCCATACGACAGACAGCATTCATGCATGTGAAATTATGCAACATTTAACTCACATGGCACTACAACAAATCAGTGAGGTGTTTTTATTGACTGAAACAGTGGAACCTGAACTTATCTGGATCTGCCTTGAGGTCTTTAACTAGACGTTTCCCTGATTGTAAAATAGGATAAATGCAACTTTGTGATTTTCTGCTATAAACAGACAGATTTCTGTCAGTTCCAGCGAAATCGCCCAACTCTTCATCCTTAAAGCTTAGACTCTTACCTGCTGCTTTGAAAGCAACTAAATTCCCTCCAATGTGGTAACCAGATCCAGACTGGTGATCAGAGAGTGGGATTTGTGCCGCTGTGTGGATCACACACTGTATCCTGGGTCTCATTTTCCCCGTCCCTGTGTGTCGAGCTCTAGCGTGTACAACATGCCGTTGATGCATCATTGAATAATTTAATGTCAAACTTGGGAATGAAAATGTTTTCTAAACTGAAAGGCTGCAGAGGTTTGTTTTAAAATCAGGGACAGGCAGCTCTCTTTATGTTTGTTTCCATGAATCTAAAAAGTAAATAATTATATTTTTGTCATATTTTGGGTCCTTTATGGCTTTCAGGAAAATTAACGGGATTCCAGGTGTAATTGTAATATTGTATTCCAATATATTAGATATATTATTGTACCTAATCTTTACTTTTCTGCATTGGAAGGTCCTCCTGGCCTTCAGGGTCCCCGCGGACCGGGAGGAAGTGGTGGTGTTAAAGGAGAGAAAGGAATTCCAGGTGCTCCTGGCCAGTCAGGTTTTCCTGGATCGAAAGGAGACCCTGGTGTTCCAGGATTCCCGGTATGGTCATTAGATTCACTAACATACTTTAAATGTACCACATATTAAGATATTAAACACGCTGAAAAAGTGCCTCTTTCATGCCAGGGTTCCCCAGGTGGTCCTGGTGGTCCAGGTCCAAAAGGAGATAGAGGTCTAGCTGGTGTTCCTGGTTTTCCCGGTTAGTTCACTGTAACCTTTAGGTTTTTCCACCACTCAAAGACAGTTTTTTAGGCTCTGGTGCTCCTTTCAAACACACAAACATGTTTTTTGTTTGTATTTGTGTCAGGAACTAAGGGAGAGACAGGACCACCCGGTCAGAGTGGGCTTCCTGGAAATCCCGGTGATCTGGGCCCCACTGGTGAGTGAACTCCGTTCTGGGAAAGTAATTTCAATAACATACAATTGGGAAATATCTGTAATTATCGTTGTTCATGTCTCACGCCAGGGATTCCTTCAAAATAAAACATGAACACATTATTTCTGTCCAGGTCCGCCTGGTGATCCTGCTTTACTTTCACCTCCAAGTCTCGTCAAGGGAGAGCCCGGACCTCCTGGTCCGAAGGGCAACCCCGGTTCTCCGGGATCACCTGGCTCTCCTGGAAACAGTGGAAGCCCAGGTGGGTGAATCTGGACTCGGGTTGGATCTGCAGAGTTGCAGAAGCAGCGTGAAAATAAAGTTACAAACAGGAAGCCGCTGGTTTTCCTCAGTAAAAAAAACGTTTTATTTGTTTTAGTTTAGTTTAGCTTTATAACTTTTTTCAATTGAACATAAGTAGTTAGTTTAATGTTTTTACATAGAGATAATTTATTTAGACAACACCTTTTAAAAAACCTTTTTTATAGTAGGTGAATTTAATGAAACCTGATGTAGTTGTATTATTTACACACCGGATAGGTGTGATTATTTAACTTTTAACATCTTAGTTTATAAAAATAAATCTAGTGTACCTTAAACAGTTATTTTAAAATAGTCAGGGTTGTATGGAGAAAGCAAAACAAATACCTTTTTCATTTACTTTAACTTTATTTTCACTGGTTCATTTCTATGCAAATATTCACAAAGCATTCAGTTAAAATAAGCAGAATTTTGTTGTTCCCTCTAAGAAAAATAATACAGAATATAAAGGGTTTATGGGAATTCCATCCTCTTTTAAAGCGTAAATTCCTCTTAATGCCATTAATTTGATCTCAGCTCCTCATTTCAGACTTTTCCAGCATCTGGTTACAGAGTCTGTCATTTATTATCTGTTTTATCATTTCTTTAAACCTTGTTGGGATATAATACCTGATGAGTAAAGAAAAAGCCTGCTTGAGTTCTCCTGCTGAATGTATTTTTTACTCTCCCTGCCTCCCAGGTCTGCCTGGTGGACCTGGAGATCCCGGTGCCGACGGTCCTTCCGGTTTCAGCGGCCCGCCTGGCAGGAAGGGAGACACGGGCCCTGCTGGTCCACCCGGTGAGTTACATAGACCGAAACCCATCCTATCGATTTACAGAAAGAAAAAAAAGCTGATTGAACCGATTCCTTTTCTTTAATACTAGGTGTAAGAGGCTTCCCTGGTCCACCTGGTCCAGGGGGTCAGCAGGGTCCCCCTGGTGAGCCAGGATCAGTCTCGGCAGCCCATGGTTTCCTCATCACCCGACACAGCCAGACATCTGAAATACCCGTCTGTCCCCCCGGCACAAGCTCCATTTATGATGGCTACTCTCTGCTGTACGTTCAGGGCAATGAGAGGGCTCACGGACAGGATCTTGGTAGGACACAATGTTCCTTCTTAAGACCCTGAATTTAGCAGAACAAAAAGCAAAGAAGGTTTTTCATTCTTCTTCCAGGCACAGCAGGAAGCTGCCTGCACAGATTCAGTCCCATGCCCTTTATGTTCTGCAACATCAACAACGTCTGCAACTTTGCCTCCCGCAACGACTACTCCTACTGGCTGTCTACGCCGGAGCCCATGCCCATGTCCATGTCCCCCGTTAGCGGAGAGAACATTAGGCCCTTCATCAGCAGGTAGGGAGCAAAGAAAACTAAGAAGTGTGGAACGACGTGGGGCGTTATATTAAAAGGTTTATTGCTTCTTAGGTGTGTGGTGTGTGAAGCTCCTGCCATGGTGATTGCAATTCACAGTCAGACCATCCAAGTTCCTTCTTGTCCTGCGAACAACTGGGACCTTCTCTGGATAGGATACTCCTTTATGATGGTAGGGTGAACATTGTAAAGCTCTTTATTGTGACTGCATTTAAAAACAAAACACATTTAAATGTTTTAATGTGATTCTGCAAAGAGTTATGAAGATCAGCAGAAGAGGCATTTATGTATTTTCTATGTAGAAACATTTTTGTGTTACTGTTGATGTTTCTACCGGTAAGAGTTCCCGTCTGACCTTATCTGCAGTTTAACTGCTGATGCACCTAAAAAATACTGTGAGTTGTTTATAAAACCAAAGGTTTTCTTTTTTAATACGGGAAATTTCTGCGAACAGGTTGTTCCATTGATGTGCAGAAAATTCTGGCTAACAGAGATTAGCATTAACCAAACTCTCTGACTGCCATTTGAAGAGGAACCAAGCTGCCCTCACAAAGTCAGAATTTAGCCCCTGAAACGATCCAGCACCTCACAGCTGGGTGCAAGATACTGGCAGGTAAAGAATACATGGAGCGCCATGACCAAGTAGCCGGCATTGTATACAGAAACATCTGTACGGAATATGGACTGGAGACCCCTAACTCCCAGTGGGAGACACCCCCCAAGGTGGTGGAGAATGAGA
>JBAMIG010000005.1:15253139-15263613 GCA_037177335.1 Kiunga ballochi
TGAGCTGCTGCCCCCGCGACCCGACCTCGGATAAGCGGCAGAAGATGGATGGATGGATGGATGGATGGATGGATGGACATCAGACATCTCCGTCCAGAAGGAGATAGATATTTTTTAGCACTGTTTTTATGCTTCTGCCATTTGCAAAAATGTTGATTAGAAAGGATGTGCGTAAACAAGCCTTCAGACTGAAGCAACATGATGCAGAGTTAAAAGCTATTTTAGTTCAGCCCGACTGGAACCAAACAGCAGTAGTCAGAACAGGAAGTGACCCCGTTGGCTTATATATCACAGGAAGTTTCTTACAAACCGGGTCATCCCAACACAAATAAAGTCCCCTTTCAAAGGTTTGCACTGGTGATACTGGTCATACAACAGAAACAGTTTTTATCCATGTCTATGTATTTCTGCTACACCCCACTTTCCTGTCCAGCACACCAGTGCAGGCGCAGAAGGCTCCGGTCAGGCTTTGGCTTCGCCCGGCTCCTGCCTGGAGGAATTCCGCAGCAATCCCTTCATAGAGTGCCACGGCAGAGGGACATGCAACTACTTCAGCAACTCCTACAGCTTTTGGCTGGCCACAGTGGAGCCTGTTGAGATGTTCAGGTATGTGTGTCAGGAAGGTGGACGGTCTTGGGCCTTTTCTTTGCTGTGCATAAGTATATCCACAGATTCCTCGCTTTCTGCTTCTGCTGAGCAGCTTGTATGCGTTCCTCCTACAGGAAGCCGCAGTCGGAGACCTTTAAGGAGGGTAACCTCCTCACACGCGTCAGCCGTTGTGCGGTCTGCCAGAAAAGGACGTAACGGCACATGGCAGCAAGAGGCTGTTGCTAGGGGGTACCTGATCGCTGTCAAGACTTAATGGGATGACCTGATGACGGGGACAAGCTGGAGGAGTACGGGCAGATGTCGTCCTGACTATTGACAAGGCGACAAGGTGGAATTCCAATGGTGCATTGTCCTGCAGTAAAAAAACAAACTACAACTAAAACAATGGTGCTACTGTGCGACACAGCTTAAAAAAAAGAGAAAAATGGACATAAATCATTCTTTCATTCAGTCTTTGTTTAGTTTTTTTTCTTTTAAAAGTACCTCAAAATTATTTCCACTAAATGGTGCCATGATGGATGTGTGACAATTTCAGTGCATTTTCACTCTTCTTCCTGCATCCTCTTTCTTGTTTTTGTTTAAATCACTTTTGACACCCCCCCCCCTCCTTCTCCCCCCTTATTGACGAGGAGCAGATGATCCCCGCGATCACCAAATCGGCACTTTGACTTCAGAACATCCAGGATGACCGATGCACTGACGATGAGTTTTCCTTAGTGAGACTGAATGCCCTTTTTTTGTTTGTTTTTCTGTTCAGACTCTCCTGTTTTCTGTCTCTTTGTCAGATTCTGTCGTTTTACATTTGGTGGTACTAACCCTGCTGTAGCCCACCTGCTAACCCTCTGCCTACATCTTCTCTCTCTTCCTCTTTCATTTTGTAAGTAATAAAATGTGTATATTGTGTAAAACACCTTTTTATTGTTAGTGTATTAGCTTTTGAATCACTTTTCCAGGGTTTTTTTTTTTAGCTCACACACACATTCACACATATTTTCTTCATTCTCGCTGACACACATCAACTCAGATAATGTACAAAGTAAGGCTTTTATGAATGAAACAGTATTTTATATATAATAAATATATATTTGAAAAAAAAAACAGTTTGGCTTTTGGGGAGATTTCTGTTTATAACCATAAAAAGCTCTTGCATTTTCACTGAAACGTAAAGCGAGCTACCGAGCACAGAAAGAGCCATTTCTCCTAAATATAATAACATAACTGTGTGACATTAACTGGTCGCTTCAACCTATTGTATTCAGTTTGTAGAGTGATTAAAAAGCTGAACTTTAATAAGGGGATTTACTGTTGGGTAGTGTAATGTTTGGGGATGTTGCAAATGTCTGAGAGAGTAAAAAAAAAACAGCTTTTAAATTAAATAGAGTCTGTTTGATTAGAAAAGCACATTTACTTTGTGTCTTTAACATTTCCAGGTGCTGAGCTTTTCTGTAAGAACAATAAAAAAATGACAAAACTCTTCAGGTTTTGGGTTCTGCTTTTTACCCAGAATCTTTAAACCCAAAAACTGTCTGGATTTGCATCCAGAAGCGGTTTGAGTGTTTCCGCTTGTTGCTGCAGAAACACAAGGGTTCGAGTACCTGTACGAGGAAATCGGGTCCCAGACGTTACCGCCTCACTCGCATAAGGGGGAATGCTCCTGATGTACTGTATTTTCCTTTCATTTTTATTGTTTTATTTTCCAAAACTGATTTTATGAGTTCTAATGTTGTCAGCTTGGGGTGCGATTAGAATGTGCTTTTTTCTGTCTTGTTTTAATGTTATGTTACCCAGAAGTTGTTATAAACTTTTAAAATTGAAATAAATACAATGTTTAAAGTGTTGTCTGAGAACATATATACCCGCTTGCTCTGGAGAAACAAAACATCAATGGTCATCACGTCAATGTTTTATGCATGAAAGCCAAAGCAGCACGCAGCTCTGTAGCTGCTGCGCTACTGAATGATGATTCGCATCATTCTCCTGCACGCATCAGTATGAAGCAGCTTTTTCATAACTAAACAAAAACCAAACATAATGAAGAGGAATGGCTTTCTTAGTGGACCTAAACCTCCAAGAGACCATCACATTTTTGCAAAAAACTGTTCAAATAAATATAATTGAATTTATGAATGAATTTACAAACCAACCTGAACTAGAACTGTGCTGTTATTACATAGCAGTAAGTGTAAATGCCATAATGCTTGTACAAAATGCAAAATATCTCTGAGTATAAACTAAATACCTAGATAAAATATGTTTTTAAATAAAAAAAAAAAGAAAAAAGAAATGAACATTTAATGATTAGAAAAAGGTGTTATGTGGAAAGACTGGGACTGTTCAGCAAATTACAGTGACTGGGAATTAAACCCATGATTCACTGTGGTCCTCTAGGGCCTGAATCCTGCAGGTTTTCCATGTATCCGGTGCACCTGAGTCCGATCAAATGGCTCCAACAGCTTATTAAGGTCTGCACAGTGATTCATTTGATTCTGATGTGACATGGAGTAAGGGAGACATTTCAGGACGAGGGTTAAAGTCCTCTACCCCTTTTACAGACAACCCAGGTTTGCATGTGAAGACCATAAAACTAAACCAGACCTGATCATCACTGAACTGCAGGAAATGCATTATTAATATTTTATTTTTGTGTCCGGCTGTTCAACACAGCTCATCAATGATGGAAGTATTCAGACATATTCACAGATAAGACATTTTTCTGATCCATCACACACATACACAATCAGAATAAACAAATAAAACACACACACATATAGATATTTACACACACATCTGCCCACACAAAATAAATGAGCATAAAAATAACATAATCCATACATGTATAATCGCTACTATCATACATAAATTGCCTTTTTTTTTATTGTATGTCAAGCATTAACAGTTTAATATAGCTAATAAAAAGGTTATTAATTATCCATTAAATTACATCGCCCTTTGATATCAGACTTATTCGAGTTATTTTCTTTTATTAGGTTTTCATAAACACAGAAAAAAATTCTCAACCTCCACAAGTTCTGAGTACTAAATCCTCTCTAAGCGTTTCCTGTTTCATTAATTAGTGGCAGTTTTCTTTAACAAAGTATGCATTTATTGCCAGCAATGAGCTTAACCTGCACAACATGTTAATTAGATTAGCATTAGCATTGGAATGTAGAAGATTAGCTTCAACTAGCCACATTTAGCTTCCACTAAACAGCAAAATAAAGATACAGACATTTACTGCAGCATTCTGCTGCTGATTAAGCACTTACTGCCCTTGTTTTAAATAAATGCTGAAAGATTTGGACATGATCAACACATTTTGGTACATTTGTATAGCAGGAAAAAGCTAACTTACTCATCGAACAATACTAGGACAGTAGTTGCATTTCCATCACCTCTTCATTTGCGAAAAACTTAAATGTTGCAATAGATATCTTCTAATGGAAACACCTACATTTAGAAATAAAACCCTAGATTATCACTTAAAAGTGTTTTTTCATATATTTCAATATAGAACTTTATTGCAAAAGTGTAATGGAAATCTTTTGTTCGCAATTATGCTTTCCAGGTGTCACCTAGTGGGTCATGTGACCAGTTTAGATGGTGATATGAAGTAAACAACCAGAAAATGCTAAATTTTAACGGGTTTTAGAAAAGGGAAATGAGGGTGGCTTCGAAAAGTTGTAGCAACATTTCCACAGCCTGTAGAAAACCCCAAAATAATGCTTCATAGTTACATTTTCAATGCCACAATTTCAGCTGGACACAATTTTATGATATTTGGGGCTTATGCGCTAAACAGTTCAATGGAAACACCTGCAAATCAAAAGTAATAGTAATTCTTTACATATTTTACTTTTTGTTGCAAAAAACGTAGAAGGAAACGGTGATAACGATGATGATTGTTGGAGTCTGCTCTTCTTGTCTCTCTGACTTGTGTCTTTCTTCTGTTTCCGCTTTGTCTTTCTGGCCTCCTCTGACACCATCTTCACCTTCTTACTTACTTCAGGCATGATGAACTTTAGTCGTAAGAGGAGACAAAAGCAGCGCCCTTTGTGTTTATAGAGGGAGCCATAGCGCAAAGCACTCCAGGTCACATGATCCCACGAGAGATGGATCCCCTCCTGGAAAGTTACAATGTCTTATATCTGAAGTGAGCAGCACCCTCGCTGCACAGACACATCATTTACTGTATAATAACCCCAGAAATCATCCATCATTACTCACATTAGGCCGATACTTGTGTAAAAAAACCCTGCAGTATTAGTTTAATGTAGGCTATCTACTGTATCACTCTTTATCAATCACTTATTTTTTTGGAAAAGACACGAAATTGTTGCTTCATTATAGAACATTAACAAGAAGTTGCTTCAAGTTTTAGTTTCTACAGTCATGTTCATGAATAACGCCATGTGGGTTAACAGTAGCCTACTTGGGACATTTTTGGGCAGCACCAGCATCTCATTCCCTCTAAATAGTTATATTCAAACAGTATAAAACCAGTTGATTTAAAGAAACTAGCTGATGAACTATCACCAAGTTTATGAATAAACAGAAAAAGAAATACAATGTTAAAGGTTCAGCAGAAGTAGCAAATAAAACTGGTTCTTTTTCAGGTGTTTGCAGATTAAAAATGACCGTGTAATCACAGCGCCATCAGTATTTCTTCTCCCACTGTAAGCAAACTTAAATGGGTCAAGGTGAGGGTTAATAACGATCCTTGTTTTTAATTATGATGATTATTAGCCTGAATTCTTTGTTTTCACATGCACAAGAGACCATAAGCAGAGGGATTATAATGACCTGTTGCATGGTGGGATTAGCAAAACATTTTTGGGAGATGCAACTCAAAGCTACACAAAGTTCAGCTTTTTAAACAAACAAGTGGATAAATTTTCTGGTCCAGTGAAACAGTTATGTGACAAAGTTCAGAGCAGGTCAAAATTGGCCTCCTGTGATCTGTGATCACCTGCTGGTAGAACCACATGACCAAAGGATTATTGTGCCTTTGTGGAGGTGTACAATACAGAAAGTACAAAAGCAACGCTAGACGTGTTTCTGTGCAGAAAAAAGCCACGTTAACCTTGCTCAGAGACCCTGTTCACTTCTCTGTGCTTGGTGGCATGGACTGTCATGCAGTGGAAACATGGATTCCAGTTCTTGTTATTAGGAGAAATAGAAGCTGGGGGCTTTGAACCAAAGACTAAACAAAGCCTCCTGACCTTTGTTATCAAAGCATGCTACAGCAGAGCAGGACCTGTGATGGCAGGGGACTGTAATTAATGCAAAAAGCTCTACAAGGTTTCCTTCCTCAGCCTTATCCTGCAACACCACTGCTGAGGAAGAAGAAGCAGTGCTAGACTGATCTGCCTGGAGTTTTTAATCTACAAGATATGTCAACTTTTGCAACAGCAATAAAAAAAAAAAACCTCACTCTGTGTGTGTGCCTTAAGGTGTGTTTACAGGAACAATAGGACAACTGGACACTTTAAACACTCAATGCTTCATATCCAAAATACTAAATGTTTCTCACAAGTTTAAGTGTTGTGAGAAGAACCGTTCACGTAAATATGGATAAATAAAAAATGGATCTGCAGGTTCCTTTTGTCTAAAACTAAATAAAGCTAAAAGTAATATATACTTTTTTTTTTTTCATTTCCATTTTATTTTCCAGAAACAGGACTCAGTCCAGTCAAAGAACTGGGCTGACCAGCAGGTAGCAGCATCCCCATAAACTGGGATGTTTGCAGGCTGGCTTCATGAAATTCTGCTGCTTTTGGTTTATTTAACAGCTTTCATGTTTTAAACTATGTGTTTATGACATCATGATTCTTGTTTTAATGCTTTAAAAATGTTCAAATAAAAAACATTTCCTGTTGGCTGTACGTGCTTCTCTCTGTCTGCCTGCCTGTATCTGTGTCTTCTTGTCTCTGTGTCTTCCTGTCTGTCTGTCTTCATGTCTGTCTGTCTTCCAGTCTTTCTATCTGTATTCCTGTCTCTGTGTCTTCCCGTCTGTGTCTTGTATGTCTGTCTTCCTGTCTCTGTGTCTTCCTGTCTGTCTATCTTTCAGTCTGTCTGTCTTCCTGTCTTCCTGTTTGTCTGTCTGTCTCTCTGTCTTCCTGTTTGTCTGTCTGTCTCTCTGTCTTCCTGTCTCTGTGTCTTCCCGTCTGTGTCTTGTATGTCTGTCTTCTTTTGTCTATCTTTCAGTCTGTCTGTCTTCCTGTCTCTCTGTCTTCCTGTTTGTCTGTCTGTCTGTCTGTCTTCCTGTCTGTCTGTCTGTCTCTCTGTCTTCCTGTCTCTGTGTCTTCCCGTCTGTGTCTTGTATGTCTGTCTTCTTTTGTCTATCTTTCAGTCTGTCTGTCTTCCTGTCTCTCTGTCTTCCTGTTTGTCTGTCTGTCTGTCTCTCTGTCTTCCTGTCTCTGTGTCTTCCCGTCTGTGTATGTCTGTCTTCATGTCTGTCTTCTTTTGTCTATCTTTCAGTTTGTCTGTCTGTCTCTCTGTCTTCCTGTCTGCACATGATAATGTATTTTTATTTCCAGTCTTTATTTGCTGTCTGATTTTCCGTCTTCTCATTGCTTTATCGAGCATCTTTCTCCAATCTGTCCCTTGACTTCCTGTCTGCTTATCGCTTATTATCTCTGTAACTGTCGTAGCTTTCACCTGTTTTCACATTCATGACTGACGATGGTGTAGGTGGACATGAAGGTGTCTTTTTTTCACCATGGCCCCAGGTGGACGTGCACCCATCCTCACAATCCCCACTGGAAAATCTAACCTTGATTTTGACATCATAAGCTTTTAAGTGTTTGGGATTTCTTAGCTAATCTATGTTCTGATTTGCTGTTGCTGACCTGTTGGGTTAAGCAAGAGGATCAGTGGTGAAGTGGTCTGCTATCTCAGGCTGTCTCAGTGCTCTAAGCTGGACAAAGTATCTCTTGCTTCTGGAAAAATACACGCTGATCTTTTGTCTAAGTAGATCTCAGCTTCTGTTCGGTTTACACAAAGATAAGACTTACAGAGGACTGAAACTGGGCAAATAAGTACAGAAATGATATGATGATGAAAAACCAACTGAAAAATGTATGCTTTTGGGGACCTCATGGCGTACAGACGATGGATTCAGGCCCACAACTGGTCACTGATGTGGCTGTTCATTAGCCTAGTGGCATTTTGTTGCTTACTGGCATCCCATTCTTTGACCAGCAGTTGTTAACAAGAGAGTTTTTTGGGCAATACAGCATCACATATGAGCAAATCAGATGTTTAGCTGGATGGAGGTTAGGACTTACCGTCCATCATTTTATCCTCCTCCCTGTCTAACTTGGTAGCTACTATGATATGATCCTGCCACTGTGGAGGAAACATATTTACACCTTAGTGCACAGGTGTCAAACTCCAGTCTTTGAGGGCTAATAGCAGGATTTAGTTGTCTCCATGCTCCAACACAGCCGACTGAAATTAATGAATAGGTAAACCAGAACCTGTTGCATCCATTTGATTTGCATCAGGCGTGCCAGTGCAGGGAAACAGCAAAGCCTGCGGGATACCAGCCCTCGAGGACCGGAGTTTAACACAAATGTCCTGGTGGATTGAGCAAGGTCCCAGAGTATGGAAAGAGGGGCTCAACACTGGCTCCCGAGTGACTGCACCCCTATTCTCCTGTGAAATAGGTGTCCCTCAGATGGCACATCTGATGGCACTGAAAGCCTAAAACAGAATCTCAGTAGAAACATTTTCCAGAGAAAAGGGAGAATTCCTTTTTTTCCCATCGTGTTAAGATGTGTTGCTCATTGAACACATGTAGAGTCCTTAACAGTTATACATTGTAAAGTTTATTTGTTGTCAACATCATCTGCAATTAATGGGTTTGAAATGCTTAAAATATGAACACGTCAGTTGTTTAATTGTTTTAACATATTAATGTAAAAGTAAGAGTACAATTGGATGGGGGGTGGGGGGTGGGGGGGGTGAATCACATGGAAACTCGTAAACTTTATTGGGAAAAAAAACTAAGGACTTATGACTGTTATGACGGATGTTTACTAAGATCAGCTGGGAATATAGCTCCTGATCTGGATCACATCTGGAAAGTCCCCTCCCTGCCTGCTAACGAAACAGGGAGCATTCTAGGATATGAAGCAGAACCAGAGATGGACTCGCTGTGGAAGATTGACCCAGTTGTTGACTGTCACAGAAGATGTGCCTTTGGGTTAACACAGTAACAAGATGTGCTGATTTTCTGATGGATCATCTCTAACTGGGTAAGCCATCTGTGTTTGTTTACATGGTCGGAATTAGCCAGGAGGAGATTTCAGGGACTTTAGATAAACTCTCTGACACAGAGCTAATGGCTTCTGTAGTAGCTGAAACGCCATAAATATCAGATCCACGAGGGACACTGGCCAACTGGAATCTAAATGTTGGCCTACATCATGTCATCAGGCAGGTTATACTATTCTACAGTCATTTGTAGAAGTTGTTAATGTTCATCAGAGAATAAAAGAAGCAAAACATAAAACAACAGGGAACAAATGATAAGTGCCAGTCTGCTGCAAGTCTGGTTAAACACAGGTGTTGTCCTGTACAAGACAGGTGTTGTCCTGTAGGACACAGGTGCTGCCCTGTAGAACACGTGTTGTCCTGTAGGACACAGGTGTTGTTCTGTACGAGACAGGTGTTGCCCTGTAGGACACAGGTGGTGCCCTGTAGAACAAAAGCGTTGTCCTGTAGGACACAGGTGTTGTTCTGTACGAGACAGGTGTTGTTCTGTACGAGACAGGTGTTGCCCTGTACGAGACAGGTGTTGCCCTGTACGAGACAGGTGTTGTTCTGTACGAGACAGGTGATGTCCTGCACGAAAAAGGTGTTGACCTGTACGAGACACGGGTGCTGCCCTATAGAACAGAAGTGTTGTCCTGTAGGACACAGGTGTTGTTCTGTACGAGACAGGTGTTGCCCTGCACGAGACAGGTGTTGCCCTGTATGAGACAGGTGTTGTTCTGTACGAGACAGGTTTTGCCCTGTACGAGTCAGGTGTTGCCCTGTACGAGACAGGTGTTGCCCTGTACCAGACAGGTGTTGCCCTGTACGAGACAGGTGTTTTCCTGTACGAGACAGGTGTTGCCCTGTACGAGACAGGTGTTGTCCTGTACGAGACAGGTGTTTTCCTGTACGAGACAGGTGTTGCCCTGTACGAGACAGGTGTTGTCCTGTAGGACATAGGTGCTGCCCTGTAGAACACAAGTGTTGTCTTGTAGGACACAAGTGTTGTTTTGTACGAGACAGGTGTTGCCCTGTACGAGACAGGTGTTGACCTGTACGAGACACGGGTGCTGCCCTGTAGAACAGAAGTGTTGTCCTGTAGGACACAGGTGTTGTTCTGTACCAGACAGGTATTGCCCTGTACCAGACAGGTGTTGCCCTGTACGAGACAGGTCTTGTCCTGTACGAGACAGGTGTTGCCCTGTACGAGACAGGTGTTGTCCTGTACAAGACAGGTGTTGTCCTGTAGGACACAGGTGCTGCCCTGTAGAACACAAGTGTTATCCTGTAGGACACAGGTGTTGTCCAGTAGGACACAGGTGTTGTTCTGTACGAGACAGGTGTTGCCCTGTACAAGACAGGTGTTGTTCTGTACGAGACAGGTGTTGCCCTGTACGAGACAGGTGTTGCCCTGTAGGACGCAGGTGCTACCCTGTAGAACAAAAGTGTTGTCCTGTAGGACACAGGTTTTGTTCTGTATGAGACAGGATTTGCCCTGTACGAGACAGGTGTTGTCCTGTACGAGACAGGTGTTGTCCTGTAGGACACAGGTTTTGTTCTGTATGAGACAGGATTTGCCCTGTACGAGACAGGTGTTGTCCTGTAC
>JBAMIG010000005.1:15278717-15289257 GCA_037177335.1 Kiunga ballochi
GCCTCAACACGCCTACTGCCTCAAC
Organism: Kiunga ballochi; assembly: GCA_037177335.1. Taxonomy (NCBI): domain Eukaryota; kingdom Metazoa; phylum Chordata; class Actinopteri; order Atheriniformes; family Pseudomugilidae; genus Kiunga; species Kiunga ballochi. The sequence continues at coordinate 15,278,743 of JBAMIG010000005.1, forward strand.
ACGCCTACTGCCTCAACACCTACCGCCTCAACACGCCTACTGCTTCAACACGCCTACTGATAAGAATGGATCCAACAGCCTATAAAGTTTTGTCTTATCCTAAAATAAAGTATTCTCTGGATTGGTCCCATCAGGTGGGTGGCTGGGTGTCCGAACGCCTGTGGGGATGCGCTTTCTTCCAGGCTCTGGGGTTTGCATCCCTTTTTCCCTCAGAGGCCAGTGATAGTGGGGGAATGTGGCTGAAGCTTGGCTCTGCCACTGGGCTGACTTAGGGTTGGCTGCCATTTTGCCAGGATCTTGTGGTCCTTCTGACCTGTAGCTGACCTTTGTGCATCACTCCATCCCTCACAGAGTTGTTTATTCAGTAACAGCCATTATTAATTCTAGCATTTTTGTGCATTTCCAGTTTAACTTGAGAATCGCAATTTTCTGAGGGGTTGAGAAGGGCTGTGATTGGACAGAGGAGGGACACAATCATACTTTTGAAGTACCCGCTTAACGTGAGCATACTACTTTCCTTTTTTCAGCAGCTGAGGAGGAGGAGGAGGATGAAGGCTGCACACGTGCCATGTCATCGCAATGCGCTACGGTAACGAGCTTGCGCAGAACGTTAAGAAGAGTTTATCAGATTAGATTGAAAATGAGAATAAACAAGCGACTTCAGAAAGTTTTACTCCAACTTGTCTGAATTACATGGATATTTTTTATTTCTGAAAAACGGATTTAATTATTTGGAATTAAAACTCATGCTTAAACGTGCCCATTAAACTCCTCACTGGGAGAATTTAAAAATGAAAATACTCCACGCAAGAAAATGTAAAAGATAAGATTGACCACCGAAATAATTATTTAAGGATAAATGTAAAAGAAACATGACAAAAAGTGTGATTTTTTATAATTATCTGCCAAGTGTTTTGACCTCATTACTGACGAGATTCCCTCCGCTATGTGACTATCCTTCCAGCCTCAGTGTGAAGGTGATGTTCTGCCTTTCAGTGTTGGTTTACTTCATCTCAGTACAACAACTTGTAACCTGTAAAAATAATTAGGCGGAAATCCAAGCGGTATAAAAAACAAAACCTAGTTTGTGTTTTATTTCATCCCTGTAACATTTCAGACATACATTAAGCGCTCCTGCCAGCTGGATGGAAACAGAGTCTGTGCCTCCCCCCTCCTCCTCCTCCTCCTCCTTCCCTGTCTCCTCTGGCTCAAGGATCCAGGTGTGCCTCTATCTGTTAAGCACTGCAGCTGAAAGGAAGTGCATTCCTGAGTGATGATGATGCGTTTCCTCTCAGCCCCGCGGTGTGCCTTGACACGCCGTTGGTGCAAATTACAGCGCCACATCAAAGACTGCCTCACATGACACACACACACACACACACCTGCCTAGATGCAAAGCATGCATGTAAACACACGAGATTATTCATTCTCTGTAAGCATGTGTGTGTGTTAACCTTGTTTCTTACTTTGAACTACATGAACCTGCTGCTGGGTTTGTGGTGAAAACAGAAAGGAGGATTAAGACAAACGACAGGATTTCTTAAAGCTCTTTGAGGCGACATCTAGTGATACCTGGCAGATTCAGGAGTAACTTTCTAAGTAAACCGGTTGGAGGAAACCGGTTTCAGGCCACGCAGACGCTTAGACGGAGCGACAGCTTTGGGAGAAAGTGTGGCAATTATGTTATTACTGTCTGTACCCGAGCATCTACGTTTAAAAATGTTTTACTAGAGATGCTTAAATCTACTGAAGCCCAGTGGAGATAAAATGAGATGAACTACGTTAAATCAGTCGTCATGGCAACTTAGCACACGGGACTACGTTTAGCTTAGCTTCCAGCAACATTTGCTGTAGTGTTGTAGTTTGAGAAGCTTCTGCTATAATTCGTTTCTATCCAGTGTGGTAGGATCGCTCTGATGACAGGATGGTGTAAAAACAACAGGAATCATTCATTCAGTTGTTTTTTCATTGAAAAGTAGTTATTTTGTCTGGAGTAGATGGATTAATTCCATCTCCTTTATGCTGCCTTGTGTCAAGTCTAGCAATCAAAGACTGCGTTCACAACCTGTGGCTAAATTTATCATGCTGTAAATAACAAGAGCAGTCTGCTTAGTTAGAGGTAAACGTGATCTAAGGTGTTACAACTAAACCATTTAAAATGCCAGTCTGAATAAAACCACCTGCCCAGCTTTATTCAGAGCTTCAGTTTAGTGATGAGTGAACCGATTATGTTAGAAAGACAGGATAAATAAAAGATATTCTAACAACCATTAACTCAAGCCTAAACTGGTAACAAAAACTAAACACTAAAATTTAACTTGAACATAAACCATTTGAGCCCTGCGCCTACTTTTCAGGCTTCTGCTTAATATCACCACACACACATTACTAGATGAGTACTCTACTGTGAGGTGTATACTAATGTCACAGTAAAGGGAAATGTGTGAGGAAGGAAAGAGGTTGATATACAGCAGTTTCAGCCTCGACTATCTAGGCTAATTTTTGCTTACATACATGTACTTTGTATTCATAAATATGTTTTAATACTGAACCATAGAAAAACTAGAGAATTCAAACTAAATGCAAATAAAGCATATGTGGAAATAACTTATTTTTAATGAATACCCACAAAGTTACATTGACTCTCGGTGCATAGATGCTAACTTTCCAACGTACTCTTTGTACTTTGTCTTTCTTTCGGACACAATTTGTATTGCTGTGGGTTTTTTCTTGTTTAGTTTAATCATTTAAGCCATTATGAGCTGGGTTCACTGCTCACATTACCTCCGCAAACTACTTAATCAAGTGACAAAACTGAGACCATTGTTACAACCCCAACATAGATGCTTTCTCAGTTCAAGAAGATCAACAATGTAATGACAAACTGGACGGACAACCGTTGATAGAATTAAGGATCCTTAATGCTTAATATAAATGTCCCTTTGGAATGATGCAAGTGTAGCGCTAAACCTCTATATCATCGAAATCATATTACGATACATAAACAGCATCTCTGCAAAGACTGATAAAGAGTAGCAGAATAAGAGTGGCTTTAGTACATAGTTCAGGTGACAGGGCTCAACACACCCTTTGCATGAGCATGTTTGTGCAGATAAACATGTCATTTTCACTGTGTGCACCGCTGCAGGTATGGAAAAGAACTATTTGTTGTTGTATTAAAAGATACATAACAAATGTTCAGGCTGGTATTCATGCTATTACATCATTATCAGGTGACACCTATGTCATATTGAGAATTTCATTGAATATTAACTTATTTAAATAACTTATTTACATGTTTTTTTCCTCTTAAAACATCTTTGCCTTCATGCTATAGACTATATAAGATTATAACCCAGCTCTCGGTCTCTTCTAGCAGGGAACCGTAACAAAGCATAATAAGATCAGGCTTTACGCAAGCTATTGCATTTCTAAAGACTATCATGTGATAAATAATGTCAATTTCTAGAAAGATTATAGATCAGAGAAGCAGGAAATCAGGAAAATGTTGGAATATTACAATAAACTTTGAGTGATGGCGTTAGTATCACAAAGATACGGATCGTGTATAAAGAAGAAATGTATGGTAATTATATTATCCATGTGAATAAAGACAATTGCCTATGTTCTCCATGATTAGGTGGAAAAAATGTATCCACACAAGTCATCAAGAGCATTTTGTCACTGGGAATCAGTAGAAATGTAACATGTAGGATTCGTAACAGAGAGAAACGCACCAGCAGCACCAGCAGCCGGAGATGTTCGGGCTGTGAAGCTGCTGACTCAGCTCAGTTAGATGTTCTTGGAATCGGCATTATTGGAAAGCTGGGGTCAGAGTTTTCCTGTGACCACTCAGCGCTACCCATTTACATGTTTTCAAGGGTTTTATAATAACTTCACAACTTTCCATCAAGTCAGTCAGTGACAGGCAGTTTCTACAGTAAAATAGGTGTGTTTGAAGGACATCCAACACATATATTACACACACACACACACACACACACACACAAACAAAAGGCTAAATAATTACCAGGATACTACTCTAAAAGTGCTGCATGTGTTTTGTTAAATCATCTTTGCTGTTTTATTATAAAGAAACATGTTTCCGATGTGCAGAAATGTGTCTCTTACAGTGGACAAAAGAGTATAAAACACACAAACGCCCACACATTGGTACACTCTGCATACATGCTGACACAAACAAAATAGCAGCATGTGCTCAGACAGGCACAGAGACATCGCCGCCAGCCAGGGCTTTTTTGGGGCAATTCAGTTTGCAGCTGACCTAAGATAAACCTCTGTTCATTCAGAAAGCACAACATCTACCAGACTGCTTGGTGTACAACACATACAGATCTCAAGTGGTGCCACTTCCTGCATCAGCACTGTGAGACATTAGACTTATGTTCTTTTTAAAAGGGAACAGCTGGATGCTTGTAGTGCCTCAAAGAAACCTTGTCAAGATCATATAGACTCAGTTCAACATAAATAGACTAAAGGAGTTGGATACTAATAATAATATAATATAATATATATTTAAATACATTTTTAAATGTGTATTTTGCAGCTCAACTATTTTAATAGAAGACATTTTACAGTTATCTGGCTTATGAGGCCACAATGGTATAAAAAGTCAAATCGACATTGACCAAGCCTTTTCTCATTGACACATCATCTTCTTGACCTTGGCTTTCAGGACAAATTGGCATTGAAACAAGAACATAAATTATTCACATATATATGATTCGTCTTCCAGATGGTTTCCTGCAATTTCCAGTTATTTATTTCCAGTCTTCATTTATTCACCTACTATACTCAAAAAACCAACTTCAACTTTTAGACCCACTGTGATTAACAAAAACTATCCCAGTCATAAAGGGCTTTTTTCCTCTTATATACATTTTTCTTGTCACATGTTGATCTTTGATAATGTCTGGAAAACATCCTTAGATTACCCAAAGGGTAAAATATGGATAAGAATTTACCCCATGGAGTTACACACTGCAGATTAGTAGCACAGCATGCTAGTGGCATTTTAATGACATTTTAAAGGAAGGTGTTGTTGCTTAACATGATAAAAGCAAACATGAACATGCTTTGACTCACCCTTGCTTGTTGTGGTGACTCCATCTGATTTGGTGAAATCTATACTGGCGTAAGCTCCGTGTTCTGGAAGAGGCACCATTCCCGCCGCCCCAGCCGTGCCATCGTTGCTACCGGCCGCTGTCATCACCGATCCAACGTTACTTCCATCCTCCCTCAGCTCCAAGGCGATGTAGTTTAGGCCATTTTGGTAGCCAACAGACATGTTCCTGCATATTCTGCTGGATTCGGTCCCCGAAGATGCGGAGGTTGAGGAAGCTGGGGTACCAGAGTCTGTTTCTGTGGGTCTTTGTTGGGCATGGTGAGTTAACAAATCTCCTACGCCCTCCACGGACATCCACATACTGTCAAAAGATATCGAGCTAGCCCACCTGGAAGCCTGTTCCTCCATTAGGTATGACCCATTGGAGGTTGTGGAGTTAGCCAGAGAGGGATGGGTGACTGAGGAGGAAGAGTTGAGCCCTCCTCCGGGGAGAGTTGAATTGGAGGAGGAGGTGGAAAATGTTTCTGAGCTGTGTCTCCTTCGGCCCTGGGGGTCTGCTCGCACCACTTTAGGTTCCAGCTGTTGTGTCGGTGCCCTAACAGGGCTCAATGGAGGAAGAGGTGTAGAAATGGATGAGGAGGAAGTTGGCGGACTGTGGCCATAATGCCCCTCGATCACACAGAGGTGCTGCAACATGGCCGTCGGGCTGGTCTGAGACCGCTCCCCTCTGCTGAGGTTAAAGGTCATGTCCGTGTAATCCTCTCCTACTGATCTCCAGTGACCCCCCGCCTGGACTCCAGGGGACGGCAGCACTCCGGGATCTTTAGCCAGAGGTCGAATGTAGCTGGGTGGGTTCCAGGGTGCGACGAGGCTGGGCTTGGGTGACTGGTTCTTACTCGGATGCCCCGTTGCATCTTGCTGGTCTGCCCCCACCTCCACACTCATGTAATCTTGGGGAGGTGGAGGAGAGCAGCGGTGGGCACTAGATCCCAGGCAAGACGCTTCCTCGTGGACAGAGACTGGATAGGCAGGGGGCTGCTGTTGGTGTGGGAATCGATCTCCAAACTCAATGTTAATATACTCCCCAGGACTGGACGCCCGCTCAGACGAGCTCTTGGTGGGTGGGACTGATGCTGAGGAGGGTATGCTAACCCGCAGGGGTCCATGGAAACTTCTTCTGCCTAAGGGAAGGCGGTTTGGCCTCACAATGCGCCTGTCGGCTATTGTAGCCGTTGTATGGTGAGCTCCATATGGTGGAGGTGGATGAGAGGGCGTGGAGCTGCTGCCACCCCCGACCTCTCTCTTTTCTGGTATAGACATTGAAGCTGTTGCGGCTGATGAATGAACTGGCTTGGCAGGAGAACTCATTGGCACATACTCCCCATCCTCTTTCTCATCCCGCTCTCTGGATGGAGCTTTGTAAGAGCGAGGCAGGGAGAAATAGGGGGTGTAAGACTTGAGAGTCCCCTCAGGTGTGCAGGGGGTGTACTGGCTGCTGCTCCCTTCATTTAAGAGCCTTCGACTCCCACCGCTGCTGCTGCTGCTACTGTATGACATGTCCATATATTCTCCATTTTCGGATCTTTCCATTATGCTGTCACTTTGACAGACACCGCTGTGAGAGGCCTGAACTGGGGACGGGGAACTGCCACTGCCCCCTGGGAGCATCATCATGTAGCCATGAGAGTCTGTGGAGGACTGGGACTGGAGCTGTTGGTGGTGGGCAGAGCGGGAAGCTAAAGCTGGGCTATGGAACTGGGGGGAGTGGGAGATGAGATGGGGGTAGGAGCTGGGTTGCATAGGCATGTAGTTGGGGGGAGTGTCCCGTGGCGATGCAGCCACGCCGCACATCATGGGCATGTAACCGCTGTCTTCCTTGGCAGAAGAGGAAGAGGAGGAAAGGGGAGGGCGCTCGGCACCTGCTTCTGTCTGGGAGAGTGTGGAGGGACGGCTTTGCTGGCTATGCTCTGAGCAGGAGCTGTAGTCAGAGCGGAGCGAGGATGTGGAGGACGAGGGGCCACCTCGGATGAGCCCGCTTCCAAATGGCATCGTCACGTCTGACCCCTCTTCCAAGGAGAAATTGGTCTGAGTCATTTTCTGATAAACCGCCACTCCAGAACCTCCTGTTACCCCGCCGGCTGGCCTGGAAAATGAGTGCGTCCTCCTCCTCAGCGACGATGAAGAAAAGCGGTCGTCGTCTGCCGTTGATGTGCTCTCATCCCGGGGTGTGTCGCCACCACTGTTGCTTCCGGAGCCTACGCTTGTACCAAAAACTTCCCTGTTCCAACCCATGGCCATGTAGTCATTTAGACAGTTCTCCTCTCTGATTGGTGGGGTGTTGCCAAGAGAGTCTGGTGTGTTGCTCCGCACCCTGAAGTACCTGAAATCACCGGGGCTGGAGCCATATTCATCTGAAGAGTTGAAGCCTCCGTCAGATGGAGAGCCACATATTGATGCACTTGATGGGCGAGTGAGCGTGTCCGAGACGGATCCATGGCCACTGCTGGAAGAGACGCTTACCGGGCTGGTAGTGGAGGGGAAGTGGGAGACAGGCAGTGAGGCAGAGCGAGTGTGATAGGTAGATGCCGGTCCAGGGATAGCTCTGACGTAACGTCCACTGCCAGTGCTGGTGCCTGCATTTCCTGTGACTACGCCACTTCCATTACTACCACCGACAACATCATGACGACCCTGATGAGCACGTGTAGAGTTAAGGTGCACCAAACTTCCTGTGGCGGAGCGGAACGGCCGGTTCATCGTCCCCTCGCCTTCGCTGGATGTGCGGAAACGATAGCCGCTTGCTCCAGAGCTTTTACTCGACGGTGGCGTCCCAACCACCGACTCCGTCCTGGACCGCCGCTGCAGCCCCGTCTGACTTGGCGGCAGATTGCCCAAGTGGCGCCGTGTTGTGATGAACGACATGGGATTGGAGCCTGAAGACTGGCTTTTGCTACGCGGCCGAAACTCTGCAAAAGCTTTTAGGGCTTTCATCGTCTCCAGGATGGTCTCGTGCATGTTTTGGGCAACAACAGAATCATCCACCTGCATCCATATCTCCCCTGGCCCAATAGAGGAGGAGCGACCCACTTCAATGAAAAAGAAACTCTCCGAATGTCCACAACGTCGAATATTCATCAGCTGAAGGTTAACACATGGAGTCTCAGAGTTCAACTTAACTAGGTGAATAGTTTTAGTTGAGAGGCAAAGACGGTAAACACCTGTGAGGTTTTTAGTTTGACCCAGTCCTTTAGGTTTTACATTAACCTGCCACACCTCTTTAAACACGGTACCAGGAGTGACTGTACCATATCCATCATCTAAATCATCTGAATCTAAGTGTCCTCTTTTCCCCTCACTCATCAGCTCACTTACAGCTACATACCAGTCCTCCTGCTCCTGCTCATTTTCAGCCACAATAGCAAAGTATTCGTCCTTAGTGTAAAGGGCAATGAGGTGTTTATTTTTTGAGTCCGCCCTCTTGTTTACCGTGAAGCACTGGTAGAGGTAAATAACCCTTTTCGGGGGAGAAGGGGCGACCGCTCCGCCGCTGGCGGAGGCTGCGGCGGCAGTGCGCAGGCTGTTCCGGAATTTCTTCTCGCTGTCGTAGTACTCCAGGCGGCTCGGCCCGAGGTGGCTAGCAGCTCGAAGCACGAAGAACCTTTTATGTCCATGTTTTTGCTTTCTCAAATAGCCACATTTTCTAATATCGTCTACAACGTCCGAGGAATTTACGACGTTTACAGCCGCATATACATGGCTGCTGGCGCCGCTAACGGCGGAGGAAGTGGGGGGGTCCTCGGCAGTGTGTACCTGGCTGTGAGAAGAGGAGGCGGCGGCTTTCCTTCCCGGGGATTCTGCGATGTTTTCCGCGGAAAGATGATGCTGTGAAGCCAGTTGGTAGTGAAGGTGCTGCTGTTGATCCTTTGGCGAGTGATGATGGCCGAGGTTGTGATGGAGGTGGTTAGAGGGCGGCAAATGTTGGTGGAAACGAGAGCCTCCTCCTCCTCCTCCAGCGCCGCCGATATTAATTAACGGGGAAGGGGGTTCCCCGACCGAGCCGTCTCCATTTGCGTTGGCGGCCGCAGGTTTCGTACCAACGTCTCTCCGCTGAGTCTCCACCATCAATATTGCTGCCTTACCCTCCTGATAATTCGTGAAATTTGCCATCAGAAAATACAATCAAAGGTCACTTTACCAGCAAGCTAATCCAAGTGGACCTAGACCCCATTCTTGTTGTGGGAGTCGAGCTCCAGAGTCCGGCTAGGCCAGCCGATGTTAAGTCGCGAGTCCCAGATTTGCAATCCTCACAGACCGGCTTTGTTACTCCGTCTCCGAAAACAAACCTCTTTGTCCGTTTAGCAGCAAGGCTTGTATTCCGGTGCAGACATTTTGCACATAAACAACATGACCACGTTCAGTCTTGTTTCTGTAATCAGGAGGCTCCAGCTAGCTCGGTTAGCAATCCGCTCCCTTCTACTACTTTACACATAACTACAGGCCACAGCACAAACAACACATGACCCTCTGCGTCACCCAACAGATGGGAGGAACAAGGACTCAAATACGGCATGTGATTGGTTTACTGCTTTGACTGACATTCTTTGACTGGTTTCTAGACCAATGGATACGAGAGATTAGCGCTTTGCGTCAATAGCTATGGCCAATAGCGTCTCAGAATTTCCTGAAGTTTGCAAATAAACGGTGACTTACCGGAATCTTGTAAAGGCACCGAGCATTAGCAGGAGTTTAAGCTTGAACATTAATGTCAGAGCTGTCGACCTAATTATTTTCATTTTATTCGTTAGAAAGAGAGAGAGAAAATATTCATAACGACTATGAATACAGTCATTTGCTTTAAAAGGGCTTGTGTGAAGGATAGGTAGTGAAATTCTCTTACAGTCTGTTTTCACTCCCTGAGATGGTTTACTATTTTATTTTACTGCTTTTGTAAACTAATCATATGCACAAACAAAAGGCTAATTTGAATGATGAAATTGTCAAAAATTATTTTTTAATTTATTTATCAATTTATTATATTTTTAATGTCAAATCCATCAAATCAAACAGTTTTGCACAGGAGAACGGATCAGAATTGCAATGTTCAGATTTGCACGCAGACCCCATGTCGTGATTGCAACTAAAGGTCCACTAAATACTTACTTGAAGGGGGTGAATATTAATGCATTCACTAATTTTGTGTTTCATATTTTTATTTAATTGACTTACATTTTTAGAAATTTGATAGTTTGATGTTAAAGAGCAATTTTAGACATCTTTTTGTTACAAAAGCCACATTTTGCTGCACATATTTGAATAACAAAAGCACTAAAATAGCAACTAAGAAACTAAGATCCATCCAGCCGGTGCTGCTGCGGGGGAAGCTGGAAGGAGCTGGTGTGGATGGAAAGTTAGCTGCGTGGACCATCGAC
>JBAMIG010000005.1:15289357-15302383 GCA_037177335.1 Kiunga ballochi
GCGGAGATACTGGCCACTATACTAACGAGGAATTGCACACGGTGCACTAAAGGGTAGTGTGAGAATCCATAGGACTAGCAAAGGTAACAACAAATGTGCTAGGCGAGTACAGCTACTCTCAATTAGCATGAAGAAGCAACCGTGCAGTGGTTCCATGGTGTAACGGCTAGCACTCTGGACTCTGACTCCAGCAATTCAGGGACACATAGCTAGTTGATTTAAAAGGCAAAGACGCCTCAATGTCAGATAATCAAACCCTGGACTTTCACATGACAGGTGGAGATAATGGCCACTATACTAACGAGGAAGTGCTAATAATTCACTAAAGGTGAGTGTGAGAATCTATAGGTCTAGCAATAGTGACAACAAATGTTCTCGGTGGGTACAGCTACTTTCCATTAGCATGATGGATCTACTATGCAGGGGCTCTATGGTGTAAAGTTCAAATCTCGGTGGAACTTGTTCTTCGGACGTTCTCGACACCCTCTCTGTAACTTCCTAATGAACCAAAGCAAGTTAAACTTATCAGTGGCAGCGTTCTATAAGCATGTGCTGTCTTCCTAAAAAAAAACACAATGTCGACCTCCACCATATTTGTTCACTTCTTGCAGGAGGCATTAAACAAACACTGCCCTTATCTTGGGGTCTTGTTTGTCTTCTTGAAATACCAGGATTTTGAGTGGATTTTCAATGGTCAAATTCTTAGAGCAATGCCTTAGAACTACTCCCTAAAAAAAGTAATTTCATTGGAACTCAGCTTTTTGCATGAGACGCGTTTCTCAGCTCTTTTTAAGTAAAGTACTCTAACCATTTATCAGCAATGTCTGAAAAATTTTCCGAGTTCTAATCTCTGAGGAACCTGCTCTTCGGACAATATCAACACCCTTTCTGTGACCCATAATGAACTAGAGCCTGTTTCCAACTGTCTTTGCAAGAGACATCATACTTATGCTTTAGCTAATCACACTTTGGTTACACCTTATTCTAATCTGATTGGTTGATCCTTCAAAAAAATGTTACAATGGATTCCAACCTTGCTAATCCTCCTCACTGCTTTAGTATATTGCATCACCACCGATCATTCTGAATCAGACCAGTCTGTATAAAGAGGACACAAAATGGGCCACCAAAAGTAATTTTTCCACTCCACTTTCACCCTGTATTTAGCAAGGATGTGGGATTGAATCAGTAGAGATTCAATGCAACCTATTGGTTCTCTTGGCTCGGTACATTTTGGACTTGGCTCCATAAGAACCAAATATATTTTAAATTTAACTAGATTGTAGTTGGACTCCAATAGATTGTAAACTGAATTGTCTATAGGGCAATGACTGCTGTGAATAGACAAAATGATAAAGACAAAATTATACAAAAATGACCTCAATTGTGGGTCTCGGTACACTTTCAGCTTCATTATTATGGTTATTCATGTTTTTAGTTTTCTATACATGGTCTAAATCTTTTGGGGTTTGTTTTAGTGTGATTAAAAACAAGAAACCTTCAAACAATTTAAATAGATATATTTTATTGTGTATGTCATCATTAGACCAAAGGAAAAATTAGTTTACAGAGTAAAATAGCAAGTTATTATCATAAGTGAATAATAACTCTACTTAAATCTCTCTACTGACTTCCAGCCATGTCTCTACTTGTTAGTATCCACTAACATTCACAAATATGCATTCCTAAACATGGGTGTTTATTGTGTTTTTTTTTCTACAATAACAGTTAGAAATATAAGACCTCTTCCTGATTTAGAGTAAATGAGGGGGATTAGCTGCGTTCCTCGACTGCTGACAAACACTTTCTGTAGATCCTCATTTTGCAGGGTCACCATTTGTCCTCTATAGATACTTCCACATCAGCTTTCATCTCCTCAGCTTATCTTGTTAATGCACAAACACAGCGACTGATGGTAATCTGAGCTGACACTTTCACTGTACCTCCTTCTGCCTCCTCGAATGATCTGAGTTCTGAACGGTGACACAAGGGAAGGTTTATGGCGGTGCTTGCAAGCTTTTTTTTTTAAAGAAAAGTCAGAGCTGCTGTCCGGTCAGTGGTGCGTCATCATGACGTTGCCATCGTCCTCTGGCATGTAGAGCTGAGTCACTACACGAACATGAGAGATCTTCTTCACAGCCTTGTGAAACACTTGCTTCATGTCCCGTGACTTCCGTGAAATGTTGAGGCTGAGAAAGGGAAGGGAGGATGGAGGGAAAAAAATTAACACAAGATGACTAAAATAAATTTTAGTTCCATATAAAAATTAAAGGAATAGTTCAACACTGGGGGAAATTGCTTTATGTTTTCCTGCAAATAAATTAATATAACTTTTTATATTGATTGTATTTATAATATTATATTATAACTTATAATCATATAAATCATTGTACCAATAGCAGATGCAAAGATTTCCATCACATTGTGAACACCAGATATCAAATCAGTTCTCTGTTTGTGTCCACAGGAAATATTATATTTATAAAAACGTAACAGGACATGAAGACTGAAAAGAAAAACAAATCCTAGCTTTTTTATCTACCAACATTTTGAACTATTCCTTTAACCAAATACACACACATACACTGAGGAAGAAGATCCTACCTTCTAGCATCTACAGAGACAAAGACTTGAAAACAGATGTGTGATGACAACTAAAAAATAAATATCTAATATAATCTAGTATTTATGCAATGGCCATAATTAAAAATTAGCAAATTGAAGTTAAAATCAAACTTGTAGCAAAAGGGAATATTCACACTATTGCGTACACTTGAAATTCAAACCAGGGGCCCACAAACAAAACAAAAACAGGGAAAACATTTTAAACATTTATCTATATACATCACCATAAGAGTTGTCAAAGCACTTATCCAGCTATCTGTTTGACATGTTGGAAAAAATATCTTGTTTATTTGCCATATGTTTCTGAAATCATGAAATTGCTGATATTAGAAACGGCAGGGCTGAAGTTAGGGTAAGGTTGTATTAATAAGCTGCAGGCTAAAAGCAGATTTGTCAGATCAGTCAGTCAGCACAACTCTGCTTATGACTTCATTTTATTGCCCGTTTGGAAACATAAAAGATCAAGTTCAAGATCCTCTTGTTTGTGAAAACATGTTTTCAGTGATGTAGTGAATTCTTGGCACATTTTATAAAAAAAACTTGTAAAGTAGAAGAACTGAGTTTTGCTAGTGACAATAAAAGCTGAGTCTTTTTTTCCTTTAAGGACAAAATCCCCTCGGTCCTCACCTGAACTATCGTTAAGGTGTTACTGTTTTTTTTATTTGCATTCACTTGCAACTCGATACAACCAGATTCAAATTCACAAAGGAAATCCTTTGTCAAATCATTAGAAAAAAAGTTATGATGCAGATACACACACACACAATATATATATATATATATATATATATATACACACACACACACACACAGTATATATATATATATACGCCACATCTTCACATAATGGTATATTAAGGGTATGAAGGGGATTAACTACCCGATTAACTTATTGATCTACATTTATTCACAGTTGTTTCCTTCTGGGTCAGAATTTCTTTGCAAATTTTGAACAGGTTTTGTTCATGATTCAACTAAGTGCAAACAAACCGCAATAACACCTTCAGACAGTTCATCCCCAAACTATTTTTTGCCAAAGGACAAGTTATGTTGCCAACCAAGCCAGTAATGTTATACATTTTTATAATGCATAACATTACCTCAGTTTTTCTTCTTTGCAAGTTGTTCCTGCTGTTGTTTCTCAGCTTTCCGTTTCTTGTACTGGGCTATCTCGGCCATCTGCAGCCCATGGGCCATTTGCCTGTTGAGACGAAGTGAACAGCATGATCACAGTACACACACACAGACTTTCTGTAGTCCTGCAATGGCTTGTGTCTCACTATGAACAGACTAGCTGTTAGGTTGACCCATAGGTGTAACCACTGCAGAGGTCCACAACCCTTCATTGGTAGTCAAATGAGTTTTAGCTGCAAGGTTGCCTGTTTTATGGAAAACAGAGTATGATGAGTTATTTCATTGGTCAGTTTGTGCATTCTGGTTAGCTAGCTAACATTTCACCAGAATTATGCCAGCTCTTCTGTGTGCAAAAGCAATAAAGTTATCCTCTCCTAAATGTCTTTTACAGAAGTTTGATATGGATTCTTGACAACAACAAAAAAAAAGACTGGAGTGGATGAATGGGTGGGTTAGGCCCAATGTCAATCTCACCCTTGAATCAACAAATTAGCCCAACTATTTTGTACTGCAGTTAAAAACCCTCTTAGCTTCTGGAGATCAATGCATAGAACAAATTTAGAACTAAAAACAACAAAAGACTCAAAATGAAAAGGTTGCTACATGTAAAATCAAAGGGTAGAGGCTTGTCTTTATCTTTAGGAGTAAATTTATGTGTGTGATTGGTTGTTTGTCTCGCTGTGTTGCCCTGTGATAAACTGGTGACCTGTCCATGGTGTACCCCGCCTCTGGCCATGGATTGCTGGGATAGAGTTCAGCTGAATTGGATTAAGTGGTATGAAAATGGATGGATGTTCATCAAAGTTGGTGTCTTTCAACCACGGAGAACATTTTTTTTCGGAAGTCTTTCCTTCACTACTAGTGGCAGCAGAAGTTAATAGTAAATGTACTTTAATTTTTGTTTGAATAATCCCCACTGTGCCTTACTCCAGTAGCTCAACATCTGAGCTAATAGGTGACCTCCAGCAAAAGCAGGTCTCATAGACATCCTAAAGGAATACAAGCCGTTTGAACACTTGTAAAGGAATGCTCTATCTTCACAATGCCAACTAAACCACGATGCTGATAGTGGTCTGCAGGAGGCAGTAATGAGCATCACCTTATTTCCTTCCCAAAAACATTTTGCTTTGAGACAAAAAAAAACAACACAGGTTGGAGCTGTGCCACACTTAAAAACATTGATAGTTCAACATGAAAATGATGCACATAAAACTTAAGATGTTTGTTGCACTACTGATGGGACACCCGGGACATTTGCCTTGTGATATTAAAAGTAAGTGGCCATCCCTGTTTAAATGAAGCGGTTTTTCAGACATGTTGGTTCATGACATCTACTGAAGCTTATATATCAAATACAAGTAATTCTTTCTTTTGTCAATTGATCAATTGCTTTTCTTTTAGTATCCAGCTTCATTTGACATTATTAGGACTAAACAGCATTTCCAATAATGTAGCGTTAACTTAGAAGGAAGATGCAGTTTAAACAGTTTAGTTTTTTAGTTTTTTGGCAGCAAAACAAACAAAACTAAAGAAGATTTTTGATCGAATATCCGTGGTACTCTTTGAGAATCAGTTTGAGGAGGGCTCATTTTAGAAAAACAAGCCTAGGAACTATTTCAAACCAGTGCAGGACTCAGAACTTTTTTGTGAACTTAAGACACTGGAAAAGGTGAGGAGGAGGGATGAAGACAAGGATAAAAATACAAACACAGGAAAAGAGTGAAGGACATGTATTCCTACCCAGACTTGAGTTCTGGTGGAACAGGCAGGGGTTTGGTAAACCCTTCTCTCCCTACAAGCCAGTATGTCTCCTCCTTTCCTTTTCCCTTAGGAAGGAATAATGTGACAATTAGGAACTGTATTTCTTCTAAATCCGATCGTGTTGGTGAATTATTTAATGTTGTTATTTGAAACAAGGCACCTTGACTTCTTTTGTGCCTCTCAACTCCAATTTGTATCCAGAATTGAGTTCCCGAAGGATTTTCACTGTACTCTCATGTACGTGGATCCTGTAGGCTAATGGTACAATAAAACAAGATGTCAGTCACATCAAAATACATTACAAAAGATAAATTAATCATAGACCAATTCTGTGTGTGGCTTAGATGTGATCTGTCTCTTCAATGAAATATTTCAATTATTACATGTGGAGGTATTGCCATTAGGTCCCTTTATCTACTGTTCATTAAGGATGTTATCTGCACAGCAAAACGTCTACATTTAAAGCTGAAGAAGTTTGCAACAGCAGAAGCCATTGGCACAACGTTCACCAATCAGACTGAGGTTTATGTCTGGTATAGGACTGTGAGAAGAGACTTGCCATAAACTAAAATCCTTCCATGTTTTAGGATATGTCTGTACATTTTAAACAGGTTCATTTACCTCCTGATGAACCGTGCTCATTAAATCAGCTGGTTTGGTGGCAGAAGGGAACAGCTGCCAGACGGGATTTGTACTTTCTGGTCTAGGATTTATCACCAATGAGCAAGAGGAATATTCCATTCCTCCTTGTATAGCATCACAGTGTACTCTTTTTGTCCTCATTTCCTGTTTTATTTTGTCGTTTTACCAATGTTTGGCTTCTCGTGTCCCGTTGACCTAGTTTCATTTAACTCATGCATTCCACCAGTGTCTTTAGTGTGTGTCTCTTTAGATATACACATGGGTTTCTCGAGTTTTATGAAATGTCTTGTTCCTGCATCCTGCCTGCCTCCTAGTCTGCATTCTGGGCCTCGCCACCACCATTTCTTGGCCATAGTTGTTGTTACTTTAAGGGAATTTCTGCTTACTTCCTGGATTGCATCTCCTAAAACTGTTGCGGGAAGGATCTGCTGCTGCTTTCTGGAAGCCTTGGTGGTTCAGTTGGCATTTAGAACAAAAGATTGTTGTGGTTGTTTCTCTTTACAGCAACTTTTGTAACAGGAAGATGTGTCTTATTGCTGTTATGTACGTTTATGGTATTTGCTATAAGTTTTCAGTAGTAAACTGTTGTTTTTGAGGGGGTTACCTAAGAAAAAGAAATGGCTAAACTTGATCATCTTTATATGGAAATCCCAAATGCTTCCTGATTACTCTTAAGGCAGTCTACTGCTGCTTCTGTGGTCTACTCTGGCTAAGCGGTGCTAAGCCAAGACCTCAACCAATTATAAGCTGCAGCTTTACCTTAGTCTGAATGTATCTTTATTTGTTTGTAGCACTGCAGGATGTTGTCGATTGTCTGACTATAAGTTGTATCTTAAGCAGGATTTTGCTTCCTGAAAACTAGTCTTTAAATTGGATTTTTTTTTTTTAAAGCAAGAACCAGTTTTTGTTTTGTCATTTAATTCTTTGATTGCTGGAATCACAGACGGCAATAGCTGGATCCCAGTGGAGATAAGATCCCTCGGTTGTTTTTTTTTTTTAACCCTGCACGTCTGGGTGTGGGTTTTTCCTTATTTGTGCACATTAGTGTGAAGTATGTTTGTTGTAAATTGCTGAGACTGGGAACAAGCACCTCTGCTGGTATACGCTTACCAGCACTAAAGATCTTTTCATTTTTGGCACACAGCTTTTGTTACAATACTTGTCAGAAGAAATGTGTGACAAAATATTTGGCATTAAAATTGCTTTAAAATGCAAAATTATAAAGCATTAATTGGATGAAATACTCTGAAACAGGGACATATTTGTTGGTTGTACATGCATCTTTCTGTCTGGACTAAATAGATGCTTAACATATTTCAGAGTGTCATAACTTACGCATCCCACTGGATTCCATACGAGAAGCAGTGGTCACTGTGTCTCCAAACAGACAGTAGCGGGGCATAGTTAGTCCCACAACACCTGTTACACACGGACCTAAAATATAAAGCACACATAAAAACCATTTTCACTCACATTAACTTCCCTTCATTTTCTCAAGATCACTGTGATGACTGTAAGTATGTACCTTGTACAACTAAAAAGAATATTTGAAAAATATAATTTATATGTACAATATTATCTCAAAGACAACCCCCTGTCTTGACTTTCTGTAACCTTTAATAGCCAGTTCTGAAACATGCTCATTAAACATTTCTATTACACACAATGGTGTGAGATCCTGACACCAAACATTACTATAAAAAATAACAGTTAGCTTTAGGTCTTTTGTCATATGCCATGTTTAGTTTTCACCAAATTGTCTGATGCACATTATTACCAAACATCTCCACGTTGGTTTCAAAGACCAATGAATATTTCTCCAAATCTCTTTTCATCATTTTCATCATTTTTAGGTACTTGTCATCAAGGTAACTGTGCAAAACGAATACAGAGAGAGCAAAATAACCAAAAAACATCTGATGAAATATTATAAAATTGGGGAAAAAACACAGTAAATAAGATAAAATTTAGTTGGAAGCCAGCAGAACTGCTGCAGAACAGATGTGGCACAACTGAAGGAGGTGGTCCTGGAAATAATGATTGCAGCAGAGTTTTGAACCAGTTGCTTTTTATGGGGCTTGTCTGGTAAAACAAACACTAGAGAGTTGCGGGAATTAAAACATGATGTGACCAAACTTTATAGCGACACCCCTGCACTAGCTGCTGAGTAGTGAATATGGGGTAAAGATGGTATTGTAGACACATAACTCCTTGGCCACACCTTCCCTGTACAGTTTTTGGAAGTTTATGCAATCGTAAAACCTTCTTTCCTCACCTGTATGCAGTCCTATCCGTATTCTCACAGGAACATCAGGCATGTGTCTCATTTTAAATGTACCCACAGCACTGAGGATGTCGAGAGACATGTTGGCTATTTCTGCAGCGTGCCGGTTGCCATTAGGAACAGGAACACCTGATGCAACCATGTAGGCATCACCAATCGTCTCCACCTAAATGATGACACAAGACAATAAGCAACAATGCGGCTTTCTGAAGAATAAAGGTTTAAATAAAAACTGAGGCATCACCTTGTAGACATCGTGATTTCCTATGATTGCGTCAAAAAGTGTGTAGAGGTCATTTAGAAGGTCAACCACCTCAATAGGCTCACTGTTGGCAGAGATGGTGGTGAAGCCGACAATGTCACTGAAATAAAGTGACACATTGTCGAAATACTCTGGTTCCACGGTTCCACCATCCATCAAAGCCTCGGCAACAGAACTGGGAAAAGAGGAGTGTGTTAAAATGTTTTACCGGCTGTGTAACCATGTGGGCGAGAGACAATGATGAGACTTGTTTTATATTATATGCATAAAAGGGTTTTTATCATGCAAAGCCTTTTCTTGTTGCCTCTGCATAACCTTACGGAGGCAGCATCTGCGTTAGTAATTTCTCTGTCTTCTGTTTCTCAATCTCCAGCTCCTCTGTTCGCTCCCTGATCAGTTCCTCCAGGTTGGACGAATACTGTTCCAGCATCCGAAGCATAGAGTCAATGATGTTGGTTTTCTTCCCCTTGTTGATGTTTTTAAACTGAAAAACATTTGAGAACTCATTAAGCACCATCTGGAACAAGTTCATTAGAAATGTTTGATGTCACTTTAACAAAATAACTTAAAAAAACAAAAAGAAGAATTTTAACAAACCTGGTCAAAGATTTCATCAAAGGATGGCCTCTTGTCTGGCTGCTCATTCCAGCACTGTTTCATCAGCTGGATGCACTCCATTGGAGCGTAGTCTGGACTCACCACCGGACGACACAGAGGAGGGGGCTTACGGAGCTTCTCAATTATTTCTTAAGCACAAAATAAAATCCATCATCGTCAAAATGATCTATTGTGTTCATCTCCGATCACAAGTTTATGCTTTTGTTTGAAATGATGGTGTAAAGAAAAGCAGCTGTTTTTCAGATTTAGAGAATAGTAAAAAGTACACTCCATCTTTCAGCCTCTTGGGATGTCTTGTATCTGAAAGATGGTTATTTCCACTCTGATTCGCTTATCACATGTCTGGGTACAGAGTCCTCGATATAGACAGCTCTGTTAGGTGAGGGCTTAGCCAAAGATCGGTTACCACAGCCCCATGTTTTTGTGAAAAGACCATCTTACAATAAAGGCTGAAAACCGATCACCACCACATTTCTGTTTACATCATAATCTTTATGGAAATTCTTTTGCTCACATGCCAAGATTATCTTGTGTGCCAAAAACAAATTCCATTCAGTCTTTCTATTTTGAGTGGAAACTGCTACATTTTATGACAGATTATGACTTTAGCTTCATTTTGGTCACTTTTCTAGCAACAAATGTACACTTTATTTTCTTAGTATCCACTCGGTTTACACATGCAATTAACTTTTTTCATTCTGAAACACATTCAAAAAACACACCCAAATAAATTGTAGGAATACAACATTCCATCCATTTTCAATTCCCTGAACAAGGTCACAGGGAGGCTGGAGGCTGGAGGCTGGAGCCTATCCACGCTGCCATCGGGTAATAGGCAGGGTACACTCTGGACAGGTCACCAGTCCATCACAGGGCCAACACAAAGAGACAAACAACCGTACACACTCACACACACTCCTATGGGCAATTTAGAGACTCCAATCAGCCTATCCCCAAGGTGCATGTCTTTGGTCTGTGGGTGAAAGCTGGAGTACCAGGAGAGAAGCCACGCTAACACGGACAGAACATGCAAACTTCCCACATAAAGGTTACTGGTTTGACCCCAGGCCCTGCCAAGGCTCAAACCAGCAACCTTCTTCCTTTGAGGCCACACAGCTAACCAACTGTGCCACTGTGCAACCCCTATGACCGTGCTTTGACATGTCTAAATTTAAGTGTTGACATAGAGCTTTGGTCCCACTAAGAATTATGCTGCTGACATGCAGGTGTGCAGAACGAGTGTATGGACTATCTCCTTTAATTTACACTGTGCTTGCATGTATCCAATTGTATGCGTGTGCTGTGGCTACAAGAATGGGAGCAAAAACAACAATTGCACTGGGTCCTATCGCTACATTGCTAGGCTACTTTTTTTTTAAACCCAAATTGAAATTTTCAGCCGCTGTTTAAACAACCGGATACAATTCCTTCTTTACTGTTTCCAGAAAAGACCACCTAAACTCCAATATGGCTGCCAGGTTGGAATTATGACATCTTCTAGCAAATCATTCTCTATTTGTTTGAAATGTGTTAACACTGTGCAGATTTATCAGAATTTGTCTGGACTGTTTTGCTGTGGCCTTACCTGTATCTGAGAGGTCCAGCATGCAGAATGGAGGCCCTCTAATCACAACCTCCTGCATGATGATGGCAAAACTATAAACGTCACCTGGTAAACTACCATGAAGTCTTGGATGCCCGTTCCTCAAGATCTCTGGGGCTGTCCACAGCAGCTCTTGAAAAGAAGGAGTATATTAGTTCTCTGTTGCAGTGATAATTCTGCCCAAGGTTCAGCTACAGTGTTCAGGGAACCACTCCATGTTAAATCATCCATCCATCCATTTTCTACCGCTTTGTCCCTAACAGGGTCGCGGGGGGGCTGGAGCCTATACCAACTGTCAACGGGCGAGAGGCAGGGTACACCCTGGACAGGTCGCCAGTCCATCGCAGGGCCAACACACAGAGACGAACAACCATACACACTCACTCCTATGGGCAATTTAGAGTCTCCAATCTGCCTATCCCCAAGGTGCATGTCTTTGGACTTTGGGAGGAAGCTGGAGTACCCAGAGAGAACCCACACTAACACGGGGAAAACCCACACTAACACGGGGAGAACTCACACTAACACAGGGAGAACATGTTAACTCCATGTTAAATCAGCCCTGCTCACACAGGAAGCCTTACCATCTGGACGTGCTTCAGTGTGGGGAAACCTCTGCGATTCAAGGACCTCGCTGTAGCCATAGTCTGTTACTTTGAGTACAAAACGCCCATCCACTACACAGTTACGAGACTTCAATCGGGTGTGGGACACTCCTCGGTGGTGGAGGTACTTCATACCCTGTAGGTAAGACATCACAATGTTTAAAAATGATGGTTATTTGAAGAAATAAGCATATTTTGTTTGTTTTTTTGTTTGTTTGTTTTAATTCACCTTAATTAGATCTAATAACAGAGACGACTTAAACATCCAATCAAGCTTGACGTCTTCATTTAGAAGGAGGTCCTCCAAGCTGCCTCTAGAGCAAAACTCTGTCACAATGGCGAACACGCCACAATCATGAAAAAAACCAAGGAAAGGATTGACGTTCTCGTGTCGCATATCTTTCATCTGTAGTTAGAAAAACAAAAATGGGGAAACGTATTTTAATATATGTCTCTTAAAAACACATTTCCAGCTCCAGGATGGAGAGTGTGTCCTGTATGATTATTTGGACTGATTACAAACATCTTCCTTTTTTTTCCTTTCAAATGCTATAGTTAATATAATCACTGAGATGCTCCTCTTAAGTTCTTTTGCTTTGTTTGTTTAATATGCAATCCTCTCAACAGTACCAGTTCAACATACCAGTTCAAACACATCACTGGTTTTGGGGTTGATGCGGCCAAACTGCCCATTGGGGAGTCTTTTAAGCCATGCCCAGTCTCCCTGGTGGAGAGAAACATCACAATGATGGAAAAGTAAAACATCTTCACTGAGTTAAACTTTGCAGACGCTCCATTAAACAATAAGAGTACCTTCTCATGTCGTGCTTTGATGACAGAATAATTATTTCTTATTAAACAGGTTTAAGACTGCATGATTTCATGTAATTTAATTAGAAAGAATTACAGATTAATGTAAAATCTGGGTAGTGGGTGGGGTCCTCAAGTTCTAGATATTTCAATGTTCTCTTGTATTTATGTTGTTCAGACTGATACAAATAATTAATTTTACCCGAGTTTGGTGATTTGGTGACATCCAGTTATATCTTTTGCTTAATCATTTTGTTACATTGGAAATTTCATTATTCAATTCAACTTTCATTAATAAGTTTGTTTTTGTTACATTTTAAATTTTCACATATATAAAAATTGCAATAGAGGAGTAAAGGAAAGTAAAGGAATCCCCCATATTTTGAAAAAACTCTCAATTATTTATCTCCTGAGGTGGTTTTTCAGATGTTTCTATAAAGATATCATTGCAAAAGTGTAATGAAACCCATCCATCCATTTTCCATCGCTTATCCGAGATCGGATCGCGGGGGCAGCAGCCTAAGGAGAGAGGCCCAAACTTCCCTAGATCTTCCTGTGTATGTATAAATATATATATATATATATATATATATATATATATATATAGCCACCTCCTGTACATGGATGACATCAAGCTGTATGCTAAGAGTGAGCGGGACATTGACTCACTGATCCACACCAC
>JBAMIG010000005.1:15328521-15339122 GCA_037177335.1 Kiunga ballochi
CTATCTATCTATCTATCTATCTATCTATCTATCTATCTATCTATCTATCTATCTATCTATCTATCTATCTATCATATTTTCTAGCCTAATTAAAAGCAATAACACTATAGAAAGCTTTTAACACTGGAGTCAGACGTGACCAGAACTAAGGTTTGGAGCATGCACACTCGCTCAATGAATTGAAGTAATTATTGATACTAATAAAGAGTTTTAAAAAAGGGGGGACTGTCGTTCAATTTCAAATTTATGCTTCTCATTTTATTTAGTTTCATCATCCCTTGACATGTTTAAGCATAATGTCACTGAGATTAGTATTGAACCAGCAACTCTCTGTGTTAAAACCATGATAGAGCTGCACATTCTCCTGACTGTCCTTTGCTAAACAATTGATAATAAATCTGTGATTTCTAATGTGAAATCTTGGACTTCACTAGGCTCCAGAGCAATCTCTTTGTTTCATCCATATATAACACAAAATAATTGATTATGCAATGACGTGGGAATGAGGCTTTATAGGTTCCAGTTTGCCTGCTGATGGGCAGACTCTCCAGAGCTCTGCCCCGACGGACCTCTGAACAGACTCTCAGAAATTGCTATTTCTATTCTGTACTATTTTCCTTTGTTTTAATAAACCTGTAATCATTTTCACTGTTACAACCAGACTCCTCATTATTGACAGAGAAGTTTTGAGCCTCAACAGGACCTACAACTGAAACTGAAATGTAAGAATTTTACTTCTAACAAATGTTTGTATAACTAGGTTGTAAAGAAACTTCACAAATCTACTCTGTCAGGTCAGCATTTTTGTGTAATTTCCTCTTTATGTAAAACATTGAATATTGTTGTTTTTAAGCACCAAGTCATTTAATACATTTATGGATTGAGTTTTATGGCAAGATCTCTAACTGCATGAGAAACCAGTCCATTTCTGTCCAAAACGGCAAACTGCTGCTGTATTTTGTGGCCATCAGTGGGAAGTGATCTGCACTCAGTTCCCACATAAAACAGCAACCTTGTTTGGTGGATAAAGAAAGCTCATCTACATTGCTAAACAGCACGCTTTCCCCAGAAGACAAAACTCATCCATCAAACATTTCCGACTAACAAACAAAAAAATAAGTCTCACCTCCTGACAGAGATGTAGGAAGGCAGCGTGGACTCCCTCGTGGTTCTCTCTGGCCGAGGCCTCAAAGTAAACCCCTCCTGCAAGCAGATGGCACTCAGATCAAGACCATTCTTATCCCTCTGATAACACTCAGCATTCCTCTCTCATTAGACATCGTGCAGGATGTAGTTAAGATACGCAGGGGCAAGCAAAGTATTAAGGGAACAAACCACTTTGAGTTTGAGTTTGAAGCCCCGGTTTAAGTTTGTGTTCACTAGAATTTTGTAGGTGTGCAGGAGTATGTGTAAATAACAGCATTTTCTCCACAGCAGGTGGAGTCGCTTAATGTGATAAAAACTATATAAAGAGGTACAAGTTGAAAATGACTGACGAGAACTTAGTTCCACACAAAACCATATTTGATATTTTTCCGAAAGAAGCAACAAGACAGGAGGTGAGTCGGTCATTGTCTCCTGTGAACAGTGAATAAATAGTGTAGAAGGTCAAGATAGTCTCCAACAAGTGTCATGACAACACGTCCTTCAGATTTTAAGACATTTTGCATGAATGCAGAAATTTTTCATTGTAGTTGGGGAGTTTAGATTCTGTAGTTTAAGAAACTACTTTCATAGAACTGGTAATGTAAAAGAAACACTGGTTTTTATGTGAAGAGGATTCTGTTACATGTTAAATCTTATTCTTTTTTTCTTTCTTTCATGAAATAAAAATTGAGAATTGTTTTTGTAAACACATCACTGTAAAGTAATGTTGGCAAATTAAGTCTCTTATCGTTCTGCATCTCTGTGAAACTGCATCACCCACACTGTACAAAAATGTCCGTGACGCACAAAAACAAAAAGCAACACAGAATGTGTTCTGAGGTAAGAGCTGACTCAGGATTTGTGAGGTTTGCTAAAATAATTCTCAACTCTTTTGAGAAACGACAACACTCTTTCAAATACTCTGGAATAAACAGCATATTGATATGTGAAATTGTCATCCTCTCATGGTGAAAAATCCTTGTGGGTTTTGCACTTTAATGTCAACAGAATTGTAGTCAAGGACACACATGTTCAATGACGTCTCTGAAACAAACTAACCTGCTACATAACCTGCTCCGAGTAAGTTGCTATGGTTACATACATACCCTGAAAGGTACCTCTGTTTTTGGAACTGAAATTTAAAGTTATTAACAAACTTTCTCCTAAAGTTACCCGGTTGTGTCACATAACTGTCTTTCTTGAACAGGGCCCTGGAAATATGTAATTACACGCTAACCAATCACAACGGAATATTTCCATGTAGCTGCATTCGCATTGCAATGTGAGGATTATTCATATGATTCAGAAAATCTGTAAAAATGTCTATGCACAAGTATAAATACTAAAGATTATTATTGTCAGACAGCACGCCATTAAAAAAGAATGAATGTTTTTGACATGGAAATCATAAAGTAACACAAAAAAGTGCTTTCCATTCTAGAAATCAAAAGTTCAAATTCCTTAAGGACATCATAGAAGCCACATAAAAACCAAGCATATTCCTAGAAGAAGGTGTTGTCTGATACTGTCACTAAACAGAATATTCTCAAATATTATGATCACATTTTAGGAATGTCTGTTTTGATAACATTTTAATCATGACATTAGATGCCATGTAAAACGAACAGAAAATGGCCCACCTAATGAAGCTGCCAATGTCTCGCCTTCATCTGCAGGCACTTGTCTGGCTCGAAGCAGGTCGCTCTTGTTACCAACCTGGAGTGGATTATAGATAATAACATAAATAAGATTACAGGATTAGGGTTAGAGGATGTCTTGTCTGCTCCATATTGATGTTTACACCACTAAACAAAGTGACATTTTAACAAGAATTCAGTTTACTTGAAAGTAATCCAAGTATTAGAAAACTTTACAACATTGTATTATAAATCATTTTTGCATAATTAAACAGCCACATGACTAAAGACACATACTGACCAGTATAACTGGTATGTTTCCTGATGGGTGTATGCGCCTCACGTGCTGATATAAAGGTTGGATGGTACGGTAGCTGTTGTGGTCTGTGATAGAGAAAACCAGCACATACCCATCAGCCCAGTAGATCGACCTGGATGTCAAAACATTTAATAGATTACAGGATTAATAAAGACAATGATTAAAGTCATTTGAATTTAAGTTAAATTTCATTGATTTGATATTAGTCTAGACCTGTTGATCTGCTCCTGACAGTAAAGGCCTTCAGCATCATCCTATAAAAACAGACAAAATGTAAATACAGTTACAGGCCACATGGATTAGTGAATATATAACCATATTTACATGAAAATTTGAATAGTCTTTTAATCCAGAATAGCAGAGTTTTCAAAATATAAAGTAGCAGGTTTCAGTTGGATGTATTTGTGTCTGTGAAGGCCAATCTTCACAAAGTTAGACATAAACCAAAGTACATCTTTATGGAAAGTGTTGTTTATTGACTCAATAAATGCTCAAATCTGACAGGCTCCAGTATGTTCCAGTATACTCCAGAAGTGGTCCGAAGCAGGTGCCTTGCCTAAACCCATCATGTTTCTAGATTCAGATCACCACTTATGATCAAATCTATGTCTATAGGCTAAATAAGCCAGTTTCCCGTTCAAGCGGACAAAAACATTCACCCTAAAATAATTTACCAATCTTGCAAATATATCAGGAAGCAGAATCCCAAAGCTAGCCGGAGGTTTGATAACTGCATCTATCTAGTTCAGTTTAAATAAATTATTCATTTACCTCAAAAGACATTTATTTAACCCACTAACACATGTTATACAACTATCTGTAAAAGGGTTTTAATGAAAAAACAGCAGAAAATGTCAGAAAAAGGAAAGCAGGAAAGCCTTCATAGCTAGCAAAGTGGCTATTAGCTTGTTAACTACCAAAATGAATGATCTTCTGGGGCTTTGCTTCTTAAAGGCTCAATTCCCAGCAATAGTTTGAAAGAATAAATTAAATGTATCTACAACAGGGTCTCAAACTCTAGTCCTCCACATCTACAATACAATTGACCGACTGGGTCATTACTTCCAAGTATAAGATTTTGATGGTCATGTAAACGAGTTCAGTCAGAAGTGAAAATAATAGTCTCTAAAACCATCCTGGCCAGTTAAAAAGCTGGTAAAATAACAATGTGTAGCTGTGTTCTCTATATTGTGTTCTGATACTTTGGTACCGGCACAATCTTGACTACATTCCTGAATGCAATGCAAAGAAAGGGGTAATGGTGGCATAAATGGTGCCGTGCTATGTTATGCAGCCAGTAAACACTATTGGCTATTATTTCTTGTCCTGCTCAATCCTATTGTAATTTTTATTTTAACAACTGATGATTTAACAGAAGAAACTTAATGACTCCATTCAGAGTTCTTTTCACCTGAAGCAAGTTCAACATAAAACCAACACAAGTGAGATTTCCACTGTCATTTCCATGAGCTACCTGGAGAGCCACACAGGGTGTATCCTGGATCTGAAGCGACACTTCCTCTCCATCCATAGTGACCTTTCTGGAATAGAGTGCTCCTGTAGAGATGGATGGATGGATGAATAAATGAAATTGATTATTAATGGATTTTATTTTGGTAAAAGAAACAGTCATGTTTTCCAAAAAGAAACAGCAGATGTCCTCACCTGTGTTTGCCTCATAATCCCCAATGAACCTCTTGGTCAGAAACCTGACAATCAAAGCTGTAAAGAGAAAAAAAATGTGTCAATCAGATGCAAACAAGGGAAGCGATAACAGCGATATATAGTGATGCACAAACACACAAGGGATTATAACATTTGACTTGTTAGTTTTTGCCTTATCCAGGCTTTTGCTTTGCTTTCTGATGATTTCTTCCTGGTGTGAGAAGATTCTTACCAAGCTTCAAACATTAGTGCAATCTTAGGGAGTTACAGTGATCTATCTAAAAATAAAAGACTTATTAACATAATTTTTTTCTGCACTGAGTTAGGGTCGTTTTATTTACACACATCTTTGCAAGGCTTATTTTTATTACTGTCATGGTCCATCATGGTTTGCAAAGACCTTTCTGACCTCTTGGAAACTTCCCATACATTTCAATGACAGCATATTTTCATGCATGTTGCTATTTTTGATCTGCACTGAATGCCCATACTGAAATGAGGCAGGAGTAATTTTTTATCAAGCACCTTTTTTTTCCTGGAAAATGCTAAGAAATCACTTAAGTCCTAAGGAATCTTATTTTAGCATAGATATTTGTGGTCAATACCGACTTATTAGTTCATTTAACAATAAAGTAATAAATGATTGACAATACTGCCACTGCAAAATGAGTATCTTGTAGCGTATGAATTGACCAGACCAGGGATGTCCAAAGTCTTTCCTCGAGGGCCGCTGTCCTGAAGATTTTGTATGTATCCCTGTTCCAGCACACCTGTCTTCCATTAAATGAATAAAAAAATCCAATCAAGTTCAACATAATGACTGACTAACTTGAGTCAGCTGTGTTGGACCAAGGATACATGATAAACCTGCAGGATTGTTGCCCTCGAGGACCGATTTTGGACAGACTGGACCAGACCACCAACAACAATCTTATTTATAAGACCAAGAACAAAGCTCTTGCTTCTCATTTAGTATGTAACAATTTTCAGTTTTGGCATCAACTTTGACACTGTAGTAACACAAACGCTTTACTCAATGCCATATGATGCTCTGATCCTAAACCGTATCGCTTAAATCACTGTTGCAAAAAATGCTTTTACTTTACTGAAAATGGAAAACACCTTTAACCAATTCAAGTTTATCAATGATAAAATGCTCCTAAAGTCAAAACTTCAAGCTAATACTGATGTCATAACTATTTAGCAGCATCTCATTATTGTGCTGGCTTTACATTGTAGCAATCCCCGTTGAGCGGCCATGTTGGATTTAAGGTCAGGTTAACCTCTGAACTCATCCAACCATGAAGCAGATGGGCTGCAGCGGCAGAAGACCACACTGGCTACCGCTCTTGTCTGTAAGAACAGGAAACTGAGCCTACAATTCAAAGTCTCATCAAAACTGGACAACGGAAGATGGGAAAATGTTTGATTTGAAGATTTTGCTCCAGATACAACTTTCCAATTTGATGGAATTGGTGGCTGCTCTCCACAGCCACTATGTTGATGTGGTGGATTCTCTGAGAGTCTTGTCATGGATATGCAGCCATATTATCTGCAACTGTGTGATGCCATGATATTATGAGGCTAAATCTCTGTTTTTAACACCTTGTTGAATCTATGACACCAATTAAAGCAATTCCATAAAAAAACAGCCTCTACTAGCGTGATGCGAAGTTTCCGCCTGTGATTTCTTTAAACTGTTTACAAGTTTTTTATTCAATGTCTCTGAAGTGGACTGATGGAAATGAATAAATTGGATGTTTGTTGTCAAATTGCTACACTGGCCACCTGTCACAATGAAAGATGAACCATGTCGAGTTAAAAAGCCGTCTGGACTGTCTCTGTTGCTGGAGCCTATATTTTGTGAAGTGGAATTTTGTTATTGTGCTTCAGAGAGCTGAAAGAGTTTTCCAGAAAATGTTAAACAAGACCAGACACATAGAAAAAGTGATGATTGCTTAACGGTCACTGAAACTGCAGTAATGATGGTTGGTATTTATTTCTGCTTACATTAAGCTGCCTCGCCTTGAATCTCACTGCCTTCTGCTTTTGTAGGCGAGCCAAAGACTTGCAGGGTTTACTTTATTCACTGTTGTCTTTGATAATGAATTAGACATTATAACCAGTCTGACAAATTAGCTCAATGTAGTGCAGCTTTCTAGCAGCTACTTTTCACTCTGATGTGTTTAGTCTAATGTGTGTGTGTGTGTGTGTGTGTGTCAGTGACATGAAGACCCCAAAGCATGATGAAATGTGTCTAAAGTCTTAAACAAAAAAGGGGAATGTATATATATATATATATATATATATATATATATATATATAGTTGGTCAAAAATTAAATAATTTAAAAAAATAAAAAATAAATAAAACTTGTAATGAAATGAGTAACAAAGAGAAAAAGATTTTATTGTTCTTCCATATATCACAGGGAAGTGTAATTATCCCACTTTAACAATGTTTTTTATATAATAAACTGCTTTCAAATGTGAAATCTAATGTTTAACCGTATGCTGTAAACTTCTGTATTAAATTGTATTAATAATAATAACTGGAAAAGCACTTGGAGAGCACAGACCTCTGCCAAGCTTATTTCTTCTTGCGCAACAATAAAGAATACTTTGAATCATTCTTGGAACCAGACAGTGATCCTGATCCGCTCTAAAATTTAATCATTTGTTCTTTGGCCCATTTCGAAACTTTCCAAAAACTTTCATGAAAATCGGTCCAGAACTTTTCGAGTTAACTCGTTCACAGTGAGATAGACTCTCCCAGAAACACCTTTGCTTGGCAGAGGTTAAAGATAATAAATGACTAATGTTATCTGAAACAGTCTGAGATAATAACAAAGTGCTTTGTTGGCTTTTTTTACCGCTTTTATATTTGTTTCCTTTGTTACATAGTTTGAGCTGGGATAGGCTCCATTAAAAGTGATAAATAACCTTTTCTTTACACTTCTAACAGAATAATGAAGAAAATCTTTTATTCAATTTTGAATTGAAAATTAAATGAACAAATAAAACACATGCCAACATATTCCATTTTATTTACAATATTTCCATTTAAATGTCCCCCAGTAAAAATGATCATCTTAAAATCTTCTAGAGCTCCTGCACTAATAACAAATTAATTGAATTTGAAAAAAAAAAAGGAAATATTTCAACTCAGGATTTCTCGGTGTGAATGTTGTGAATTGTCGCCCCCTGTCGATCAGTATCAATCATTTATTTCCAATATTTGGATTTATTTGTTTAAAGCACAGTTTAAAGACTTTTTACTCCCTAAATATCCTAGCTCATATTTTTGTTTAGCTGGATGGATTTAGCATGTTGATATCTATAAAATCCATAGAAACCATTTTCCCATTTTAATTAACAACTATTACACAGGTCAACTTTAATTACTATTAAAAAAACTCACATCAGTTTGTATTTTAGTTCCCATAATAAGCCAACAACATAAATCCCACCAAACATCCATACCGGTTTTCCCGACGTTGCTGGCTCCCAGGACCACAATCTTGACGGTCTTGTTGGGCACACAGTCCAGAAGAGGGTACTCCGGAATGGGGACCAGCAGAAAGTTGCCAGACCCGCCGCTGTTCATGGTTCCCGATGCAAGGTCGCCAGTCAGCCGCATTTAGCTCCTCTCTGCCCTCTGGGTTAAAAAATAATTACAAATCTTTGCGCCCAAAGAGAAAAAATATCACTCCGTTATATTCCGGAGGCTCTGAACACGCCTGATCCTTATTCCGGAACAAGAATAGCCTGAGATGGTTGTAAAAGCTTAGAAAATCAAGGTCGACCTAAATTCCCAAAAGTATCCAAACATCTCATTTCCTTTTCGAGGTTTTCCTCCAGTGAGCGATAGATGACACTTATAGGCGCTGCGTGGCGCATGATCCACCTCGTGTTGTTATAATTCCTGGATAGTAAAATATGACATGAAACAAAGAATAAGTTATCCGGTTCGCAGCGGTTCCAGATGCCTCTGGCTGCAGACAGAGAACAGGAAAAAAGTTAAGAGGGAGGGATGTAGACTTTGATCCGTCCCCTCTAAATACTCCCGTGAGACCACTATAAATGGGGCTCCGCATGAAAGCTTCAGATAGCAACAGCCTACTTTAAAATACTGTGTCCCAAGTTTATGTAACAAAGCTGCAAAAAAAAACCCCACCAAGATC
Source organism: Kiunga ballochi (assembly GCA_037177335.1). NCBI lineage: Eukaryota > Metazoa > Chordata > Actinopteri > Atheriniformes > Pseudomugilidae > Kiunga > Kiunga ballochi. Next base: position 15,337,471 of record JBAMIG010000005.1, read on the forward strand.
AAAATAAACTGAATGTTTATATTCAAAAGCAGGAAAAAAAATCACACGTTTTGTGATTTGCTTTGTAAGTTTAGATCTAAAAGTGTGAGAAAGTATGGAAGCCTAGCAGCGCCTTTTTTAAAAAGCATTTTACAGTCAGCATTTTTATTAAGTCTAATGAATCAAAGTGTTACTATTAAATAGACGCTTTTTTACATTTTGAAACTTCAATGAATTATTTGGGTTATTTGTAGGTTAATTAAACCTAATTTAAATAATTTACCCAGTTATTTACAAACAGCTCTAAACATCCATCAGTAAACATCATGCTAATATGGAAGCTTGGTTATGACAAAATGAAGTCCAGCCTTTTTACCCCCGTCACCACTAATGCTGCATTCTCAATTAATATTAGTCCAAACAACTTAATTGTTCTTTTAGGCGTAACCATTACTAAATGGTATTTGCGCTTTATTTTTATGATACACATGTGAAGTACTTGTCAGAATTGCTAAAAAGTAAGTAGATATAAGAACCAATAAGTGGATTTAGTAGAATGATAGTAAAATGGTCCCAACAGTTGGGGGAGGAAGCGCTGCATTTAAGATTAAACTGTTCTCCTTACTCATTCAAAACTGTGCAGAATGGGTTATAGCAACAAAACATGAGAAGTATTTTTAGAAGACCAGTTTCAGACCCACAATTCTGGACCACCACCCTTTTTTTGAGACAGTGTCGTTTCCTTACAAACCATTTTGAATGATAATCTGAGAGTATAAAACATGAATTACACCTTATTTTTTAATACCGTCATACTAATTTTGAAAGTGAAACAGGTTCCCTGTAATGACTTCACACTGATTAGACAGATTTCACATTAAAAGGCTAGAGAGTTGTAATCTAAGATAGCTAGTTGCCTAGCTTAGACCGCTAGAAATTTAGGGAGGATTTAGTCCAGTTTTCATTTAAGAATAACATGTTACATTTTCTGAAAGGCTGATATAACAACAATAGCAGTTACAGGAAAATTTCTGTAAAAAAAAATTATTAATTAAAACTTAATATACTCATAAAAAAATACAAATTCCAATTTCCTTTTGGGATAAATAAAGAATTTTCATTTATTTTATAATCTTAATCATAATTATTTAAAGTGCGTATAGTGTCTTTAACTTCCTGCAAAACAGCTCTTTACTTGTTTATGGGTGACAAATATTGCTTCACTTTTGCACTGGTGTATTTCTGAAATAAATACACTGTACACGGCACAAACAATTTGTTTTTAGCTTTGTAATGTTTCGTCTGGTCCCTGCAGATCTTCCTGCAGGTGATCCTGGCCTGATCAGGCCTGATTCAAGCTGCTTCAGTCTAACAAAACCGGACACCACAAACCAGAAACTGGATTTTATCAGTGAAGCATCAGTTTGTGGGAGACAGTGTTGGGACCAACAAATATGGCATCCGGACAAAAGGGGAACTAAAGGAACTTCCAAAATCCAAAACAGTTAGCAAAACAACATCAACATGTAATAAATATTGTATTTAACAATAATTTTAACACATTTGCACTCATTTAGTTCCAGTGGCAGCTCCAGACAAAAAAAGTCACACTCTGTACCCTCAAGCCAAAAATGTACACGTCCAAACAAACTGCTATAAAACCTTCAATACAT
>JBAMIG010000005.1:15359214-15370933 GCA_037177335.1 Kiunga ballochi
GGGTCACGCGCCCCCCCTGGCATTGCACCACGCCCCCCTGGGGGGGCGCGCCCCACTATTTGAGAAGCACTGCCTTAGAGTATGGATTAGGTATTAACTATGAAATGGCCATTTTCTTTCTATTAAATTGTAGTAAAGTAAAATCCAAATTTCCCAGTTTGTTTATAGTATCTCAGTATAATACGCTATATTGCATTGATACTGTATTGATACACGTTGTGTTGCCAGATTCTTGCCAACACACACCCCGAGTTATGTTATCTACCTTAAGCAGGTTTATACATTTTTATCCCACGAACACAGAAACAAAATTCAGTATTTTAATGTAGACTGGTGCGTAACCCTATAAACTCCCACAACAGATCACATTACGTATGGGATAATGTCTGACGAAGTGTTCATTATCCAAAAATAATGGACACCTAGCAGCCAATCGGAATAGAGTATTCACCGCTCCATGGTATAACGGAAAATAATGGACAATGTGGAGTTGTGAACCGTCTGCTTATACCATGGTCACTTAGGTAGGAAATAATATCCCAGGGTGAACCCTGCATTTTGTCAATCACAGGCCAGATTCAGATGTGCATCACACATGTGTAACTAGAGTTTCTTGCTAGGGTTACCAACCACCATTTGAGCCACCGTAAGAACAATCAGGCTATTTCACTGGAACGTCTTCTACAGGTGTCCTTTATCACTTTATAACGGAGCCAGTCAGAATCGAGCATTCACCCGGACCATGATGTAAAACATTATAAAGTCCTGTTTTTTGAGACAGTAGCAATCCAGTTCCATGTTAATACCAGTACGTATTTATCTGAGTGAGAGCGAGTGTAAGGTGGCCTCATTTGTGCGTCATGACAATAGCCCCAATTCGCCAACCGAACATTTTTCTTTTATTTCCACGTAAAACACTGGAGGGTTTTCTCCTGGTTAATGCAAAGATGCTTGATCAAATTTTCTCCCAAATAAATCTAACAACCTGCCATTCCCACATTGCTTTTAAAATCATTTAATGGTTTCTTTGAGCTTGAGCTTTTAAATATTGTAAAATACTCTCCTCCCAGCTGCCTTTTCTGCCACTTATGAAGAGATCCAATAATTCTTCATAATTACTGCCCAGGATCCAACTTATCATTTTTTGGGTAAATTTATGGAAAAGTTGCTTTTATTCTGTCTGGTATGTGGGCATATCACAGTACCGAGATGACCCTTTTAAAAATTGTTAATGATCTTAGATGTAATTTAGATGCACAAAAACTTTCTGTCCTGATGCTGCTGGATCTAAGCGCTGCCTTTGACACAATAGATCTCCAGATTTTATTAGCTAGACTCAGAAATCTGGTGAACCTCTCAGGTACTGTTTTAATATGATTTATTTCAATCTTACTGACCGAAACATTTTGTGTAAGTGTAGATACATGCTCCCCAAGAACCTATACAATTTATGGTGCCCCAAGGATCAATTCTAGGCCCAACACTTTTTAATTTGTACATGTTACCAATTGGGGATGTCATCTAGAGACTCACAGCTATGCTGATGATGCACAGCTTTACATCTCCGTGTCTCCTGCTGACTTGAAGCCAGTTAATGATATAAAGATATAAAGTAGATATAAAGTCATGGATTGCAAAGAACATCCTTCAGCCTAACCAGAACAAAACAGAAGATTTAATTATTGAAGAAGACGAGAGGGATTATTTTACCTAAACTGAGCCATTTTAAAACGTGTGAGAAATCTAGGTATACTTTTTGAGCTGAAATTTATTTCTCTCATAAAAACAAACAGAAGAGTTCACCCACTTCTCTCTCTTGTCAGCACAGAGATGCTGATGCATGCTTGTATTTTTAGTAGATTAGATTATTGTAATGCCCTGCTCTATGGTCCTCCTAATAAGTCTATTTTAAGCTTACAGTTAGAACTTGGCAGCCGAAACCTGACGAGGACCAGAGGATGGGAACGCATTATACCAGTTTTAAAATTGCTGCATTGACTCCCTGTGCGTTTGAGGATCAATTTTAAGGTTATTTTAGTTGTTCATAAATGTTTTCGTGGTCTTGGGCCTTCTTATTTGTCTGACCTTCTTTTAAAATATGAACCCTCACAGACCCTTGGGTCTTCTGGTACCGGTCTCTTAGTTGTCCCTAAAATGATAACTAAAACATACGGTGAGACCTCCTTCCATTGTTACAGGCCTACACTGTTAAACAACGCTCTGTGGTTAGGATATTGAGTTGTTTCTGTTTCAATAACTTGATGTATGATGGTATTTTTTGTAAGTGGAACTTTTTTTTTTAATCATGAAAAGCATTTATGTTTCTTATGCATGAAAAGTGCTGTATAAATAAAGTTGGATTTTAAAGTTTTATTCCAGAATATTTGCTGACATGTTCATATATTCATCACATGTAAAACAAGATGTGAAGTGGACACACTTTTGTGATCATGTATACCATCGCTGGAGTGTGTCAGGATTCTGGGCTTTCTTTAAATGGTTTTCCTTTTTTAGAGCATCAGCAAAACATAGTTAATCATTGTTTGCATTGACATGTTGAATAGTCTGTTTGTGTTATTGAATCACATTGATAAAGTATTAATTTGTTACACAGTTTGAAAGAAAAAGGTGGTAGAATTTGGTGAGAGTTAATAGATCTTCTTCACAGCCATTGTGTGTTTCCACATCAGTCAATGGCAAATTAAAGTCATTGCAGTTTTATTTGTATAAATGTTGTTGTTCTCAGGTACTGTTTTTTCTTACATCATGCGTGTCCTTGTGTTTCTGCCCTGCAGTGGTCCCAACCGCGGACACTACATCACCATCGTAAAGAGCCACGGCTTCTGGCTGCTGTTTGATGACGACATTGTAGAGGTGAGAACGGCATTTCTTCTAGTTTGTTAGAAGCACATCCAGTTTAGAGAAGATATCATTCAGGAGGAAGTTTAATTGTTTCCCAAAGGAGCATTGAATACATGTCTGTGTCTATGGGCCCATTTGTTACCTTCTTCCCCAGTCCAGTTATCTCTTAGCCGTAGCACAGAGGCTCAACCTGTGTATCAGCTCGTCTTGGCTGGTAACTGCCACCAATTTGTAATCAATTTGGGCACCGGCTACTGTAGACCCAGAGACGACAAGACGTTGTTGCTCATATTTTACCAGACTCTGGTTTATTGGAATTAGTTGTTAAACCAAACGTTGTAACACAACCGTCACAGAGAGCAACCCGGCTAAAAGAGAGCGCGCTAAGCTCAGAACATAATAACGGCCTACGTCATCATTTTCTGACTACCCACAATCCAACTCTCTTAAAGTGCCAGGCTAGGCTGGTAACACATTGCTGTGATAATGTTTACACCACTGGCCACAATGTTATGTTTTTTTTTCTCTTTTACTAGTTTAAAAAATGAGTCATTAAAGGTTCTAATAAATTAAAAGGATTTTACTTAATGGGAGCATCAAAATTCAGTTCAGTTTACTCATAGAAATGTCACGGCAGGTGAGAGTCCCAAAAAAAATACAGGAGGCCTTGGAGCGAGTCTGTAACCACTGCATGCAGCAGGATTTCCTCCCATTAAAGCCACTGCTGTCTTTAATCAGAGAATCTTGTCGACTTCAGGTCACTTCATTTAGAGACTTTTTCCCTTATTTTAAAACTTTGGCTGAAGTGTGCTTGTAGCTCCAGTATCCAGTGTGGCTGCAGAGCGGATTCAGCCTCCAGAACAATATCAAAACATCTGGCCAATGAGATGTTGACTGTCTGAGGCAAAAGTCAAAAGCCTCATGACAGTAGTTTCTGCAGCAATCCCACCTGAAGCATTTCATTACGCAGAAGCATGCACACATTTCAAGCCCATGTGGACAAGGAGGTAGGTGTGAGACTGTGCTCAGGCCAGAGGAGATGATCTGTTAAGTGCAGTCGTTCATTGTTCATACCGGGTCAGTGCGGGAAATAAAGGTTATATGTACATCTGCTTATTATGTAGTTCACCTTTACGAGTTACGATATTATGATATAAATTATTTTTATTTATGGCTCTTTATTTAATTGAAGTCCCGACACAGACGAGTTTAACCAGAATTGTTGGTAAAACGCTCAGAGAAAACAAACCAAAGGAAAACACTGTGTAAAAGGAGCATCAAATGTTTTCAAAATGAAACAAAATCCTTTTTAATGAAGTGAGCTTAACGGGATGTTAATGTAAACGGATAAAAAGGATGAGTCTGTATCAACTAACACTCACAGGTTTCCCATCTCATCCCGACCCATCAGGCATTTTAAGCAGGTGTCAATCTGACCCACCAGCATCTCACCAAGGGAATGAAATGAGGAACGTGGTTTGTGTGAACGGTATTAACTTGGGATAGACGGGAAATAAAATGTATTTGGAACTAAAATCAGAACTGGAAAGAGAATCGTCTTTGGCTGCTTTAGATTTCTCTTTGTGTTTTCTGAGCACTCAGTGATTCTGTAAGTCAGCCCGGTTATTTCCTAATCCAACAGAACCTTTTTCGGTCGGGGTGACCTGGATGTTGTTGGAAATTGTCCATTTTCCAAGAAAGCGAAAAGGAAAACAACTTGTTACTCATTGTTTCTTTTATTCATTACCAATAGAAACCATTACATCACACACAGTACACCAGTCTGACACCTTTAATGTGAGCCATATTACTTTAGTTATTGACTAGTTATTAGTTAAAACAACACCACCACAACACAAACGTGCTGCAGTTTTCATTTTTCCAGTGAATATTTGATCATTCATCGGGTCTGGCCTCCTTGCTGGTCTTTATTGCCATCTCCATCATCCACCTCCAGATGTGACCACAAGCTGCTGCTTGTCAGCCATGGCTGAATAAAGCTCCACTTTATTATTTTTCCTCATGCATGCCAGATGGAGACGTTTGCCACAGCAATCAAACTGTCAGTGGTTACCTTGCTGTGCAGTGGTGATGATGTCTCAGGGTTGGTTGAAACCCGGTCTCTTCTTTTATACAAACGACTTTGCTGACATGTAGGTATGTTTCTCCCACTATGATGATGCTGTCTGCAGAAAAACACTGATTCAGACTCTCCCTCGTTACCGTCTGACCCCACAGTGCAGTGTGAGAGCGGTCCACCATGCTGTGTGGGACGGGGTCAGGTGCTGTCCCATAAGGAGGACTTTGTTTTCCCCTCTACATAACCCTGTCACGGGTCATAATGGGGGTGTTGGTGCTCATGGCATGGGGAGTAAATGCTGAAAAGTATGTACAGGTTTAGGAACAACATATGCTGCATCCAACGTCTTGTTTATTTCAGCTGGATGATACCAAGACACATTCTGCACATTAAAATAGCAGCTTTGTGATAAGCGTGCAGGTTCCAGACCTGTCTCCCACTGAAAACATGTTGTGCAGTAATGTGCACAAAATATGACAACAGACACCGGATGGTTGGTCACAAAGCAAGTACAGGAAAGAACCTACAAAGCTTTACCAGGAAAAGGTCACGACCTTTTCTTTAAAGGAGCTTAAAACCTTTTGTTGACACAGTGGCGAACGTGCCCGTCTCAGTTTGTTGGACATGTTGCAGGCATTAAAATGAATATTTGCAAATAAAAACAAAAGGTTCCAGTTTGAACAATAAATGTTTTTTTGTTTTGAAGAGAAAATGGCTTTAAAACAATTTGCAAATATATTGTTTCGCACAATTTCCCACCTTTACATATCCTGTGTCCATCTGCACTAAACATACTAAACCATTTAATTTGTGTTCATATCACCAATTCAATTGTCTCTTATTGACACAATGCAACATAAATATCTGTCTGGTCATAAACAGATAACTACAAATCCACATTATGATCCACATCTGTTAAGTTTAACTGAGCTTTAGTTATTTTGCTTTCTGAAGGGCTTTACTGTAAATAAAGTTCAAATATTATCCAATAAAATCTATATAAATACAAGTTAGGTTTATTCTTATTAAATAATTCACAAAAAGCTTTTTCCAGCCACAGAAAGCAACAGATGGTGGAATGCAGCCGGTACCGGCAAGAAGTAAAAAGCCACATTAAAACCTCCAGTCACAGAAATTTTACCGAGCTTGTAGAATTATTCTGAACACCTATAAATCCCAGCGTAGGGTCTGAATGTTTGAACCCTTCCCTCAACATCATCATCATCATTGTGAGTTTAGTTTAGGAGTTAGTTACGTTCTAAAGCATACAAACCTCCCAGACCAGGGAAAGGTCCAGTTCAGTGTTGGTTCTGGTGGGTCTGGATCCTGTGGAACATGAGGAGGAGAGGATCACCACAGACTGATGTTTAAAGCAGATTCCAACACAGTATTTTTCCACCACATGGAAGCGGGCCCCTCAGACATCTGGTCTGGAAGATTCTGCTGAATTAGCAGAAACACAAACTTATCATTTCAATAGTTTCACTCAGTCTGGGTTTTATTCTGGCTGCAGCTGAACGTTCTGCGGTCGGGCTTTGAAAAGCAGCTTTTCGGCTATTTTTTAATGTGGAAATGAAACAAGTTATGTTTTCAAGCTGGAGCCACTTCTCCTTTATGACCATGTGAAAAAAGTCCCTTTCAGCTTGCTGTGTAGCCCAAAGGCCTCGTCGAAGCAGGAAACACACTTCTGCCTCTTTGGAAAGATCGCGTGTGGATCACCTCAATAACGGAAGTTTAACTTCTAACAAACCTGAAATTTCTTTCCGTGTTAAAAGTGTCATCGTGTGTGTGTTTCCTTCAGAGAGGCACCGTGACAGGTTATCTCCAGATTTAAGTTTCAAAATCAAATTAATCCAATACCTCAATGGTAAAAAGAACTGAGTAGAAAAGAATTCAAAAGGATGTTTACACTCTTTTGAATTGCTGTTGTATCAAATACATATAAGTAATCAGTAGAGCCCTGTTTCCCGGCCCATACCCGACAGGTTTCTCCATCTGTCTGTCCCCCCAAAACCGTTCGGCAACAGTTGACCTGCACTATGTATAAATAAATTCCTCTATCCAAAGAACAACTCCATCCATCCATCCATTATCTACCGCTTTGTCCCTAACGGGGTCGCGGGGGGGCTGGAGCCTATCCCAGCAGCCAACGGGCGAGAGGCGGGTACACCCTGGATGGGACGCCAGTCCATCACAGGGCTAGCACAGAGACACTCACACTCACTCCTATGGGCAATTTAGAGTCTTCAATCAGCCTATCCCCAAGGTGCATGTTTTTGGACCGTGGGAGGAAGCCGGAGTACCCAGAGAGAACCCACGCTAACACGGAGAGAACATGTAAACTCCACACAGAAACGTTCCTGGCTGGAGTCCTGCCCACACCAAGGCTCGAACCGGCAACCTTCTTGTTGTGAGGCCACTGTGCTAACCACTGCGCCACCGTGCAGCCCCGCAAAGAACAACTGTTCAATAAAATATTTACAACTTATTAAAATGCTTAACAAGCGGCACAACAAATCTTTTTATTGAGCAGATGCAAGGCTTGGCACAACAACCAGCACAGTTGACATGCAATCATTTATTAACGAATAACTATAGCTTTTTGGGAGGTATTTAGCAGTGCTTACAGAACAGAACATGTGACTTTTAGTGCATATGAAGAAAAAACAGCTTATTTTACCTGATTGTAACTGCAAGCATTGCCATAAAGTGAGTCCTGTTATGTACAGTAGCGTTTCTCTTTGTGTTGTCCACTGTTTGTAGTTTGCCGTTTTTACTTATGTCGTCCATGTTTTTGTTTGGCAGTAATTGATCGTTTGTGTGTGCGGTGTGAGTGGGGAGAATGGGCATTGGGCTGAAACACACGGCATTCAAACCGGGTAAACTGGATGGCAAGTAAAAGTCGAGTCCAACAGAGAGAATGCTAATGTCGGTTTATTTTTGCTGATTCTGGTTGCAGCTACTCAAAAGTGTGGCTCAGATCTTCAGTGTTGAACACTACAGTTCGATATGAAAGTCTTCAATCAACATACTTTCAACTTCTTTCCTTTTCTGTCCTAGAAAATTGACGCACAAGCGATTGAGGAGTTCTACGGTCTGACGTCGGACATTTCCAAGAACTCTGAGTCAGGATACATCCTGTTCTACCAGTCCAGAGACTGAACCAGCCAGTGGAAAATCCCTGACAGACTGTCCAATCAACAGAGGGGGAGGGGCCTATAGCAGCCACTGACTCCACCCAGTCTGCTCATATAAGTATCCAGGCTTTATTCCCTGTAGGCGGAGCTTTGCACTGGAGCGCCACTGGGAGGTGTTGAGACGAACGCAGGTTTGCATTCCTCGTCTTCTGAATCCACACTGCGTCAGGCACCTTAATATATGAAATAACCAATTCTGCAACACTCGCTTTGCACTGTGGCATCAGCAGGAGGACTGTACCCCCAATACAAGAGGTTGACCTCGTCACATGCAATGGAAAACGCCACCAGCGACTGACGATGGTACACGAGACACATAAGAGGTTGGGGTATTATGATGTTGCCAAGGGTGTCCTCACAGGTTTCTTTGGCCTTTTCTGCATTAATATATATAAATATATATTATACCATGTTAACTTGGCTTTTTCACATTGGTTGCAAAGCTTTTTATGGCTTTGCATATGACAGATTTTAATAGTTGAGAATCAAACGTCAAACAGCTCTGTTAGACGTCCCACCCAGCACCGCTACACCACTGGCACCACTTTTATTTAACAATTGACAGTTTGAATGTGTACACTGAGCACAGCAGGGTGATGTAGTTTGCAGTGTTTTTACATCATAATGCGGTGCTATTAACATGGTGTTAGAGGTAAAGTGTGAAAATAAAACCAGCCACCAGGGGGTGATAATACAGATCTCCGCCGATGAGCACAGCTAGTTGTTTTCTGTTTTTATTTAAAGAAAATATGAAAAGTCCAAGTAAATAAACTGACCAAAATAAATGTTTTGCAGTATCCATAGCGGAACCAGTAAGTGTTTTTATTAGCCAATTTATTTTGTTTTGCCCTAATGAGCAGCAGCATCAAATATCTGAACATAAAACATGTTTTAGTGAGCTTTAGAGCTACTACCTGCAGAAACTACCTTGTTGAAGTATGAGTCTGAGTAAGTTGGTGAGATTTGTGTCATGCTGTTATGAGCCATGTTTTGTGCCACAGTGGGAAGAGACGAATAGTATAAGCTATTTTTGTTTCCGCGCAGGCTATTTAGGTGGTTTTGTCTTGTCTTTTTTTATTTGAAATGACAGATTATGCACATTTGTATTTCTTTTTTTTAAAGAAACAAACAGACCAGATTCTTTGCATTTCTGTTTATGTCACACTACATGTATGTGTTAGCATGTGCTATATAGACTGAAACTTCTGAAAGCCGGATTTTAGCTGCTCAGTTGTTTCTCCTGCAGCTCTGGAAATCGAGTCGGAGCTTTTTCACAACATGTTTTCCACTCTGAATGCCTGATGATTAACCCGGCTGGTAAAAATGGCGGGCTGTTATTTAATATCTCAGTATACATCATTTCGCAGCGATTTTGGAGTTAAGATCAACTCATTGTGTTGGTGAAGTTATTAAATGACATGAAGTTTCAAGAGGTTTTAACGTGTCATTTCCACTTCCTGATAAAAGAAGTGACGGATCTGATCATGTTTTTTTGTGGCAACAGTTAAAACATGAAACTTATGCTTGTCAAAAATTTTTAGTGCAGGGTTTCATTATCTCTTTTGAGTTGTGTTTTTAAAGTTCAGCAACAGCAGGACACCTGTGGTTTCTAAAATTATGCATTTCAGGATTGTTACCATGAAGAAAACCTGTTGTGGCCTTATAATTACATCAGGGTGGTGGATTCTATGAATTTGTTGATCTTGTTGTGGGTCAAATAAATGGCTAGCTGGACACTTGTTAGCTAGCTGGCTAGCTTGACACTTGTTAGCTAGCTGGCTAGCTGGACACTTGTTAGCTATCTAGTCCTGGTTACTTGATTAAAGTAATTCATTTTTATTCAGCAACTACTGCACATTTATTAGCTTTTAACCACTGTTATCCCCAGGCTAGTTTATTGCAGTTGGCACTTCTAATTTTTTTAGCTTTTCACATTGGCTTCAATCCACAATATAATTTCATATAATTTTAGTTCTTTAAGTAGTTCAGATAATTCATGTTGCTATTGCCCCCAAAACAGTACCTGAATCACAGATTATAAATGACTAAAAGCAATAAAGGCTGAACAAAAATAAGCTGTTTTATTGCTAGTTATGCTAAACACCAGATTATGAAATCTTCATTTTCTAAAGGCAAATTATCTGAAAGATTTATGCTTAAAATCTCTTGCTGCACTCCATATTTTAGTTTTAGCCTCTAAATTATTGCTTTAAAACAAAAAAGAATAAGGAAAAGAAAATTATCCTTTTGCTTTCTTTAGTTTAAGATGTTTAATGTAGTATTGAGAAGAAATTAACTGTAAATTCCACCTTAACCTGAACATACTCATGAAGCACCCTCCCTTATTACTGTTATTTATTTTTGTTAAACACTCAAACAAACCAGAAGCGGATCGGGTCAGGGGTTATAAAGGGTTTTAGCTTGCTAAGCTCACAAACCTCCACCCGTCTGAGTTGTCTCAAGATGAACAACAAACACTCCTTCAACACTATTAGCGCTGCAAAAAATGTGGGGGCCTGGTTAATCAAATAAAACACCTAATTTTTTTAGGTTTAGAGTTGTAAGCACTTACGTTTTATATAAATGTGGGTTTTTTTTTTTAAATAAATAAATTACAGGCATCAGTGTAGTGCTCAGCCCTGATCCAGACTGGATGTAACTTCTGTTAATAGGATTTAGACCATGTCCTTCATTCTTTTGGGATGTTCCCTCGAGGAAAGTGAAGTTCTGTTACACCCAGCGCTGTTATGTATATGAAAGAATATAATGGTGTTAAAATGTCTCTGCTGGCTCAGTTTCTTTAAATGGCCTCCTGAATGCATCATCGGGGAAATTCCAGCACTATATCCTCCATTTCTGCGCTGCTCTTCAGCTAATGTCCGTGATTTGCAATAAACGAACGCACTGTGTGATATTTCACTTTGTTTTCAGCGGTTTTAACAAGTCAGGAGGAGAAAAACAGGTGGTTTGCATTGAACTGAATCTGTAGACCTGCTTTCAAATTTACCAAATGCTGTTTAAATGTTCATCTTTTTACATAAATTGCATTGTTTCTAGTCCTCTTGTGTATTCTGCTTGTGTAATATAGTGGGGAAAATCACTGGTACCCGAAAACTGATTAATTAAAGGGGATATATCATGCAAAATTAACTTTTTTAAGCCCTTAAATACATGTTTTTATGCACTTTTAAGTGTTTAGGAAGGCATAAAATGTCAATGTATTCCCTCCTGATGCTGCACATATATCTTTATATTCTCTCTGGTCATCTTTTTCAGTTTCATTTAATTTTCTCTATTACATTTTATCTAATACATCACAGTATTTGCTGCCAAATAAGGTCGTGGACCTTCAGGTAATCAAATGGGTGAATCTATATTCATATATATATATATATATATATATATATATATATATACACCCATCTATATATGGGTGAAGACATTTATAGTAAACTTACCAATAAAATGTTTCTCTGCTGGGAGATTCGCACACTGCTGCTATAAAGCTACAAACATGGCGGAACAGGGTAGAGTTGAACTTCCTGTGACCTGGAGGGGGCGGAGCTTAACATGCCTCATT
>JBAMIG010000005.1:15382445-15397961 GCA_037177335.1 Kiunga ballochi
CAGCCCCGCACAAATCTGAGTCTGGGGTGTTTTGCAGCAGGGAAACTTTGAAAAGCTGTGGGACCAGAAACGATGCTGACAGGAAACCAAACAATAAAACTGAATAAAATAAAATAGTTTGAGGGCTTTCAACCTTCTGATGATCAATCGTCAAATCAGGGATAATTGTGGTAGAAATAATATCAGTATGTATTAAATAACAGCAGAGAATTTATTTGTGTTTATTAATCAAACATGTAAAATGGACGTAAAATGTTTCGGTTGCATGTTTCTAACATTTGTTTTTGTTCAGTTCAGGTTCCCATCAGGTTCATTTCCAGGGCTAAAAAAGACTCGTTCTCACCTGTCGCACTCTCTTCTTAGAGCTCCCGACTCGGAAGATGCCCACAGTCTGAAGACCTGGATGACATAAAGGTTCCATGTAATAATGGTTCCTGTGTGTTTACATGGCCACAAATAATTCTGTCTGAAATGTGTGTGAGGTCAGTGCTTTCCACAGCGCCTCTTACCGTGGGTCTCGATGTGACTGCAACACCTCTCCAACACCCGGGGAACCTGTCTGTAGATGGGGTTAAGGCTGAGCTTAGTCTGGGTCCTTCCTTCTGAAGATGATTTCTTCAGCTCCAGCTCAGCTGGGTGGGAGAGCTGCAGCGCCTCCAGCAGGCGGGACTGACTCTCTACGAGGTCAGAGATGGAGTCCACTGACAGACCACCCTGCATGTCACAGAGAATTGATGGATTTTAAAGTGTTTTCTAAAGAACATTTTCTATGTTAAGAAACTATCCTAAAATCTGTGCCTTTATTCTTATGGAGAGTTTCTGTTTGACAATGCAGATCATGACGGATGTGCACGTCCAGTCATTCATATTTACTGGGAAAGTACATGTGACCCGATACACAAAGACAGTTATTTAAAAATAAAAATAAAAATAAATAAATGAATAATAAAAAAAGAAAACAAAAACAAAGAGTTTTTTTTAAATAAACCTTAAAAAATAAAAAAAATAAATAAATAAATACATTTAAAAAACAAACGCAGTTATATAAAAAAGCTTCATTATAATTATAACCAATTCTGTTTGGGAACAACTGAACTAATTATCTGTGGTCTATTGACACATTTCAACCACAACACTATTACTAAATACTTACTACTATTACTAAATAGTTGCATTTAACAACATTTGAGAGTTTTAAGAGGAAGTCTTCATTTTGTATGTTTCAGTGAAAATCCATCATTACTGTCTTTGTTTCCACATGCATGTAAACACGCCCGAAACACTCATGGACAGAAATGGATTCGTTCTCATCCAAAGTAAAACCCACGAGCTTGTATAAAGAAGCAAAACACGGAAAAGTGATGCTGAAAAAAAGCAATGGGAGAGCGCGGACCTCCCCCAGGCCACATCGTCCCCCCCAGCTTATAGTGAGTTAGATACACATAAGCTGAAAACAAGCCTCACAAAGATAAAGAAGCCTTTAATAGAGTTCCTGGATCCAGATGGTGATCCTCCAAATTTTGATCACCTGTCCCTTTTCCCCCATTTCCTGAAAATATAATCAAAATCCGATCATAACTTTTAGAGTTATGTTTCAAAACAAACAAACCAAACTCCTTATCAGAGGGGAAAATAGAGATGTTAACAAAATGTCACAAAGCAAGTGGATCAGGAGGAGCTGAAAGTGGGAAACTTCTGTCCCCTAAAAGCCAGCAGGACACACAAAGCAGCCTGGATCACTCTCTGCGTTTCCATCCATGTTTTAGAGATGCTGAAAATGACACAAATCATCGTCTCTGACCTCCAAACGTTGGAACATCAAGGCTCTGGGGAATGTCCTTCAGCAAGCGTCGCTAAACACGGCGATTCATGTTCGATGTGTGAGACGGTTTCCTTTGCATGCATTAGCAGCTGATGTAAGAAATGTGCAGGTTTTCCCGCAAAACAACAGCAAAGCTCTTATTCTGAAAAACAAAGCCCACACCTGTTAAATACAACTAAAGATTCAAGTTATTGACTGATACGAATAATGACTGACAAATGTTTTGTGGCTGAAATGTGTTCATGCTTTTAAACTGTAGTTACTGCGTATGATACCAAACACCAATCAATTTGAAGAATCTTAACTGTCCCTTTAAGATGGCGTCTGCCACTGAATCATTTCCACCCTGAAAGCAGATTATTGATTTAGGATCTTTATGCCCTGAACTTTCCATACATAACATGCAGGGTGCAAAAAGCTCCATCACGGGACGTCTGGCCTCACAGGAAATACGTCTCCCATCATTCATTTTCCCTTCATCACCCACCTTGTTCCAGTTATTCATTTCAGCTTGGCTCCCTCTGTGTACATTATCTGTCACTGCTCCTGACAAGTCACAGTACTACGCAAATAGCTGCCGCCTCATCGGTCAGCGACTCCCTTTGCGTGCTGACATTTTTATAAACAAAGAGCTGCTGCAGTCCAGAGATCTGTAAGCGAACGAGTCTGATTTAGCTCAATGGGGAAGAGAAGGAATGGCTTTCTATCCTGTTACAACGAGCCACTGTTACAGCTACTGATACTATGTCTGTAAATATGACTATATTACTAAATACAATGTGATTGAATTTTGCTATGGTGACATCTGTATGAAGGTGGAACATAAGACTCATAAACTGAGCTGAGATGATGTTGGGAAGGAAAATCTTTGGAAAGGTTTGTTTAAAATGTGCCTTATTAAACTTTCTGTTATTATCAAAAGGTTGTAGATTTGTCTGTAACTTTAACTTTAACCAAATATTGAAGTAAATCCAGGATGGAGATGCTGGGTCAGTCATGGTTACTCATACTAACAAGGTTATTTATGGAAATAACTGATGAATTAGTTATTGCAATGCTTAATTCAGAAGTAATTGATTGTATCATTTGTCTTTGGTTTTAAAACATACTTATCAGAGACGATGGATGAATTTGCAATGAAATCTTATGTCTGAGGAAATTATTCCTCAGACTTAAAATCATGATCCATTCAGCTCCTTTCAGCACAGATTAACTAATAACTACGGTAAATAGACCATGTATGAAAAACACCTGGATGCAGTTGCTTTTCCCTAAAATGTGATTACATAAAGGTTGTTTTTGTAACTTTGGCTGCAGACATAACCTCTGAACATACGTGGATTACAGATTCAGACTAATTTAGTTTAAAATATAACATTTAACTAACTGGAAGTAGAGTTACAGCATCATTAATACTTCTTCCTTCCCTTCAAAGCTGGTTTTACTAACAAAGTACTTTTTTTCCAGCAAAGCTTATGTAAATATTTAGATTTTATTTATTTATTTTTTTATTTTAATGTCCAATTCTTTTAAACTACAGAACTCATAATTCAACATTAATAAAAAAGACAACGAGTCTGACTACATTTTCTCTATCAAAGGTCTCCGGTCAGGTAGGACTGGCTGCATGGGATGTTTACTGATATTAGCTTTTATGAGTTACAACTTTTACCAGGTTCCCTGCTTTAGGATTATTGCACAGGATTATTCCTCATATCAGCTGTAGTAATACTTATTATTATTAGGCTTAACAAAACAACTGGTTCCAGATCAGCATTTCAAAATAATTATATTGGGTGCGATGGCCTCAGACAGAAAGGGTTCACACACATGGCGTAAGGCAAACACTAATTTCCTTGGATTTTTCCAAGGAAATTAAACAAAAAGAAACACATCTGTGTAAACAAGTGAAAGAAATGGTTATAAAAATGTTTACAGCTGGTGATGCAGTCAGAGATTAACTTTCTGAACTCTGAAGGCCTCACATACACAAAGCTAACGCTGTGTGATGCTTAATCTAGCATAAAAGAAATGCCTTTAATTTTTATATAAACACAGCCACAAATAAGAAAGATTACACAGGAAAAACAAGCAATAGCAAAAAAGAAACATTTGTGTCTGGAAAGTTGCAATCGGAGCAAAAAGAGAAGTAAAACCTTTCAAAGCAGAAAAATTGAAGTATAACGGGTCAAAAAGTCACATTTTACTTGCAATAAAGTCACAAATCTTTGACTTTAAAGTAGAGATGTCAAATATTATCAGTACACTGACATTATTATCCAATATCGGCATTAAATTGTAATGTCGGTAAATATCAGTGTCTTTTTAAAACTTTTTTTAATAACAGATTTTAGCAACACATACAACAAAGTTATTCTTGAACTCAAAACGACCACGTATAAGTTTGTTTGTTTGTTTGTTTGTTTATTAGGCACAACTTGCAACACCAACACCGTCATCATCTTTTGCAGCATAAAAAGTTTGGAGGTGGATTCAAATATTTAGGAATTATTTCAAAAAGACATTAAATTTGCAGCAAGGAGGAGGATGCATCTTATTTACCCAAAACTGAGGGGAATAAAAATATATCGACATTGGTTGAAATCTTTTTTGGAATTAAGAGTTGATCAAAATCAGTATATCAGTTATATCAAAAAGCCAATATTAACCATCCCTACTTTGAAGTGCTATGACCAGGTTTGTGCTGGTGTTATGCTGGTTACTGAAAAGTAACTAATGACTTCATCCTTATGCCAAAAGGTAACTGAGTTACTGATAAAAGTAACTTTTTAGTTTCTTTTAAAAAGAATATTCTTAAAAGTTCTCTCATTAAATTCTTTTAGTCTAAATGGTGTTCAGTGAAACACCAACTTAAACGCAATCTGTTCGCTTTTAAGTTTATTATATGGATAACAATCAATACCTGCATTTACATGGAGCACTCTTGTTTTGGTCAAATGTTCAATCAGAATAAAAATCTATCCATGGATCTATTTTCTATAATATTTAGTATAACTCATGTTCACAGGGAAGCTGAAGTCTATCCCAGCAATAGGAAGACTTGATGTCTGTATGATAGTATAATTATATCTGTCTAAATGTATTAAAATAATATCTAACACTGCTGATAAAGTTTGCTACTCAAATGAAACAAAGAAAGTTTATGTTTCAGAAAAGTGTTGGCTCTTTGGTAGAGAACTGTAAGGTTTTTAACCTAGTGAACAGACTCACCCTCCTCTGTCCTCTGCTGGTGTTATCCAGAAAAGTAGGTGATAGCGGTTTGGTTTGGGTGTCAAAAATCGGTGCCGGAGCCACTGAGTTTGCAGACGGTGAGCCTGGGCCTCCTCCTGTGATGGAGGAGGAGCTGACTAGAGGCTTGCTCCCATTGAAAAATTGTCTCTTCTCTGCCCTAAAGTGCAAGATACTGGCCTCCAGGTCTAGACAGTCACGTCTGCTTTCCTTTAGGGCATCCTGGCGTAACTTGTGGGCTCGGTCATTAGCAATGACCTGGGAGAGTGGGATGCCAAATGCCTTGGGTGCAGATTCTGGGAAAGAAGGATAAGAGTTATTGCACACCAAAATGATTAGATATTAGATACAAAAAAACCCAGCTGGAGATTTAGTAACTTCATTGCAAATTTGAACCAATTTTCTGCATTTGCATATAAAATACAAGGTCACTGAAAATACTAGCAATTAAAATATCCATTCACCAATTTTCTATTCCTATTTGATTTCGTTCAAAGCTGTAGTGAGCTTTAGCCAATTCATAAAAATAGGTGAAATATAAAGTAGAGGTTACCAGTCTATTACTTTGAACAGTGGTTCCAAATATGTGGTTCAAAGGAGATGAATCAAACAGCAAGGGGATTCCCTCAAACTTTGACTGTTTGGAGTCAGTATGACTTAAAATAAGGCCATGTTCATACATGTTAAGGTGTATGCATGTGTCATTTTGATTTTATGTACATGAAGTCTGTGCTTTAAGGGCCCAAAAACATAAATTTGGCATTATTTCATTAATGAGACGTGTCTGAGAAATGCCAATATGCAGATGATTCATTCTTATTTCACTCAAAATATGCAATTTGTTCTCATAAAAAAATTACTTTCAGACTCTTGGTTTTTCAAAAATATCTATAACAGCACAGGTTCCTATGATCCAACACAAGACACTGTCGTCTCATCTTGACAAAGGCATGTTCTTGTACCCTCACAATGAAACAGCCATGCCGCTAAATGAACAGCAGAAAATAGCTTGCAATAACTAGCAGGGAGTAGCTATCTGAAGAGGACAATGACATCGAGTTATCTGATGGCTGAGGATGTTGACTTTGTACAAAGCAGCACAATGACAGCAAATCTGTTGGTTCACTTGTTAACTCATCTGTTAAGTAAGGGAAAGGAGATGCAACATGTCTCCACATGTCAAGACTCCAGCACAGTAAAACAAACTGTCCCTTACAGATGCTCATAAAAAGCTAATACTACCATTACTGATAACATCTACAGCCCTCTGATGTTGTCACTGGTTCCAGGCACTAAAAACAGTCATGAAGATAATGATAATAAGGTTTGTAAAACAGTAAAGATTGAGGTCTGTTGATGCGTGACGTTAAAATGAACTTGTTAACTTCTGAGCTTGGTGATCTCACAAAAGGTTAGAGGTTCAAGTTGACGAGTAGTATAAGAATAGATGAAATGGACAGAGATAGCAGCTAAGAGCAGGATAATCCTGTTAGAGCAGCTATGGCCAAGAGCCAGACATCACACTCAGTGATACTAGCTTGTTGCAAATGCAGAAATGAAGACGTGAGGGAGGTACTTATGATTACGAGAGTTGTATGATCACCTGCAAGGCTGAAACTGAATATCCAACACAGTGCTACATCACGTTTTCAACAGCCTGGCATACATCCAGATTCTAACCTGTATTAGAAAACACTTGGAGATAAATAATATGCCACTTAATGCCCAAAAATAGATAATGGGGCACGAGAAGAATAATGTGTCAGAAACAGTAAATATAATTTTTAAATGTTTAAACCTGGTGTTATTGTATTATATAACTTTAAACTTTTTCATTATAGAGGTTTTCATGGAGAGTATCTGCATTTTCTCTGATCCCTAAAACCGTGCAATACCAAAAAGAAAAAAACTTAGTGTTGGAAACTCCTACATGAAAACCCTTTAATTATCACTAAATTGTTTTTATGCTCTCATGAGGTAGTTTTTCAGACTTGTTGATAAAAAAGAATATCACACAAGTAGAATGGAAACACTTTTTTTTCCACATTTAAGGGTCTCTGTATGTAGCATATGGGTCATGTGATCCGTTTATTTCTGGGAAAATCGCACCACACAACGGTAAATGCAGCTTTTCAATTAATTAAACAGAAAAACAAATGTGAATAGCTTCGAAAAGCTATGGCAAATTCTCTGCAGCAAGTAGTAAACCCTGAAACAGCGCTATGGCAACCTTACAAGCCACAATTCTTGTCAAATATCATACGTGCAACAATATTTTACTCATGCGTTAAACATCATCCAATGGAAACACCTTGTATCTGCAATATTGCAAGAATTTTGCTTTTATTTTGCAAAAACTAATGGAAGTGTGCCTTAGGTCCTGTGAAACTTGTCTCACAGTGGTAGTTTTAGTTGCTCGCAGTAATTAATTTCCTTACAAGTCTCACCCTAAGCCTTTTAACGTGTGTGGATTAAGGAACATGAGCTAAACTCACCAGCACTAAGAAAACACTATACAACGGTCCTGTGAAACAAAAGTAATTAAATGCTTTAAATGACCTAGACTGGACTTGTATGGTAACAGAAAGCCTGAATCATCCTTCAGGTTTTACAGACACAGCAATATAATGCACACACAGACACTTTTATGGACCCAATGTTTCCATTACTTTCTGTCTTTCTAAAAACATTTTTAAAAACTATAATAAATTGTGTTTTTTATAAAACTAACCATACAAAATTTAACATTGCTTCAGAAAACAGTTGAGTTTACCCACTAACTTCTTTTTCATGTGAAATCTTCATTTCAAATATAAAATACATCCATAAACCAAATAAAAATGAGCTGATTAGTCCTTTAAAAGATTAAACAAGTTATACCTGAGGGTAATGTTGACTGTTTTATATGCTTGTATAGAAATAATAATATAAAAACACTGCATGTCATTCACATGCATGGAACTGGAAACACTTAGTGTTTCTTAAGCAAGTGACACTAATCAGATCTATACTTAGGCTCACATTCAGAGAACCGTGACAAAGCATACGGCTATTTGAATGAAAACACATGGACAACTTAAACACACACATGTATTCACACCTGGGCGAGAGGAGTCCCAAGCAGCTCAATTAATCAAGATGCACGGGCAAAATGCCCTGTTAAGCTTTAAAGTTATGGGATTTACTCAGCTTAAAATAACCCCAGATTGCCTGTAGATTTTCCATCAGTTACAGAGCAGTTCGATGAAGGCTTCGTTTGCTCTTGTGACTAAATTCTTCTAGATTATTTACATATTTATATATAAATGCAAAATTTTCAAACACAAAAGTAAACAAATTCTCTCCATTAAATAGCAGAGAAAGACATTTGGCACTTTTTCAGACACTCGTCTGATGAAATTTTGGTCCATTGAGCAAAAAAAGCACATTCGAAACAAAATAAATTTCTTAACCCTAAATTTAGCTGTCAGTAATTCAGTATTTAAAGTACAATTACAGTATTTTTCTGTGTAGCGTAACTCCAGGCTGAACTTACTGACAACTTCCCCTCCTCCACGTGCCTCCATCAGGTGCCAGGTTCACAGATAAGCTCCTTGCCTTGTTGACAAACCTCCAACTAGCATTAGATGCTTCAGTGCAGCTAACAGCTAATTAGCGCAGCAGATGATAAAGCTAAACATTTATGTTTAAATTATATCTCCTCCACTGCTGGGTATGAAAAAGAAACTTATAGCTAGTTGCTTTACATGTCTGAAGTAAAGAATTAAATATTGTTCTAGCTAAAGAAACAAAGATCTGAAATCCCAAATGATCATCATGCTGCAACTATTGCTGTACTTCAACAGTTAAGTCCAAGTTTTACACAGGTTACATGTACATGAGTCTTTAGAGTATAAATCCTGGGAACACAAATACTACCTTTGGTTTCTGAAATCCATCCATCCATTCATCCATCCATCCATTTTCTACCATTTATTCCCTGTACGGGGTTGCTGGGAGCCCTGTAACCAATCCCAGCTGCCATTGGGCAAGGTGCTCACAATTCACCATAGTCTACAATATGACCATATGTTATAATTATTTCTGACTGGCACAGCACCTTAAATCCTTTGTAGGCCTGTGTTAAACGTAAAATAAAGCAGCTAACACACTTGTGTTCTTAGCTAATCACTACACACAAGGTCCAAAAGAAAGACAGTATTAGGATTTACTAAAATGATGAAAGAGCAGCCAGATGTAGGTTTTACATGTCATACAAGCCAATAGGAGCGGGAGATGATTTAAACTATAACCCAATAAAGGAGAGGTCAATCAGGCTGGACAACCCAGCTCTTCTGTTACACCTGCTGGACAAGATGCAGAGGTTGCAAAGTTGTGGACAATTAACTAAAACTGATTCCCGACTTCTGTGGTCGCGTTTCTGCTTTTATATATATATATATATATACACTCACATTAACTGTGATTCAGTTGCTGCTATCATTTCTCATTATATTATGTATGACAAGCATCACTGTGTGTAATATGTAAAGGGATAGTGTCCAATGAGGTGTCCATTATCATAAATGAATGGATGATGTGAAGGCGGGAACGTCTGACGCTTGTTCCTGCGGTATGGTTCCCACACAGACTAGAGCTACTTCAGGTCAATGAAGCCTCGGTGTTACAGAAAAATAAGTTACATCCTTGTAGTTATTATATTTATTTACTTATTTTAACAGTTGTTTCAGTCCAAACTGACCGGGGTCTACACTGTGTCACAACTTTCTTTATTAAGATAAATAGTGAATAGAGGGTCTGGTAAGATACTGGTGAAATATTTTCTGCCTATAATATTTATTTCTGTGACATCCCCTTTATTTAACTTCTTTTTAGTTGTAATCATTCATGTTAGCTAAAAGCTCCCTAGCAAGCTACACATTAGCACATAAGTGCTAAACATGGAGCTTTTCTTTCCTTTTGTTCAATCGTAACATGAACACTTTGTGTAACTGTTCATGGATTTCCTCTGGCTGATTCATCTCTTTTATCGTATCAGCTTCTCCATTTGCATTCCTTAACAGTTTAATTTTCAGTGAACACATATAGTTATGTAATTTTTCCCTCTTTGCTCCTTTAGGAATATATTTTGCTAAACTAGCAGCCGGGGTGGCCACTGGGTCTTGAAACAGATCTTCTAAAACGTCGTCTACAGAAAGAAAGGTATCCTTGCCAACAGGAACAGACTTTATCCATTAAAAGGATGTCATCTGTTAAAGTGTCTTACAAACGGCACGTAATGGACTGTTTGATCACTAAGCCCTCACTAATTCCTCATTCTTGACGTCTGTTGGCAGGAGGATTCCTCCACATTGCTGCTGCTTTGCATTTAGGCAAATTTGCTGGCATTACAATCCCAACTGCTGGTGTTATCTGTTTGTACTGGAGGCGTTTGTTTGTTTAGGCAGTTGATAAATTAGGTTATGACTGCTTTAGCGCAGAGAAAATAAAAAGGAAGCCATTCTGAAAACATATTTATATGTCTAAGGGGTTTTTGTCTTCCCAGAAACAGTTTTATACAATGAAAGCATTGATTATTCCATCATATTTCACTGTAGTTGGTTGAACATAGATGATGGTTTAAAGACTAAATCTTTTGTGTGACAGAAAAGGAGCAAAATATTATATAAGATTATAAGAATCAGCACATATGTTACAATGTTTGTACACTGAGGCTTTTCATTACAATGTGTCTTCTGTTAAATAAAAAATCATTTATGCTCCCTCTGAGGGTGTGCAGTGGTGTGGTGGTTAGCACCACAGCCTCAAAGCAAGGAGGTTTTGGGTTTGAAGCTCGTCTCAGACAGCTCTGTGCAGAGTTTGCAAGTTATGTTTGAGTTAGTGCGGGTTTTCCCAGTTACTCCATTTTTCTCTCACTCAGCTCAATTCTTTTTTATTAAGCCCTTTAAAGCAACTATAGTTGGAAAATGTGCTGTATTAAATCAGCTAAAACAACACGAGAGAATAAAACAATTAAAAGAGAGATAATAAACAATACAAAAAAAATTATTTACAAAAAATAAACAATAAAAAAAAAGGATAAAAACAAATAAAACAAATATAGAATAATTAAATAACAATAATAATGTCCACAGACATGCATGGCAGGGTAGCAACTTGTCCAGGGTCTACCTCGTCTCTCGCCCAGTGATTGCTGGGATGGCTTTCAGCGACCTCCTTTCTGGAAAAAGCGGTGTGGATAATGAATGGATGGATGTTCAAAAAGCTGATGTTCTTTTGTTTGATCAGACACAGTGATGGAACTTAATTATTTCTCATCAGTTTGATGATCAAACAAACACATTGATCTGTGACTGCGACCCTGCATTGGAATAAGCAGGTATCAACAACAGATACAGGAAGTCTGTTGTAGTCACTGTTAAAATCTAGTTCATTCTGCAGGTTTTCCAAATCACAGACAAATGTTGGATGTTGCCAATCAGTAATCCACAATTATAGATAAACAGTTCTAAAGGTTAAATGATGCCTTCCTTACAGATACAGAACTATGAGATGCTTTTTTTTCTTTATCATCTTCTCCTCCTTTTTTTCCTTTAACTCTGGTTGCTTCATTTTGCCGGTTCAATGTCTAATAACAACCCTAAAAGTCAACATTGCCTCTGGGATTTCAGATGGTACTGCTCCATTCTCTGCATCAAGTAACAGGTAGCAAAGCTCCTTGAAAACGGACCAAATTAAGCACATCTATTCGTCTTCTGAGCATAAATAGGCCTTAGATCTTTATATCTGCTGTCAAACACCGGATTACAGCTGTTTGCTACATCAGCACATTATCTGAACAGCACATTAGCAAACCAAATAAAGCATACAATGAATGATGCAGACAGCTCTGCATCATCTGGATGCATGTACTTAACAATGAGCATGGATCCTAAAACGTGATTTTCAAAACTCAGAGATGTGATGAGATATTGGTTGTTTTAGATATTTAGTATTTCCTGTGAGAGGGGGCTGGGGGTCTGGGCAACACAACAAATGCGGTCAGATATATTGTATAGATATATCCTCTGCGTATATATGTGTGTGTGTGTGTGTATATATATATATATATATATATATATATATAAATAAAATCGCAACTAGGTTCCATGTTTTCTAGAATAGAGCTTTCTTGTAAGACAATTTAGAGAAAAAAGGCACTTTTCTTTCAAATAAGTTGACCAAAAACAGATGGAGTCCCTAGGAGTTACTGCTATCAAATTTTAATGCTGACAAGGAGATAAATACTTATCTGTATGTCAGCTGGAACTGACATATGGACATGAGGAAACACAAAGCTTTCTCATTTTCCTTTTTTCTTTGACTAAACAATTTTCCCCAATTTTGTTGGGGAAACATGTTAAATTGAGAATTTGTGGCAAAACCTGTTGAGGATTTAGTGAAAGAAAACTGCACATGAGGACGTGATAGATCTGTTGTAGCTAAGGGATGATGATGTTAATTTAAAAAATAGATCAATTTACAGGTTCCCACAGGAACAGACAGATTTTGATAGCCGTTATTAGCATTGTTAGCAATTATTAGCACCTTATATTAACTATGAGTCTGATGAGATATTATGGATTAACTGTAGCACAAGCACTCAAACAGGAAGACAGCTGTGTGTGTGTTGAGGCTTCATATTTCAGCGGTCAAACAAAAGTCCCTCCTGACTGTCATTTCTTTTCAGGGTCAGACATTGGAACACTGTAGGAGACATATTAAATCGCTGCACAACGATGATCTCGTATTTCATCACTGCGCCAGCAGCTGGATCTCAACATGGCCCCTTCAGGGTATTAACACATAACATTTTTTGTTTAGTTAACACACTTTCCTCTGCGTCAGCCACCTTAATAGCTATTGTGAAAACATTAGCTAGTTAGCTAACCACACACTATTTCACCATTTGACTTACAGCAGCTTCAAACAGATTACAGTTACAATGTAATCTTGCAACCTGTATTTAGAAAGCTTCAAACCTCTGCAGGCCAGGCCAAGCAGTAATGCCCTCTGTAGTAGACAAGTAGACGCAACATAAGTACTGCCAGGTCCCAATGTTCTGTGTTTTGATTAGCTTGTTTAGCTGCAGCTAAGTCCCTATGTGGAAGAGACCAGAGGCAGGATTTAATAAGCTGTGGAGACTGGGAATGTGTAAGTGTGTTGTGTCTTTTGGCTTGCATCCTAGCCTGCTGTGATAATCACCTGAGAAGAGAGAACATCTCTTTATGAGAGGTTGGAGTCACATTGATGGATGCTTGGCCACATGGCAAGAGGGAAGAAAAGTTAGTTTAGGAAAAACAACAACAAAGAAGAATAATGAGGAAAATGTATGTAGATATAAGGAGACTTTTTAATATCTACAAATACAGGAAACCAAACTGCTGTTTGACCCACAGAATTAAAAGAGAGATCCTCACTGTATTAGATTGCTTTAATTGCTCAGGTAAGATGTCAATGCATTTAGGCTTGTGACCTGGTCAAATCAACTCACTGAACTTAGGGGCCAATGCTACATGTTAGCGAGTCAGGTTGGCTTCGGTCTGTAGCCGATTAGCTTCAAATAATCTCATTTAGCTTTCCACTGAAAAAAATATTGCAACATCCTGCTTGTTTTAAATAAAAACAGGCTTGAAATTCTGGAAAAGTACATCAAATTTTGGTATATTTGTACAACAGGCAAAGAGCTATTCCCCTAATCTAATAAAAGTAAGGCACAAAGAGAGTTTGTTTAGCATCCATACTACTACTTTCATCAGACTCCAATTAGCAAATAGTTTGCCAAAGTGCACTCGTGTCTTTTCTCTGGAGTGGCTCAGTTTCCTGTTTGGTCTTTTTGGCCTTTTCAGAAACCATTTTCACCCTTTGACTTTGTTCTGCCATAACTAACTTTTATTGGAAGAGGATGAAAAAAGTAGCGTAAAGCAGTGCCTTCTGTGTTCAGATCACATGATCCCATGAGTGACGGATCCGCTCCTGCAAAGTTGCGATGTCTAAGACATTAAAAGTAACCTCATCTTTGAGGACAGTGGAAAGCATTTTAAGATATGGTTTTAGGAAGATTCACACATATTCATTCATTTTTCATACTTCTTAATCCACTTCAGGGTCGTAGGTGATTTACACACAAGTGTAAAAGCATGGAAGGTTATATGATGGGCAGTATCATTCAAGATGGCTGCCAAAGTGCAAACATAATTATTTTGGTGCAAAAAAATAAGCCAAAAAAATAAAAATAAAAAAGGAAAGAAATTTTCATAGAAAACTTTATTCTTATAGATTTATATGTCACTGCTGGATTTGGTTTAAGTTGATATTTTAACAGGTGAAGATTCTTTCACTGTTTTACTATGTGGACGTGGTGTTAGGCCATGGAAAGCAGATGTCATTGAAGCCTAAGGAATAATGGCAAACAGAAGTTGTAAGTTTTTTAATGGAGGCTTTTGATAAAACCAAATGCGCCGATATGACAAATGATGTGAAATCAACAGCTACTAATGACCTGAAAATGATTTTGCATTAGACCTAATCTTTCTTTAATAAGCGTTGATTCCTCCCTCTTTCTTGTCACCAACCTCATTCTGAAGCCAATCCCAGCAATTAGCAGGCGAGAAGCCGCGAACACCCCGAAAAGGTCACCAGTTCCTCTCAGACTGCCAGGACAAGTAACCAAAAGCATTTCTTTCATGTAATGCCAAACTACCCAGATGATGAAAATGAATGCCGACACATGTTCGTTTAGAGCACTAAATTACATTTCAGGCACCAGTGGCACCTAGATAAAAAAAATTCTTGCCTGCACAACCATAATCGGTTAAAGTGGGTGCAGACGGCTCCTCCGTCCCGACACATAACCTAACATACATGTCTTTGGTCTGTGGGAGGAAGCAATAGTACCTGGAGAAATCTCACAAATACATGGGGTAAACAAACTCCCCTGTTCAAACCGGCATCAATGCAGACAACGGTACTAATCACTACGCCACCGAGCAACTTAACAGACATTATAATAAGAGCTGTCAATAAATACACTGAAATTCTTTCAGTTTTTAGTGAGACAATTTTAAAAAATAAACTTGGAAATCTTTAAATGTCGATGTTATATTGGTAAACGTTGGCTCATGGTAAAAGTTGATTTGTAGTTCTAAATAAACTAAACACTGATCAACCTTTCTATAATTGTGTAGTTAACAACATTATTAACAATGTTGAAGCTGGTTACCAGCAGAAATCTGGCTTTAAATGTGTAAAATAACACAGGCATGTTTGTGATGTGACACAGGGTGACTGTGGATGTGCCCTGTGGGTGTTTGTGTTCGCTCAGTATTAGTTAATGCGAGAACAACGTCGCAGAAACAAAAGCTCACAGGCTTTGCTCAGTGAACCTTGCATAATTCAGTCTGCAG
>JBAMIG010000005.1:15515789-15527286 GCA_037177335.1 Kiunga ballochi
TACTTTGTGTTGCCTACATGCCAACAGTTTGACAGCATAAAGCAATATATTTGTTATATCATATCATGAGAAATTAACTCCGGCCCTTTCATAAAGAATCAACCAGCAACACACTGGTAGCAGCCCACTGTTACCATGATGTCCAAAAGACAACTATAAACTGCATGAAGGTGTGACAGGTGGAGAATGATTTGAAAGAAAGGTAAGCGTGTGCACGAACAGGCTGTGAAATGAATAAATAGAGCTCTGGAGACAAGCTTGGCTCGGACTGAAGGAGAGAAATTGAAAGTGAAGTGAGCTGTGCAGGGACTGAGATGATAACGGGTGAAACAGTGAAATGCAGAGAATGCACAATAAGGAGCCAGAGAAGTGAGGACTCCTTGTTTTCCATTTTATCTCTTCCCTCTTTTTATCAGCACATGACATTTACAAAGTAAATCACAGTCTAAAACACACACACACACACAGGTTGAGCTAACAGGCTATTGGTTCACGGCTATAGGGCAGGAGTCAGTCACTCAAAGGCTGATTGTAAAAGTAGTTTTCTAATCAGTACAACTCAATATTCTCTATTGTCATATTTACAACTTTACTTTTAGTTAATTTCATTTACCTGTCTTTCCTTTGTCAAAAGGCACTCTAACTAGCAAATATAGAGCTAGAAAAACTCAGTGAAGTTCACTGCCAAGACACTGTAACGTTTTTATGGACATTGTTTTACAGTAATAGGCTTTAAAAATTATATCTCTGTTGTAAAGAATAATTTAAAAATGAATGGATCCAGGCAGGGATCAGTATCACCCCCATAGTCTAGTTTTCCCTTTTCTAGGTCTCCCCCGGGGTCTCCTCCCACAGGGACGTGCTCGGAACACCTCACCAGGGAGGCGTCCAGGAGGCATCCAAACCAGATGCCCGAGCCACCTCATCTGGCTCCTCTCCATGTGGAGGAGCAGCGGCTCTACTCTGAGTCTCTCCCGGATGGCCGAGCTGCTCACCCTATCTCTAAGGGACAAATGGACACTGGACTGATTAAATCTTGCGGCTGGCCTGGGAACGCCTTGGGATCCTTGATGCATGTGGCTGAAGAGAGGGAATTCTAGGCTTCCTTCCTTAGGCTGCTACCACCCAAGACCCGACTTCGGATAAATAGTGGAGAATGGATGGAGATAAATGGTATTCCATTTCTGATTTCCTCAAACTTTTGTTTAAATCTGTCCATAACGTTTCAAGTTATGTTGCGAGCACACAGACAGCCAAACCAAATGCTTGACCTTTGCCTTTGTGGAGACAATGATTTCCCTCCAGTGCTGCCCAGTCAGTTCTGTCAGGATCAGATTAACACAGAGGTCATCTTTCCATTCACATACATTCATACACATCTGTACCAACTGTGAGTGGTCATTATTTAATAAGCTGAATCACCATTGTATTAAACCAAATTTCAATCTCTTCCTAAACATAACTAACAATACTAAGTGCCTCGACTTATCCAAGAAGTGCTGATGACCTTATCAAGCACTTATGTCTAAAATCAACCAAGAAAATGTAAAGGTAAAACAGAACTTTAATGTCTATAGTTAACCAATATTTTTAGGTGTAAACCTTAATAAGAAGATTTGCTGCCAAAACAAAAATGTTGGGATGCTTAAGGCTACCTAAGTGCCATATTTCCTCCAACAAACACAGATTCAGTTTAAATTTGGACTTCTTATAAAGAGCATTGTGGTTGATATAAACAACTAGACAACATAGGACTGTTTAGGTCATAAGGCCAGAGTAACAGTTACATTTCACCACCTTACCTACTTATATTATTCTGTTTTAAATGGTTTTTTGGGGGTTTTTGTGGAAAATGTTATATTTATTTGTTACCTGCTACTGGTCTTAGCTGCTGCTTTTTGGCTCGTTCATTGGGAATCCCTTCACATGCAGTTTGTGTATCACACCTTTGGATTTCCGTGGTATTTTACTTGTTTTTTCCAGCTTTGTGAGCTTTTTGCCGTCCACATGGTACACTGCCGAAGTCATTACCAAGTGGAAGTCAAAGTAAAGCCCAAGTGGTTTAAAATTGTTCATCAGAACTGCTGAAAGAAAGAAGACTTCTCATTTGTTTGACCTTTCAATGGTTTCTTTGTCTAAATACACATGTTTGCCTGTCCTGTGATGGACTGGTGACCTGTCCAGGGTGTACCCTGCCTCTCCAGCTCCCTCACATGATCCCTTTCAGAGAATAAGCAGTAGAAAATGGATGAATGGATGGATTTTTGCTTGTTTTGTGTGATAAAGAACGTAAAAGCAAAGCTAAGAGTAATGTGCCAGATGTTGGCTCTTAAACTGATAGGAAGAATAAGCATCCGTCTCTATCTTACAACTGTATTATCCACTGCAACACAGACCCTGCTGCTGAGGCCAGAAGGCTTAAATAGTGAAAATGTCAAACAAATAATAACTATGAACAAAGTCAAAAGCTTCACAGGAGTTACCAAGTGTAGAAATCCTTAAAGCTTACCCCACCACATACAGTGTACCTGTCCATTTGTCAGTAATGGACGGTGAAGAGCACTTGAGGCCATTCTTGTTCTTATACATCTCACCACTTAATCTTGTCATCTGTCTGTCTTTGTGTTCATCTGTAATACTACTCAGTTGTTCTCATCTGTCTCAAGTGTTTTCCTGTCTGTCTTCTCTATCCAGAGAAAACGGTTTACCAGCAGAGAGACTCGCAGTGTCCTTTCATTCCTCCCTAACAATGAGAGATAACATGATGCTTCATGAATCTACACCATCCTTCCCCTCCTCCATTCCTGCCAGGATGTCTCGCCTCTCTTCCTCTCAGCTCTGCTGCATCACCCATCCTGATAAACTGCTGTTACCAAAAGGAGCAGAATGTGCTCCAAAATATCAGCGGTCTGTAAAATACATCTCACTTGTACGTATGGTGCTGGTGAGAGATGATATAGACCCACCTTTAAAGCAAATAACTGCTGATTATCCTTTAAATGTGTTGCTATACAATATGCTAAAGCTGTAGCTAAACTAGCATGTTTGTTTTAGCTTATGAAGATGCTAGTTTGTTCTATTTATTTATTTATTTTTATCTTTTGTGATGTTTGTAATGTTGTGACATCCTAACCTACGCTAATATATGGTCTGACTGCAGTTCTAAAGCAGCTTTCATAAACACACAGATCCAGTTTGTCCACATTTATTTCCATGCTGATTGAATCAACTATGAGGAAATGAAGATGGGATTCCAGCTCAATGACTTCCGTCTGTTCCCTCTAAATAAATCCATCTAAACTCTGCAGTGGATTCATGAGGATGTTTACCTGAACTCTTCTCACTTAAAGACGTCACAGCAGGAACTCTGAACAATAAACACTGATAAATGACTCCTTTCTCCACATGAACACACTGAAATAATTGTTTCTTACTATATAAACTTTATTATTTGTCTTTTTAAAAGATCGTTTTAAATTTTTTGTTGTTTGTTTCTGTAAAAAGAATAACTAACCTTAAATATCCTCCAATTTAAGTATAAAAAGAACAGAAATAATAAAATTAAGCCATTTTTTCTCAGTTATAGCAAATCTTTATCATTGGGCTATAAAAGATTGTGAAGTTAAATAAAATGTACTTTATACATCTATAAAACTCCAGCTTGAGATAAATGATGTACAGAGTTCCTGAGATATTTGGTGACAATTTATGATAAATATAAAATCTGATTGAATTTTTGGCTCCATAACAGACACAAGAAAGCAGTTTTAAAAAACGTTTCATTAACAGGACAAATAAAGACCTCTTATAGGATAAGAGTTTTTTTTACATATTTTAGAGATATCTATTATTACAGGCTGATATTGGCATCAAAATATATTGGAAAATAAAAGTATTTATTTTTACTGTTTTAATGACAAGTTTTAGACAACATGTATTTGTTATACATCAAACTCTTCAGCAAAGTCTAACTCAAAATGATCACATATAAGACATGTCATGTATAGTTTTCTAGATATGTTTGTTTGATCGTTTGGCACAACTTGCAATAAGTTCTGTGATTGTGGCATCAAACTACATCAACCCAGGAGGAACAAACTTGTCTCAAGTATCTGCAGACATCAAATTTATTCCTATTCACCTGAAATGATTTTGTTTTATTTCTTTTTTTCTTAGGGGGCAAAAAAATATAACGATATATTTGTATGACATGTGTATTTTATCATGGGTCAGGTCTTAACTGGGGAAAATGAAACTTATGGGACAGTGAAAGATGATGCATTTTAAGATGGATGAATAATTTGGCCTTTCTGCTTATAAAGTGGGTAAAATGAAAGTGTTGCAAACACTATATAAGGGGAGGAAATTATTTTGTTACCAGATGTTATTAAATCCATTTAGAAGGGTTTTGGTTTTTAACGTTTAGGGAGCAGGTGGGTCTAGTGTGGCCACCAGTGGGTGTATGATCTCTGCAGATGTCAAAGTGGCTGCAGATCCAGTAATAAACCACTACAGTGTTGGAATAAACAACTGAAAATGAGCCAAAGAAAAAAGCAGACTTTATCAGGACATGAAAGTAAATCAGTTTGAAGAACGATAAACCAAACATAAGCGGTAAAAAACATAAACATAAACAAACAAAGTTAGTTTCCACCTGCTCAGACATGTGTTGCACTTTCTATTATATTTATAAAGTATTTGGCAAAAAGTGTGTGTATGTATTTTTACTAGTGTTTACTCCAACACACAGTTTAATTCTAATGTCAGGCTTTTTTCTATCATGAGGTTTTTTATTGCCACCTTATAATTACTCTTTCCTTTATTTAACTAATTAGATTTACGTTCATATTATTTGTTAAGGTAATACATTTTCACTTTCCTGTTGTGGCTTTCTAAAAGCGATTTAACAAGCAGTTTGTGCTAAGCCTTCCCCAAGCTGTTTTTGGGCTGCACTTACTGTAAGACAAGATCAACCTGGTTGAGATTACACTGAATAAAAACTTTAATTTAACAGAAAATTTCATTTTGGCTCACAGAAGAAAGAAGAAGCATCAGTGCTCACTTTTCTGTGAGAAGAACGGATTAAAGAAAAACATGCTGTAAATCTAGAAAAACAACAACAACGACCTGAATGAGGAAGTTACATTGAAACTGTGACAAAGATCTGCAATGAACAATGAAAACTACTGAGTCAGAGAGTTGGAATGGCTCATTGGGAAAATGGACACAGATTAGTGATGAGGAATAAGGAACAAATGATTTCTAGGTTTTGCTTTCATGTTTAATCAGCATTTTCACTTTTCATTTGAGCTTTTTGTGGTACGAGCTCCACTGGCTTGTTTTTTGCTCATCTGCTACGCCTGTTCCTTATTTGTACACCTGTGTATAAATCAGATATGGGAACTCAAGTCTGACACTAAAACTTAAGTTGTGTTTCCAGTGACTCAAAGGGGACATATGATGCTAAATCTACATTTTTATCCCTTAAATAAATGTTTTTTTGCACTTTTAAGTGTTTAGGAATGCAGAAAATGAGCATTTATTCCCTCCCAATGTTGAGCATATCTTTATATTATTTTTTTGTTCATATTCTTCAGTCCGTTTAAGTATCACTATTCTTGATTACCTTTTTTTTTTTATTATCTATTACATCACAGTATTTGCTGCCAAATAAGGTCCTGGACTTGAATCAATGTGGTGAATCTGATACGTTGACATTTATAGTAAACTTACCAATAAAATGTTTCTCTGCTGGGAGATTAGAGTATCGCTGCTATCAAGCTAGAAACATGGCGGAACTTCCTGTGACCTGGAGGGGGGCGGGGCTTAACATGCCTCCTTTGCATTTAAAGAGACGGCACCAAAACTAGTCTCTCTGAGGACGCACCTCAGAACAGGGTTATAAGGTGTGTGAGAAGCGAAAATAAACAGGAATTCAGACCAAAGCATTGTGGTTCTACTTTATACAGACAATAAATTTACATGTTGAAAAGAACAATATAAAAGCATTATTATTTCTTTAAGATTCAACTAGGACGCACTATTTAAGGCTTGCAAACACTCCTTTTTTCATGATGTCGGTCCGATCTCCTGTCTGCTGTCTATCACTTGTTGCCATTTCCACTTTAAATCACACAGATTCACACCCCACAAGCTCTGCAGGAAGACCCAGCATGTTGGCTTCGCTCCACATCCAGGAATAAATGTAACAAACTGCAGGGTTACTTTTGAGCATTTCTCTGTGGGTCCAGACAGAAACTGGCCTACATTAAAAACTCGTAGATGAGTTAAGAACATATTTACTCATCTGAATAGACTTATATGTTCTACAGGTTTTCTAAATCCAGTAAAGAAATTGTCCAGAGGAGATGGACAGGTATGTGTAAGTTTGAGCTAAGATAAGTGCTTGTACACAGCGCTGGTACATGAAGGATGGATACACATTTTGAATGAATGAAATGAATTTCCTTACATAATTTTCTGTGGACCAGGAAGCATTTGTCACATGGCAGAGTATTCAATACAACTAAAAGTGATTTGAGACTGCAAAGAAGGACTTGTGCACATAGTATTTCCTCTGTTTCCTTTTCTGGTCGAATTACCATCATGTTTCTGTTGTTTCATCATGTTCTCTGTTTCATGTGTTCAGTTTATGTAAATTAAACCATAATTCCTGCACGGATCTGACTCATGTCTCATCTTCCTGCATCTGGGTCCACAAACTCCATGTGGCATGAAAACAACATATTACTCTGCTAGGCAGTGTGTAACTCAACAGAACTTTATTTGTATGGCAGCAGTTTACAATGTCCTCATCATCTAAAGGCATTTATAGTCCAGTTATTACGCAATCAAAGTAAATCCGTTATACAATTAGTCTAATTTATAACATTTAGGTCCCTATGAGCCAAATTTTAGAAAAATAGTTGTCTATCTCATGCATCAAATAATCTCTTTGAATCAATTTTACTATCTTGAACTTACATAAAGTAGAGCAAATTAATTCCCTTACTATAGGGAAGACAAACCTCCAGCAGAACCAGAAACAGAAGGGCCATCCATCTGTTTGGACCACCTTCACTGATAGCATTCAGAATGAAACCTTAGAAGCAGTGCATTTAATACGCTCTACAGTAGTTTTACATTTAAAGGAGAAAAAGTGCACTTAAGCTTGTTTCCTACTTTGAAAATAAATTCTGAAAACGTGTCTCAAAGTGTTTAAAGAAAGAAGAGTAGCCAGCAGTAAGAAACAAAACTGAACATTTTCCAGATTCAGCTACTAAATGTTCCGTTTGGGTAACCACATCCTTTCAGTAGTTTGCATTTTACCAACATTTGTACTACAATTAGGTCAAATCGGCTCTACTAGTCATACAATCTATAGTTTTTAGAACAGCCATGCGGCTCATGAAGCCTTCAGCAACACATGCAGAAGATAGGGTCAGTAAGGACATCGTGGAGCAATGCAGCTTCTCAAGGTGAACTAAAGGGGAAGTCAGAACCACCAAAATAAAACAGGAAGCACAAACAAACAGGAAATAAAACGTAAACAAAGGGATGGGTGCCATTTCCCAGGCTGAACTCGGTTCTTCCAAGATTTCTTCTTGTAGTTCATGGCTAATATTCCCTGGCAGAAGAGATACATATTTGCTGAGTGAAATCTGCAGGGATTCCCTATAACAAATATCCGTAAGCCATGACTAATCCAGCTACATCCCTGGGTCTCCAACAGAGATCGTTTTAGTTTTTGCTCATATTTGAGCTGCTGCTTATGTAAAGGCAATGAGGCCTGGGGGCATGGTAAAGAGAAAGCTGCTGCTTCTATTCACAGCCATTTTTCAGAACATCTGGTTAAGCCAACAGCTTGGATTTTGTCCATGCATGCACAACGCTTCCTCTCCACCCCTTTATTTCAGGTTTGACAACTCAGCAGTTTTAATGTTGTTTCTGTATCAAAAGAATCAGTCCAGGTGAGAAAAAAGCCAAACTCCATCTAGTTTTATTTCTTACTCTAGCCTTCTTTTTCATGTAAATCAAATGAGAAATGCAACCAAACATCTGCTTTTTTCTTTCCCTAAAGTTTATTTTGGGTGGATAAAGATTAAAACTCTGTCTTTGTTTCTGCTTTACTGTCCAAATCTCCCCAAACTCATAATATTTACTATTCTCTCGTCCTTTCCTGACCTGACCAGGTCCACCATCAACACAATCTAAAGCTAAACAATAACAATGTTGCTTTGACTGAAGATCAAACATAAAATCTCCTTTCTCTTCTTTCATTCAACAGAATTTAAACTATGTTTACTCTGTTGTGGTCGGTTCAAAGGAAAGATAAACCTAAACCTGTTTTCCCTGTTTCAACAAATGAAGAACAGGTGGATGGCAGTTTGTTTTTGTTTTGTTTGTATCACATGTTTGCTGTAGAGCTGGATTGATATGCAGCACCTGCGTATGATAAGAGCATTAGCACTCGAGCACAAGGTTTCCGTGTCGTGCTCCAGCTTCTCTTCTGGCTGCTTTCAGCTGGTAAACTTCACATGAAGAGCACGTGGAAAGCAAACTATGAAAAATAGGTTGTGAGTGAAAATATAGAAGTTATGAGTACGACACAATTTCAGTAAAAAGATCCAGAAAAATTTAAACATAAAAGCAAATAGAGCAATCACAAGGAAATACCTCTGTATAACCATGCTGTGTAGTGTAGCAGGGCTGCTCATCATTAGTTTGCATTAAGTCTTAATAGACAAACATATCATACAATGATGGGCTGTGATCAACCTTATTTAGACATCATGTGAGGTTCTTGTTATTAATTACATTAGAAGACGACAAAATTTCAGTGGTGTGACCCATTGGTTTCTGAAAAACCAAAATGACACTTGTGGGCAGCCCCCATCGTTGTCATCTTGGCAGCGTTATAAGTGTTGTTTCACCCAAAACTATACAAAAAATGGGCAAAAAGATGGTGCAGAGAAGGAGCCTGTGAGCGTTGATGTAGACAACTGATGGTGTTTTTACAAGCTTCCTGTAGCAACGAGCTAACTCAAATCTAAGCTAACTAGCTAACAGAGGTAGGCCAGCTAATAACTGCCGTTGTGCTACACTCTGCATTCTTACCAGCAGATACGAGATACCCATCCATCAGAAGGATATGCCCCTAATTATGCCAAATTTCTAGTTGAAATAACATCTAAAAGGATGTAAACCCCCACCCCAGTAACAGTTCTCATAAAGTAAAGCTAAAATGTGTCTCTGCACGAAGCTGTAAGCATGTTTAGTGCTACTGAGGGGATCGTTTTTAACACAGGAGTCCCTGTGGCTTCGCTCCGTTGAAACCCCTAGTGGATGATGGGGGAATTGCAATTTTCAGTTTAATATTTAATACCGGAGATCCCCACTTGGAATTGCGATACACCTCTGTTCTGTACTAAACAAAACATACAAGGAAAAAATCCAGATTTAAATGAGCTGTTAATAGAAAAATAAAAGAAATACACTTTGACTTTTAATGAGAGTTGAGTAAAAACTTTTTTTTTAGTGTTGAAAATCCCTACATTTAACTGGGATTGTGAGCTTAGTCCTAAAACTAAGACATCTTGAAGACACATTCTGGCATACATTCCCATGGGACTGAGAGAAGCCAAAGTTTTTATAATTTAACCAAAACCACAAGGACAAAAAGTAACTAATCAAATGTGACTCAACCCTCAGTTTCCTAGATTTTAACATTTACACAAAGCTTTTCACTTTTCTCTTAAAGCACTTTTTCCATCCAGCTTTTTATGCAAGGATTATTAATCTGTTCAAAAACAATTTGATATAAAATTAATTAATAGCAGTGCAGTTTTCTGTCATGGGTATCAGATACTATCCTGACAAAGACTTAAATCTCCTTTCTTTTAACTTAAAATTCAACCATCCTGTTGTATTAGCTATTGGTTAATTAAACTAGGTCATTTTAAACTCCATTAATGCTTATTTCATTGCATCTAATTTGAGTTTTAAAGTAAATTTTGAAAAGTAACTTTTCTGCTTTAAACAGATTACAATAAACCTAAAACACAACAAATAATGTGCAAGGCAAAGCAATAAAATCCTGTTTATCCCAAAGCAAGCGGTTACCAAAGTTCAAAGTTTGTGCCCTTATTTAACTCTGCAGATGCAACAAAGCCCACAATAAACATCTGACTTCATACACACATAAATTATGCACACACACTCACAATGTTACAATACCTCCAAGTGGCTCAAATTGTAAATCTGAACAGACGACGTTTTGAGGATGACAGCAACTAATGAACTCCCTCCCGGTCCAAGTGAGTAGAAACTGAAAACAGAGGAAGGCAAGAAGACAGGGTGGGAGGAGGAGTGGATGGATTTATTTGGCAGAGAAACAAAAAGAGAAGGAGACGCAAGAGAGGAGCAAGTCTGACAGAGTGCAAATCAAGAAATTCCTATTCCGCAGAAGAAGAATAGGAAACACAAAAACGGAAACAGCAGAGAAAACAAATAAAAGTACTGAGGCGAAACTGAATGTGCACACAGACACAACAATGTACACAAACTCAATTCATCCCAAGCAGACATCTGGCCCAGGGTGGATTATGGGTAATTAACTGCTCTTTAATGATCCCCACTGTGCCAGGGCTCTGACAGGACAAGCAGATTCAGACCCACAGATATGTGTGTGTTCATGTTCATACACCAGAGAAGAAGCAGGGGAACAACCAAGACTACACCGTGATCCAATACAGATGCTTTCAGACAGTAATATCTATGGAGAGGTTTTATTTATTTGCTACCATCTTTATCCCTAACTCTTAACCCTGATTTTCCTGAATGCAAGTTTCAGTCTTCTCTGTAGACATTTCTCTGTGCTCAGATTATCAGCAGTGAAGCAGCAATACTTTGATGATGATGATGATGATAACATGGGCTGAAGGGCAAAGGACACACCAGCGAAACAATGTCTATGGTCCAAATCAGGTCCCATGTCCCTGGCCCTGTCCCATTTATGCTTTACAGCTAAAACCCCTTTTCTTTTAAGTATCATAAAGTTATAGTCAGCTAAATTTAAAAGGCCCTCATGAGCTTAGTGCAAAGACTAGACAGGCACTTATCCATGCTAATAAAACCTCTCTGCCTCTTCCCTGTGACAGATAATCACTGGATGAATAACTGAGGTAAAAAACTGGTGTCAGGTCCATCCCAGAAACTCCTCAATGGCAGGAAAGCAAGCTATTTAAACATTTTTACTATTCGAGGCGAGGGTTTATGGATGCAGGTCATTTTTAGCACCCCAGCTATGGACAAGTGAGAAAAAATTAAAAAGCTGATAACTTTGCTGACTTAGTTACTCTGTTATTCAGTTTCCACCAAGTAGAGGTAAAATCTTAAGACCGAGCCCGACCCGACCCGAATTTATAAAATGTATACTAAAACGATGTGTGGATACTAAACTAAGGAATACTTGTTATAAAATTAATAATTTGGATAA
>JBAMIG010000005.1:15586568-15597054 GCA_037177335.1 Kiunga ballochi
GATGGTATGGTATCTGAATGGATTATGGTTTCTCTTTCTGTGGTGTCTGTTTTTCTTCTTGTGTTTGCTTTCTCTTTGCTTTGCTGTGCTTTGCTCAGCACAGTATAGCAGCTAGACCACCATTCTGGCTGCTTAGATGCTGGACAAGACATGTATAAAAAAAAAAACAACAACAAAAAAAAAAGCAAACAGTGGTAAAAAAAAATGGTGAAATCCTGAAACAGAAGATTGAGAACCTGCAAACTTAAAATATAATGATAGGATGTGTTATTAAAAACTGTATTTTTATTGTAATGGTAAAATGTGAATCATCTAATCATGTAAAGGAGAATAATTATGTTAAACTGCTGCAGGTCAGTAACATGGAAGGTTGTTATAGGAGCATTTCAGAGAAGCAGAGTCTCCCACAGATAAAGATAAGCAGAGGTCAAACAATCAAACTATGTCTAAAAGTTGTGGAACAGTTTGATTAATTATTTATTTCCCCATTAAATTATGAAAACGTTGAAGCTACATTAATCTGCAGAGTTAAACACCATCAAAAGATTCAGAGAACCATTAGAAGACTCTGAGCTCAAAGGTCAAAGGTCAAACCTGGATGCATGTGATCCCAGGGCCCTTAGCGATCACGACATTAGAAGCAGACGTGTCCATCCAGCGGGGTCGGTGGACGGTTTAAACGTGAAGACCTCGCAAGACAATGCTCACCACTTCCTGCAACCATGACAACAGCGTGGCTTCACAGGAGAAGAGTCCAGCTGCTGGACGGGCCACATCTTTAACCAATAGGAAACATCTGGAGCATCATGAAAGCAAACATCCAGGAAGGTAATGCTGCGTAAGACCAGAATGGGACAACGTTCCTCTCCAGCAACTGGTCTCCTCCCCTCCCTGATGTTCCCAGACAGCTGTTAGTGGAATGCTACACATCAAACATTGTCCCCTGGCCTTGTCCCCGACACACAGAGATTCCTCCTGAGTCTCTTAATCTTTTGATGATATTATACACAGTAGATGAGATCCAGTTGCTTTGGATCCATCCTTTTGTTGCTCCTGTTCCAACAGATCTGTGACTTAAATCACAGCTATGAAAATATATTAAGTTTTACTCCCTAAATCATTAAATTTAGCATTTATTTATTTATTTATGACAAATAGCCCGGATCAGTTTCCATCTCCTTTATTTTCCCACAAACGTTCGAGCCGTAACAAAAATACAAGCCTTTTTTTTCTTCCAATATGATCTCTGACATTTACACATTCATATAGACGAACAAGAGAGAACCAGTGAGCAAAAGTGCTTTTAAAAATCATCTTTGAATAAAAACAATTTCATCATCAGACGAGAAACGTAGGGACTTAAACTGTGATGAGAGCCACAGACACAATCCACATGAAAGGAAGGCAAGTGTGAAAGCAGGGTTTAGGTCAGTGCAGAGTATATCCACAGTATATTTGGCATTATTTATAAGTATTTGATATCATAAGTAAGGACAAGGATCTGTCTCATAATAACTTGTTAACAGATGGATTCCTGCTCATTATAACACTTGAGTCAATGTGTTCACAGTGAATTGACATCACTGATTGAGGTGATACACATTAGGTTTTAATATTAGAATGAATTAAAAAGAAGTTCAGGGAAATGATGGTGCTTTTGGATGATGAGGCAGCATTAAAGGCGATTGTGTGTCATTTGTTTGCTGATACTTCACAGGTGGATCAGAAACAACTGATACAAAGCATCACTCTGTGGGTGC
Organism: Kiunga ballochi; assembly: GCA_037177335.1. Lineage (NCBI taxonomy): Eukaryota > Metazoa > Chordata > Actinopteri > Atheriniformes > Pseudomugilidae > Kiunga > Kiunga ballochi. The sequence continues at coordinate 15,588,329 of JBAMIG010000005.1, forward strand.
TCCAATGAGCTCAACATGAATTTATTTACACTTTATTTTCTGCATCATATTTTTTCAAGGTGTTTAGACCAACAGAGTCTCACAAGTAAAGTTGCAACTATTTAATCTGCATAAAACATCAGAGTGATGCTCCACACTGAGAAGCACAGTGAGGAGGTAGTACTCAAGATATTATAATTAGTTTGGAAACATTTCTGCAGATACTGAAGAATTTTGATCAGAAAAGAAAAAAGCTTCAACGATTTGGGGAGGGGGGGGGGTCATATTAGCATATTTCAGCAAATAGCCATTTATATAATGAACTATTGTTTTTCTCAGGGTGATCCTTCATTATCATCTTTAATCACTGCAGTACAAACATAAGAATATCTTGCTCAGAGCTAAATGAAATCTTTTCTTCATCAGTGTCTCTTCAACATTATTGGCTATTTGAAGGGGACCCATCATGCTAAATTAACTTTTTTAGCCCTTAAATACATGTTTTTGTTCACTTTTAACTGTTTAGGAATGTAGAAAATGTAAAACTATTCCCTCCTGATGCTGCACATATATCTTTATATTCTTTGCGGTCATATTTTTCAGTCCATTTAATCTTCTCTATTACATTTTTTTATCTATTACATCACAGTATTTGCTGCCAAATAAGGTCGTGGACTTCCAGGTAATCAATGTGGTGATTCTGATACGTTGACATTTATTGTAAACTTACCAATAAAATGTTTCTCTGCTGGGACATTAGCGTATCGCTACTATCAAGCTACAAACATGGTGGAACAGGGTAGAGTTGAACTTACTGTGACCTGAGGGGGCGGGACTTAACATGCCTCATTTACATTTAAAGAGACGGCACCAAAACAAGTTGCACTGAAGACACACCTCAGAACAGGGTTATAAGGTGTGTGGAGTGAGAATAAGCAGGAATTCAGACCAAAGCATTGTGGTTTTACTTTATACACATATTAAAATGAATGATTTACATGTTAAAAGGATTTAAAAGCATCATATATCTCCTGCAAAGACTCGTCTCCCTCATGGAGGCTTGTTGGAGGTTAGTTAAAATCAAATCAATTCCGTTTTGGTCAAAATATTTTATGAAAGATGATGTGATTGAGTCTAAATCTTCTAAATCAAAGTCTGCTGCTTTTAAGGAGTAAACCAGAAACAAAACTTCAGTGCTATGAAGGGGCGTTCTGCGTTTCAAAAGGTCTGTGTAGGGGAAAGTCTGTACTATCAGGGGTCAAGTTAAAGGAGGAAATGAAAGCATTCAGATGATGCCTGACGAGGCAGCTTTCCAGGGGAGGAGAGACAGGGGGGCTCTACTTCACATAGAAGAAACAACAAAAAAAACATCCAGTCAGCTGGGATTGAGACACACACACACACACACACACACACACACACAATCCAGAGAAGATGGAAACAAACACAAGGCTCCCTTCGATGTGAAGAATGTTTTTTTGACCCACTTAGTCGACAAGACAGAGGAAGAGGAGAATCAGTGTCGGTCTGTGGAATTTCAAAGCATCTTTTATTGCTTTTGCCATCCCAGAAATACAATTTTTACAAAGGAAATGCTCCTTAATCCCCTTTAAAAGAAAGGATTCCATCAAATTAGCCCTTCAACAGCTTTTCATTAATCACTGCTTCTCTCGTTTCATCAAAGAAAGAAAAGAAAGCCTTCATCTCCCGCAAGAAGTGGTGTTAGGCAGGAGTGTGTGTGCAGGCAAATAGCTGGAGAACAAATCTGCATAGAGCTGGATTAATGCGAGTAAACGGAGACACTAAATGAACAAATGAGGCTCCGTGTGTTTTCTTCTCCAACCAGCAGCTTTTTTCTGCATCATCCCTGTTTTCATTCAGATGTATTTTCTGTCACAGCAACCAAATCCACGGCGTAACTAACGAGCACCTGCATCACGGCGGCTGCTCTCGTTTCGCTGCTGAAATACCATCCTCCTGTGTGTGCACGTGCGTGTGCATGTGTGTGGGAGCGGTAAGGTTTATTTCCATGTGTTTGTATGCCTGCTCGTACTCCTCCATGTGCTTTGCAAGGATGCAAATGAACCCACAGGTGTGTGCAGGTATACAGGTGTGTCATTTTGTGTGGTCCAGCAGGAGATGCACAATGTGCAGATGACAGACAAACTGACTGGAGGGTGAAAGGCCTTTGTTCCCCATGCGTCTCACCTTACCACAGCAGATATATGTCAGGGCAACCATCCTGACCGTGTCTATCTATAGCTGGAGGCTGCGACGTAAAGCCCCGTTAGTTAGGCGATGGGTCGGGTGTCACTTTAAAGCCTGTTTTCTCACCAAGTCAAACATAATAAAGCAGAAGAAATCTGGTGATTCATGATGTGTTGCAATATTAAACACACACCCAGGGACAGCCACGGTGAAAGAAGAGTTACTGATTTAATGAAATTGGATTTTTGTGCATTTTCAAGTTGGAAACTGTGACTCAATGCGAGAGCAACCAGACAAATTTCAATCGTCACCTCAGGCTTCATTGGAGCAGCTTTCCCCACAGTTTTCAACCATATCACATGGCGCGAACACCAATTGGATGTTTAGTCTCGGTAGGTGTCTTGATGCAACCAAACACCTTCAGCATGTCCAAAGCAGAGAGATGAGGTTTGTTAACTAAGACTAGTGACGCTGTGCTCATGGTTTTAGCAGAACTCACAAAGCCCAAGCCACATGGGAAACCCCCAAAACCTCAGAAAGCATCCAAACAAAGCATTGGAAAATGTATCAGGAGTATCTGCTTCTAATTTCCATTGTACAACATTACAGGATCCCTCTGCAGATCCATTTCCTGATGGGTTAACCCCTTCATGGCCATATTTGATACACTTTAAGACATTTTGCATTACTTTATAGCAGAAACTAAAACCCTGTTCACCATGTGATACTGGTCTCCCGCATCCCAGTGAAACCCAGAAAGCACAATTATTGCATGCTAGTATTACTTTTATCTTAGCGAGGCCAACGGCTGTTCTCATCCTGAGCATTTCATTGCATTATTGACCCTGTGCTGAACCTGCATATGACAAATAAACCATCTTGAATCCTAAGATTACATTGTATGATAATTCCATGGTAATAAATAGTAAAAATGGGGAAAATGTTTTTCAGATTTTGTTAAAAGGGTCAAATAAAGTTTTTAGATAAAAAAAATGGATGTTTCCTGCTCAGTTCTTCAGTCAGGTGTTAAGAGGTTGAAGCTTCTTTAGTGATGTCAACAGGTTTTAACACTAATATGTTACATGATGATTGTTTATTATCTTTGTTTGGTTGTTTTGAGGAAATTGAAGTGAATAACACCCTTAAAGCTTTGGTCTGATCCACCCGTTCTAACCAGCATTTTGGCATGCCGACTCTGCAGTGTGTGCTTAGGTCAAAAGCAAAGAAGTCCCACCTCGCTGAACAAACCGTTCTAACAGAAAGAACTAAATAAAACGTCCTTCTGCGATGGAAGAGAGAAGTCCCACCAGTCTGACTAAGCACAACAATACATGACCAAAAGCTTCTGCTGGCTTTGCACTTATGAGATGACTCTCCATCCAGATACAATTCACTGTATTCATGTCACATGCTCCAAAACCGTTCTACATTTCTTAATCTAATTCATTATGTTGAGAAACGTAGAGCTGGCCTCAGAGGCGCTACAGAAGTGCTCCTTGTCCAAGACCCACTGAAGGATATCAGCCACTGTCTTAAGTAACATGAATAAGACTGGTTGAACTAAATTCAAACACAAAAAAAGAAAGAAGTACGTCGAGATAACCAGTTCTCAGACAATCAGATCCTTGTGAAACCAAGAGACAGAAGTCTCTTTCCCATGAGACTAGAGTCTAATATTGTCTTTAAGGAAAACAGGAAGTGTAGTGTTTGCAGATCTCCCATTTTCGTTTCTTTATGCAGCGACTTGACAGCTCAAAGAAAAGTTGGGAACCAGGCTCAACAGGTGGATCTTTCTTGTCTTTATAGTTCTCTTTCCAAGAGGTTGTCTCAAATGTCTCTTTCAAGCCGTCTCCCATCATTTAGCTTGTTTTCATTAAGCCTCAGCGACGGACCGGTGGAGTGCAGATGGATGCAACATACCTGACTAATGCTTCTGCTTTTGTGTCTTTTAAAGAAAACAGGAAGAAAGAAATCAGAGTGGGACCATCATCGGTTCGATCGTGGTAGAGATTAATTATAGATTAAATGAAACTCCAACTCCGTTACAAATGAAAACAAAAAAGCCAAGTGTTGTCTTTGCATCACTTATCTGCGAATGTAGAAAACAGAAGCAAAACACAAAACAAGAGCATCTTTATCAGTGTGTCCTCCGTTTCCTCAGCAACCAAGAGAGGAGGTAGAGAAGCTTCTCTCCTTTTCCAATCAGCTCCACTGCATACGTTTGCTTTTTCCATCCGTCAGCATCCAGCCGGCACGTCCGACATGAAATCAAACTCGTTCTGTCCCAACCAAAGCTCAGGCAGTTCATTGGCTCTGTCCAGCCCCAGCTCCACCACCAGAGACATGAGAACTTCCTCATCCACAGGGTCAAAGTCGATAATTCCACCTGTGGCAGAACTTTGGCTTCCCATGCTGATCCCGACACCCATCCCACCACTTCCGATGCCTCCGGACTGGCCCAAAAGCTGGTTGCCTGTGCCGAGCGGTGAGCCACCAAAGCCCCTTTGAGCTCCGCCAGATGCCGGATGTCCAGCAGAGGCGCCGGCGAGGTTCTGGTAGTGCGAGTTCAGCTTTTGCAGCTGCATGCTTGCAATGAGATGGGGTCCACTCTGCAGGCAGAAAGGCTGTGGTTTGGACAGCGGCGCAGACGACAGCGATACCCCGGATGAAGAGGTGGGACCGGTCGACGGAGAGAACGGGACGATGGAGGGTTTGGAGGAAGGGTAGTGGAGGAGGGAGGTGAGAGGAGAAGAGGACAGGTCCTTCATTGCAGCGTGGGCCTTGCCAGGGAACAGCAGAGAGGTCATCACCAGGAAAACCCAGAGCCTGCAGGAAGAAGAGAAAGGAGGATGAGGAACCAGGAAGGAGAGAATGATCATGTAAACCTGGCTAACAAATAAACTTCATATCTTCAGTTTTCCTCTTATCTGGAGGATTCCATCATCATCACAACTTGATCTCTGAACAATCGGAGCTAAAAAGATTCAGCAGCACAAAATAATTCAGCTGGATGCTCATAAAGCTGGAAACTCTTTAATAGTTTCAAAAACCCTGAGCACAGAAAGTCAGTGCGATTACCATGGATTAGATGGCAGCGCTTTAGCGTTTAGCTAATTTAGCATGCAAATAAACCAGAAAAAATATGTCAAGATTATCCAAACTCATGTAAATTACTGCCTTTTAAAAGTGGTGAATGCACTGAATGTGATGTTTGCAGATAGCACAGCAAGTTGGGCCAGAGCAGATGCAGAAAAACAAAAAGTCTTCTAACCGAGACGAGTTTTTTCTATTCATTTGGACTTTATATGCTTTGAACTGGAAGGGGAGTGTTCGTGTCCTGTTTGAGGAGCAACAGCAACATTCTTTTTCTGCTCTTTTTGTGCATGAATTAAAAACCACAAATAAATCTTTAGTGAGAATCTTAAATGAGCCAGCCTGCATGTGCTCATGTTTAGGCTCTGAGCTGCATTTTTCCCTCTCTGCGATGCTTGTTTACAAATACTGGTTGTGAAATTAAAAAAAAAAAGTTTGATTCCATGCTTGGACTTTCGCCCAGGAGGCTGGGGTTCATTTATCTGGTTAGATAAAAAGAAAGACTGCATCTCTCACACATTAAAAGTCTTATATCTTATCTTTTTCATTATTATTTTCCATATAAAAAACACATGATCATCAGCATAAAGAGGGACTTAGGTTCCTGATAAACCTGTGGCTTCTCTCTGCAAAGTTCCCAGTGAATGACATCTGTCTAATAAACTAGCAAGAAGCCGACCCCAGCACCCGGACAAAGGCCTCTGAATGAGAGACAGATTTTGTGTGTGTGTGTGTGTGTGTGTGTGTGTGTGTGTGTGTGCAAGCTCGCTGGATGTCTGCTTTTTCTCTTGAACTATTGAACAGCAAATTAACCATGAAAAAGCTGCTGGGTGACGGCCTGTGGGTACCACCAGGTTTAGTGAATGTTTATTGGTCTATGTATGTCAAGAGTGTGTGTGTGTGTGTGTGTTTTGTTGAATGGAATTCACAACACAACAGAGTCTTTGAGGATCACAAAGAGTGATTGGGTCACATGGGAGGATAAATACATATGGTCCCTGAGAAAAGACCATATGTCTCAGTGAGTGTGTGTGTGTGTGTGTGTGGAATAAGAAATGTTGTTTCAACATGTGTGGAGGTAAAAAGGGCGAGTGTGTGTGTGTGTCTGCACAACAACACTCCTTGAGGCTCATATTATAGTCCCTGAGCTGGTTTATATTACATTTAGTTCAAACAGCATGTGTGCCTCAACATACACACCACATCATGCGGCTATCCTTTGAGCAAAGTAATCACTTAAAAATGTGTACGGATACACTCACACACACACACACACACACACACACTGTCCTCCTTTAGCTGGCTCTTATTTAGCTAGAACATAATTGGTCCGGGCAGACATGCAGCTGCACTCGACTGATAGAGTTAACACACAAACAAAGACACCAAACAGCTGCCAGAGGCAGGTTTGAGTGTGTGTGTGTGTGTGTTCATTATTCATTGACTGATTACTGTCAAGGCCACACTGCACATGGTGTCTCTGCCCAACCACTCACTCAGGAGATGCAAACAAACTCTCACACAGCTAAATCTTTTGGGGTGTGTTGCATAATGATGACTACTTTAAGACCCCTATGTGTTTTGTTTTTTTATTAGAGCTAATGTTGCTAAATTTAATTCTGGCGTGAAATTTAAAGCTTTTTATTTGATCTCTTAAGCATTTGGGCAAAAGTAAACATGGTTATGGGCCAGTCTCTTTCTGTTGCCATCATCTAACTGAAACTTGAACACACCTCAGAGGTTATTTGAACCTGGATGTGCAGTCTGAGTCCTTAATGACCCTCGACTGTGAAATGTTGCCTTGTTAAATAAAAATGAAAATTTGTGTAGTAAGCAGCCGCTTTGCTTCCTGTTGTCACTGTTTTTCTGGAGTTATTTGCTGAGCTGAACGCATCTAAAGTAAGCGAATCTGCAGTTGGCTGCAGTGCATTTGACCCCTTAGGAAGCATTCACACCAGGTTTGATTGAAAGAAAAGAATAAATGTCTTTGGTTTATTTCATACTGCACTTTGAAGCAAAACAAGATCATGCATCATTTGGGCTGCTTCCTTTGTTCACACTTCCCTAAACAAACTGTACAACAGTAACATGTCAGTTTTGGCAGAGACTTCATTCAAACACCGTTACTTTATGTCAAAACAGGTCCGATTCATTTGCAAGTGAACCCTGATGCACTTCACTTACAGTGTGATGCAAATGGGTCGTCCAGTGAACTAAACAAGGAAGTCAGATACCCAGCCGCCTCTCCCGCTGCTACTACTGCACAGATTCTAATGGTTTGGTTTGAACACCAAAAGTTAACTGATGTTGATGTTAGATTAGAGGATGCACATTTTGTTGGTTGCAATCTGCTACTTTGCCACTAGATGTCTCTGCACCTCAGAAGCCAAATGTCAGCCAGTTTCTTTACTGCTTTATCTGAGTCAGGGTTGCAGGGAAGCTGGAACCTATCCCAGAAATGAGCAGTTGAGAGACAAGGCAACACCTGGACAGGTCACCAGTCCATCACAGACTGGAGGAGAGTTTGGACCTAAATATGCACGCTCTGAGCACAGATAACTTTTATCCTTCTGTCACCCGCTTGTTGATTAACAATAATGTTACTCAGTTTGAGTGAGAAAAGGATTATGCAACAAAACCCCGTCACTAAGTGCATGAGTGGAGGATGCATGATGTGTGTGCTATTTAAACTCTCAATTAGACTGCAGTCTTTTTAGACATGGATTAAAGTGTCTGCCTTCAAGCATGTATTAACACCCCACCCTGTGCCAGTCACATGACAAAAATACCAGAAACAAAAACTATGGATGTCTAATTATATCAACAAAACTACAGAGGATTAAAGATTGTCTAGTTTAATTTAGAGCTATCAAGCTTAATGTATGGATAAAAAGAGATTAATTTGCAATATTAACATTATTTTGCATTTACAATACAAGCTATTATTCATGTCATAAAAAATAAAATCCTGACACTCTTTCTGTATAAAATACAACCTTTAATTGCATGTTTTAGCTGATGACAAGACATTGTTCTTAGATCATCCAACTTTGCTTTTTTTTTTTCATAACCTCCATCAAGCAAAGCGGTGGTGGAGGTTACATGATCTTTGTCTGTGAACAAGGTAGCTCCAAAGGTTATGGGCCAGTTTTCATCAAAGTTTCAGGAAAGTGTCGAAACAGGACAAGGAAACAGTTAAATAATTTAAGAGGTGATCCGGATCAATGTTTAGATTCAGGAACGTTTTAATTAAAGAACCCTTTGGCTGTGTCTGAATGTGCACCCTAATCCCTACATAGTGCTCTATATGGTGGACACGCCATTTTGTAGGGGTGTCCACTATATAGAACGTAGGCTGTGTCCGAATGTACACCCTATGTCCTAACCCCTCATTCACTACATAGGACTGCACTATATAGCACCCTATGTCCTAACCCCTCATTCAC
>JBAMIG010000005.1:15645050-15656104 GCA_037177335.1 Kiunga ballochi
AACTTACCCGAGACATAATGACATAGAGCTTTCTGTTGGTACCATCCACACATACTTGCTGTGTGAGTGTGTTTAGGTTAATCCATGCTTTATCCTGTGTGGATATGCTAGGTACTCTATGGTTATCACTGGACGCATGCCCACCTAACTGGCATCTTTAACAACCGGAAACACATGACTGCATGTCCTCTTAAAGCGGTGACTGAGCTAGATATACTGTAAATCTGGGCTGGATCTGAAGACCAGATTAGCAATGAATGACAATAGATTGAATTGTATTTGGTACTAGTACCATGTATCTAAAATAATGAAGTAAACAAAAAACAAACAAAACACCCAAATATTTATAATATTATAGTGATTCTCGCTCAACCCCATGCATGAAGTTGATAATCCATAACAAGCATAACTGTCCATGTTATTGGATGACACTAGTCAGTGCCACCTGATACACAGAGCACGGTACCGTCCGTTACATAAATGCTGAATTTGTCCATGCACAATTGTTCATGACCAGAAGGGGATGGGTGACCTGACCAATCCCATTCACAATACTGCGCCAATGATGACTCCAAGCAGCTCTGGACATCTTCGCGGTTTGCATATGTAGCAGCTGTCACCTGGCTTTCCCCCACACATCTGAGGAAGCCAGAGCAAGCTAAAACACTTGCCCACTGGCTGTGTGCAGTCACGTGAACACTGTTATGTGATTTATGTAACTAAGCATATAAAGGTGATGGATTTCAGAGCTGATGAGGTGCAGGAAAATATTATAGGCAATTCTACCCCAGTGTTACACATGGGCAGTATGATCGCTATAGTCCTGAGAACAAGCTCCTGAGAATATCACTGGTGAAGTTAACATCATTGAGTTCTGGGACTCCGCGCAGCTGGAGATAATTCCTCATGGGTTTCTCCAGAGTATGTATATATGCATTTTTCTGTAAATTAGATATTACCCTCACCTAATGATCCAACACATTTAAGCATATTAAGAATGTATTTTCACAGGTGGTGCAAAGATCAACTTCAATGTAATGTTTGGTTACTGGGGCCCGTAGATTGCAAAGAATACACATCAATCTGAGATGGCAGTAAACACTCAGAAAACTGTCATTAGCTATTGACTTGTTGTTCTGTTCCTCAAGCACTGCGTACTGGCTTGTTCTCTTTTATTCTTGGAATAGAGCAACACTGGATTTATTTTGGAGCATGAGCAAGCTTTCAGCATCATCACAGATCTTAGTGCATTTAGAAACTACGGAGACACTTGCACTATGCCTATCTCATCCTTGTCAGGCTCTAAGTTGGAGCAGGAGTTGGACCTAGGTGGAATACTGTCAAATGTCTGTCATTACCACAGTCAATATACTATTTGTACTATGTGTTGATTAGAGCCGCGGCATTTAAAACAAATTTTGTTGTCTTTAAGAAATAACTTGCACTCATCTTAAAAAATATGTTTTTTTCTTTATTGGACAGAGTTTGTCAGGGTTTCTGTCGGCTTACTATGTCTGTTTGGTGCTGAAGTAGAATCTGTGGCAATATCTGTTTTGTGTACGCTTATCACTTGCCTATGATTACTTTTAAAGTTTTTTTCTGTTTTGTAGCTTGTGTTGTCACTGGCAGGAGAAGCAAGGACAAAACTCGTTTCTTATCTTTGCCTGTTGTCTGAAAAAAGGGAAAAGCTGTTCCTTGTACCTTGTTCTCATTGTGATCCATTTTTCCTGTAGACTGTAGGGCGGTTTGTCCACAATGGGGTTCACTTCACAAGCGTTGTCCAGATATGAGAGGTCTGGCAGATATCTTCTTTCTTTAGCCCTTTCTATTTCATGCAGAATTACTCCCAGCTCTCTTGACTTCACATCTGTTACTTACTTTAGGGAACAGTTCAATCTTCTGTTTATCTTCCACTGCTTCAAGAGACCCGTAACTTTCCCACATGATTGTGAAAATTGAAGACATACATACATACTGAGTGCATTCTTTTAGCCTGCTAAGTAGATTCCACACCAAGTTACTTTAGGATTAGATCTAGCTCTTCTTGAGCTTAAAGATTTAAGTATTTCATAGCACTTTGAAATGATAACTTCCAGTCGTTCCTGCCAGTAGTTCTCTGGGTGATCGTCATAGTGTAGAAGTGAACTGCATTGAACTGGATGGACCTACAACTATCTGGCTTATTTAGGTTCCACTTCCTTTTCATATGCAACAGCTTCTGCCTCAGCAACTGCAGCATCCTTTTTACAGCTTAAGATGTGTAACCTGGCCTCTAGTTCAACTTTTTGTTTTATAATGGCAGATTCTTCTGCAGAAAATATGAGGCGTGCATTTGTAGCATTTGCTTTGGTTTGGGTCTTTGGCACTGTAGAGCTGACTGAAGAATATCTGGATGAACGTGCAGAGACTTGTGAACGTAATGTCTTGTGTGTTGACAATACTCTTGGTGTCCATATGTTCTGTTCTCTGCACACTCTTCCATGTTGTCTGTGTTGTCTCTGTTCAGATTTTTGAGTCTTGCTCTATTGTATTAGAATCTGAAAGGCTTAGCTGATAATACAGTAGGTAATGTAAGCAATGTCAAAATCCCCTCTTTCTTTTAGCCCTAAATAGGTCTACATGTTTTTGTGCACATGAAGTGTTTAAGAATGCAGAAAATGTAAATGTATTTTCTCCTGATGCTGAGCGTACATCCTTATATTTTTTTGTGGTCCTTTTTTTTGGTTTAATTTCCTCTATTACACTTTTTCAATCTATTGTCACTGTAATATCTTGGTGAAAAACGGAAAACTGCCTCTGCTTCTGAATAAACTGCTTTTATTGTTGACACGCAGACATAACAGGCAAACAGACACGTGACCCTGACAACTCCCTACTCATAAAAAATTGTGGCCCCCTGGTGGCATGTACTGTCATTACGTGTATCAATCCATATCAGTCCAAGTTTTGTTTTTTGGTCTGCCAAATAAGGTCACTGATTTCCAGGTAATCAAATGGGTGAATCTGATACATTGATATTTACAGTAAACTTACAAATAAAAATTTTCACTGCCGGGAAATTAGCATATTGCTATCAAGCTAAAAAGATGGGGAACAGGGTAGAGTTGAACTTCCTGTGACCTTGAGAGGGGCGGGTCTTAACATGCCTCATTTACATTTAAAGAGACGGCACCAAAACTAGTCTCTCTAAAGACACCTCAGAACAGGGTTATAAGGTGTGTGTGGAGCGAGAATAAGCAAGAATTCAGACCAAAACATTGCAGTTCTACTTTAAACAGACAATTAATAAATTATTTAGATGTTAAAAAAAGGATTTAAAAGCATTATACATCTCCTTTCAATGCACTACATTTGCACAAAATATGGGATGTTTTGTATTGCATGCTATTTTGTATGTGCATAGTTTAAATAATACAAAAAGCTTACAGTACTGACTGTAACTAGTATTGAAAAGTATTAAACACAAGAAGAAATAGAAGAATAGGAAGAAGACATGCTTTATTGTGAAGATATCGCATCGACACTTCCGGCATCACTGCCGCTGCTTCCGGTGACACCGCAGCTTTATTTCACCCACAGTCGATCTCCGCCTCCGGTTGAGTGATTGTTGGTATTGCAGCCAAGCTAAAGCTTTCCCGGTTACTTTGCAAGCTAGCCTCAGTTTCGGCCGATGTGGTTTGCAAAAAGCGCAGAAAACATGACTTTTCTGTACAGGATTTAGAGAAAGTATTGTTTTTTTTTCTACTGGAAACAGCGTAAGTTAAACGTTGTCAGCATGAGAAGTAGAAGCAACTCAGGTGTTAAACTAGACAACTATGCCCGGATTGTCCAACAAACAATATTACGGCATCAAGTGAGTGTTTAAACTTCTTTTTGCATCTATATAGGGTTTAAATAGTTAGTGAATAAATTAAAACCGTGTAGCAGTGCGGTGATATTTATGCAGGCAGTGTGTGAAATAAGGCGATATTTCGCAAGGTTGTCTCAAACACACGTACTTAAAACGGTGTGTGTGCCTTTAATGGTGCCAAAGTCATGCATTTATGCCACTTTATGTGTGCTGCTATGACCTGTGGTTGTAAAATCCATGCACATTTCACATTTCTGCTACCCATTCAATAATCCTAAGGTCCTGTTTGCCACCAAATTTGTTTGAATTTTATTAATAATTTAGATAAAGACCCTTCCAGCACTCATTTTTGTTTATTTATTTATGTCTATTTCTCTTTTGAACAATGTTTTCCCCTTGAAATGTAATTTTTTTAAAGTTTAAAGTTTAAAATGGCATACTTAATCTTCCAGATTTTTTAAAATGACTTTTTAAGTTTGTAACTTCTCCAAAGACAAATATTAAAAAAATTAGGAATAGCTGCAAATCGGCTGATAATTTTATGAATAGATGATTTTTGTCTTGTTAGTGCAATTATTATATGAACACATTAATGCAGTCCAGTAAAGATGGTTTTCCACTGTGTTATATCGGTGCTCATGTTAGCTTAAGACGGGATATCAGAATCTGTCAAACATCCTTTTGGTGGCAAAGGTTTCTCCTAAAGTCCAAATACATGGATGTTCTTTCTAATTTTTATAACAGAGAACAAAACATCTGCTTTCCTAACAGTGAGACAATAACACATCTGACTTGGTGCCTCTTTACAGCACTGATTCCCAAACTGTATTTATTCCAAGCTGGAACAGAAACACTTCTTTAATTAGCATTTTTACCATAAATAAGATGAGATGAAAATGAGAGAGTTTCTGAATTGATAGCAGAGATGATGGATTGAATGGCAATAGCAGATGTGTCTTTAATAAATGTGTCACAAAGGTGGCAAATAACATACAAAATAAAGTATTTGCTTTATGTGTGTGACATGACTAAAAACCCATAAGAGGTAGACGTGGACTGGGAGTAGAGATTTGGGATGTAATGTTTTAATCGGTTTCAGTTTGTTGACTAGTGAACAATTGAAACTGTATATGTGAAATTAGATGAACTGAATATAAGGTCATTTTTTTTAATCAATCCCAAGTGTCTGCTTTGCCTTCCTCTCCACTTCACTGCTCAAATGGATCAGTACACCGTAGATCACATTTGCTCTCTTAGAGCAGAGTTTTCTCACAGCCAGGAGTCAAAATGATTCTTTTTCATTTGGGAAGACAAACACAGTGGCTGGAATCTGCTTGCTGGGAGTGGTTTACAACACACTGGTGATTCACACTACTAAATGTCCTTGCAGTTTATTTGTGCAACTTGTCCACAAGCCACTGAAAACCCGGTCTGCTGGAGTGTCTCGGTACGCCACAATTAAATGAGTGACCAAAAGAGAAGCTGAACATTCAGCTGCACAAATTCAGACAGCGGTCTAAGCAACACAAGTCCTGCAATAGGAGAAGTTGTCTTAGTTGTGACACTTACACTGGGGATAAAATAAGTCTGTCGCGTTAAAGTTTGTTGAGACCGGGAGCCGGCATACTTTAAAAGCAACTGTTGTCTGCTATCCATTCAATAATGGTCCTGACTTTTATGAATGTTTACAAATGACTACTAGAAACAGTTTCTGTCAGGCTTTAGTTGTGTTTTAGACAGTTTCCTTATCTGAAGCAAATAAGAACAGAAAAGAGAAATCAAGCTTAGTGTTTTAGCTTGGAAAAAACATAGAAAAGTTATGAGTAGTACATATATTTGCTCTGGATGACCCAATCTAGTCCTTTTCTATCCGGAAGTTGCTCCTCGGTTTGGGTTGGGTGGTCATCTTGTAGAACATTACCCCTGGTCTGAAACACATCATCTTAGCTCTTACATGCTTGTTAACATATTGTAAGGGTATGCTGGAAAGGGGTTCTTAATGTAAATTATACAATAAAGCGCCTATTGCAGTGTAAACAATAGAGCCTTATATGAAACGATGGACATTTTTGATCGTCCAGAAGATGTATATATTGTCATATCGCCCAGCCCTACTAAGCTCAATGCTGTAATCTTTTATATATCGTCCATGGCTGTAACATAACAGGGCTATCACAACCACGGTTCAGACACTGCATACTTATAAGTACGCAGACATTGTTGTCTACAAAGTGTCCTTCATAGTCTGCATACTTCAAAGTGCTCCTTCTGTTTAAAATGAGACGCCACCGACTGTATGAGAATTACCCATAATAGTCCAGTGCCCTGTTGTCTAATGCTGTGTGTATCATCCATATAGCGATCATATTCTTTCACAAAAAACACGGAAAAATCAATTTATTGTACGGAAAATGAAGCCAGACATTTAAAAGTTTAATTTAATTTACCTTAACTTAAAAACACATGGAGGAGGTGGCAACGAAGAGCTCTCCTCGTGACAAATAATCCTCGTCTGATGCATATAATAATAATTTGCGTTTGTGAGACACACTGCCGTATATATGTGTTTATATATTTATTTTAAAAACGTCCTCGCACGCAATGAACTGCTTCTTATTCATTTCTATCTGGCTATCTGGGTAATTGGGAACCACGAACGATGGTTAAATAGGGAGGTTAAATAGTCAGACCACCACCTAGTGGACAAATGCCACAATTACATCACTCTGCACCACTACGGCACTTAACAACAATTACTGTTTTATGAGATATGAATAATGGATATATAGAAAATGTTATTATTAGCTGATTTAATCGGATAGCCAATTAATTGGTCAGGCTCTTATGATATTTTGCTAAGATTCCATATAAACATCCCAACAGCAGCTCTGGGAGGCTGTTCTGACAGTTTTTAAATAAATTTAGGCAGAAATTCACCAAAAACTTAGTTTTAAAGATCAACAGAAACAAAAACGTTGGTTATGTTCTGTAACCCCAGATTCCCCAGAGTATAGGTGCAACCCTGTAAGGCTAATGCTAGTGGATTTATTCCACATGCGCTAGTGCGTAGCACTGAAAACTTTAGTCCATACCCATTTACTGGGTGGACTTAACCACTCGAGTATAAATTGGGCTGAGCCCTAACGATCACCTCCCTGATTACAAATTTTTCTTCAGCCATTAAGGAGCCAGTGAGGCCTACAGCCCAATGGGCTGCATGTATACCGGTACTCATACTATCTGGGGTTAAAATACTAATCAATGTTCCATTTTGTATAGGCTTTGCTCTTTAAGGCCAGCACTAGTGGGTTAATGGCAAAGCAGGATGTAGTCCATGCCTCACTGGGTCTGTTCAGTATCACATGTATAAACACATCCCCATGATCAGGTTAAGAACACACAGGTCTAGCCACTGCGTCATGCATTGTGGCGCAGCGTAGCTTAAAGAGGAACTGGAAACATCCCTTCGATAGAAATGAACAAAAAGGAAAGGCGATGCTCATAAAAACGCATTATAAATTTCCTCCACTGGCACACCTTCAAGCAGCGCTGCAGCGCACAAACGGATGCCGAGAGTGACAAAGCAAAGCCGTGGGCGCGTTCACTGCTGATGGGAACATGGAGCTTCTTCAGAATCATGTGGGGGTGTGCAGAAAGCGTCCAGCGTGATTGCTCTGGATCTGAATGAGCTGGTGATGTTTTTAGGGGTGTAGGTTGGGTTAGGACACAGTGCAGCTGAAATACCGTCCCTTTGTATTCTGAAGCAGGAAGGGGCCACAGAGAGAGTAGATAAATCACTCATTGAATCCCTCGTTTTGCATGGTACATACAACCTCCCAAGACAGTCCGAGACTCCCTAACCATTCCCACTCAGAGGCCAAGCCCATAGACGCTGGCCTATCAATTAATAACTCTGGATTGCTTCCCCTGCCTGGGAGAGCATCATGAGAGTAGCTACGGTTGGCCTGCCAGCAGCTGCTGTAGGCACGGGAACCACGAAGTGTTCGTGCGCTCTGGATTGATCAGGAACACAGAGGTATCCTCCATGATCCGATCCGGGCCGAGAGGAAACAGCAGGACAGGAGAGAAGGGTGTATAAGTAACCCGTGAGGCCACGGTTGGTGTGCAAGTTATCATGCGTGCCGAACAGGTCTACAATCGCCCTGCCAAATCTATCCCAAATCTGTGAGATTAGATCGGGTTGAAGGCTCCAATCGCTGTATCTGGAACCTTTTCTTGACTTGATGTTCACTCCTCTATTTAAAACAGTCGCAGTTGATGGAGGCCAAGGGTTGTGTCCATGTTGCAGCCACCTGGCCACGTCCAGCAGCTGTGTGGAGCATAACCCTCCCTGTCAGTTGATGTGGATCAGAACATGCTGGTCCCATATCAGCTCGTACCACTGTCCTCCCAAATGTCCTTAGACAGACATGTCCCCTTCCAGCCTGAGGGTTGCATCCTTTTAAAATTGAGACATGGGTGATTGACTAGTCCTGCAGAAAGGAGTGGAGCTGGAAACTGTGGACTATTACAAATACCTTGGGCTGAATAATAAACTGGACTGGACAAATTATACCAGCCACCTGATGTTTTACCAGTTAGTGTCCTTCTCCTCTGCTGTGGTGTTTTGGAGGGACAGCATATCTAAGATGGACACATCCAGACTGGATAAAGTGATTAAGCAGACCGGCTCTGTAGTTGGCATGAAGCTGGGCACTGGTGATGGTGGCAAAGATGAAGATGCTGGACAAACTGCTGGATATTATGGACAATCGGTCACCCTTCTTCAAGGACAAACAGGCTCTGATGCCATCACTCTCTACAACTCCTCCGTTGGGGAGTGTAGGAGATGGCGGACAGAAAGAGAAGACTGGTGATTATGTACTGGAAATCTTCAATAACCAGTAACTTAGTCTAACTTTAATAACTATTGGAGTGCAATCTTTTTAAGTCAGCCATAGGGAAGACGTTGCCTTGTCTCTGGACTGGGAAAGCAGATGAAATGGGAGTCTCATCCCAGCTGAATGGAAGGGTAGCGGTTTTTCTCCCTTTTCTTACCTGTTAATTTCTTCATTTTTAAAAGAATTTTCAACAAATAATGTTGTCAACTATGTTTCCTGAAAGTCATCTATATATAGACAAAACGTTTCAGAACAACAGTTCTACATTTTGAAGCATAAAAAACGCAGTATGGCTCTAGTAGCCCATCACAGCACAGCTGGAAAACCGAACCATTTCCATGTATCTACCACGAGGCTGTGTTGTGATTTAGATGCTGGTGAGTCCTATCTGCTAATTGGCTGAGTTTCTCCTCGCATGGTCACATGACTGAATACAGTCCAGTGATTGGCCCCTGAAAGCATTCATTCAGCTAATGACAACTTTAGTGTTTTCCTCATTACCGTCTATATGCTTTTTGTTTTCCATGTATAAATACTCAGTAATGTAAAATTGTACATAGTCAAATCAACATTTTACAGTATATATCGTGGAGGGGAGGGCCAATATGCTACACCTACAGAGGACATTTCAGATGTTTCCCTGCTGCAACGCAGCTGATTCAAACTTTTAAAAAAATTCATTTAGTTCTGCAAGTCCCTAAAAAATGACTCCACAGTACTTATTGAGTTGCAGTTGTCATTCATTAAAAATGTTTAAGCATGTCTAGAAAAAGCTATTTTAGTTGATATTTTCAGCATAAAAGCAGATAAGTATCCTCATTGAGACGAGTAGCTGCACATGCGCTTCGTATCCAGTGGCGGGATTTTCAGCTTGAACTGTGTTTTTCCAGGATCCGGTGACGGGCCTTCTTCCAGGCAGCCCAGAAATGCCTGACGCCTGGATCAGAGACAATGTTTACAGCATTGTCTCCGTGTGGGCCCTCAGCCTGGCTTACAGGAAGAACGCTGACAGAGATGAGGACAAGGCCAAGGCCTATGAGCTGGAGCAGGTAAAAGATGAAGGCATTGGTGAGAGGTTTTCTGTTTTTTTCTGGAAAAAGCATGATGTTAAAAATGTTTACCTGTCTCTCTCTCTGTAGAGTGTAGTTAAGCTAATGAGAGGTGTCCTCCAATGCATCATGAGGCAGGTAAGACACCTGAAGTTTTTGTCTCACAACCAGGTTTTTACTCATCTGTGTTCTGCACATCTTTCTATGAACGTTTCATCTCTTTTATGTTCATACAAAACCACACAAAATGGGAAATAAGCACAAGGACAGAAAAACATTTTAAACAATTAAAATGATGTCATGAGGAACCATACATAGTGAAATAGCTGCAGAGCTGCAAAACGTCTGCACACCTATGCATCGGTTTTAGGATGAGTGAAAAATAAAGTAACGAGCAGGCAATGAGGAGGCAGCATAAAAAGTTGTTTGAATGGTTGTTTTAACGTAAGAGGACCAAATTGTCTCTGGATTGGCCCGGGAACATGTGTATGTGGCCGGGGAGAAGGAAGTTTGGGCTTTCAACCCCCATGACCGGATTTCAAATTAGCGATGGATGGATGGATGGAGATGGATGGATGGATGGATTAATAGATGGATGGATGGATTGTTGGATGGATGGATGGATTGACGGATTGTTGGATGGATTGTTGGATGGATGGATAGATGGATGGATGGATGGATTGTTGGATGGATTGACGGATTGTTTGATGGATTGTTGGATGGATGGATTGGATGGATTGTTGGATGGATGGATTGGATGGATTGTTGGATAGATGGATTAGATGGATTGTTGGATGGACGGATTGGATGGATGGATGGATTGTTGGATGGATTGGATGGATGGATTGTTGGATGGATGGATTGGATGGATTGTTGGATGGATGGATGGGTGGATGGATGGATGGATGGATGGATGGATGGATGGATGGATTGTTGGATGGATGGATTGGATTGGATGGATGGATTGTTGGATGGATGGATGGATTGTTGGATTGTTGGATGGATGGATTGGATGGATGGCTAGATTAATGGATGGATTGTTGGATGGATTGATTAATGGATGGATGGATGGATTGTTGGATGGATGGATTAATGGATTGGATTGGATGGATGGATTGTTGGATGGATGGATTGGATGGATTGTTGGATGGATTGGATGGATGGATGGGTGGATGAGTGGATGGATGGATGGATGGATGGGTGGATGAGTGGATGGATGGATGGATGGATGGATGGATGGATGGATGGATGGAT
>JBAMIG010000005.1:15701595-15716880 GCA_037177335.1 Kiunga ballochi
GTAGCATGAATTAACAAAGCAAAGGTATAAACAAATAGGAGTTTTATGTACGAATTTGGGCTTATATGTGTTTCCTGTTGATGTTTCCTGGCTTACATGCATGTTTTAAAGCACTCCATCATTCAAAACCACTTGTCAGCTCACATGTGTTTTGTGACAGTTTTTAAAGTGTATTTGTGTCTGGTGTCACATGTGGTTATGATGAGTAAGTGCGGAGTTTCTACTATTGTCATGTTTGACAGTTGTCCCTGTGGAGATGTCAGCTCACTTTCATCTGTGGTTTTATGATCTATTATGTGGTTTTGTGATCTATCTGTTACGAGACAGAAGGAGGGACTGCTTCTCCACTCTGCATGAAGTTCTGCCACACAAGTCCCTTTTTTTAAGTAGTCATTTAGACTGAAGTCTTTTCCAAACAGGTTTTTTACAGACATGTGTACAATGTTGAGTCTGTTGCAGGGATGCAGTTTCTCTGGTGCCCTGTGTTTGTGTCATTCTTTTAAATTCACTTTTATCATGTTTCAAATGAATTCAAACTTTAAATTATAATTTACTACTGCATGTTGTTTTTATTTGTTCTTTTTTTAGGCATAAAAATGGATGTAGAAGCTCCACCTTATACATAGAGATGCTATCTTATATCTGAAATCAGCATTAAAAGTGGTAAAAATATTAAGATTTGTCATAGTTGGACAAAATATGTGTATTAGATATTGGTAAAAAGAACTAAAGGCTAAAACTAAGTCATATGAATATATAAAAGATATAGTACCATAAAGTCTAAAGCACTGACACATCTGTTAGCCTACACAGTCGACTGCAGAGGTAAATCCCTGAAAGCCCCCAATCCTCAATGCCACCCTAATATAAATTTTGGAACATCAGGTCCTATCAAATAAATTAGTTGTTCATTGGATTTTTGTCTTTAAAATGGGAGCGAGCTAATATTTATTTTGTTTTATCTATAAAAAAAAGTTCTTTAGATTTTTTTAAATGAAAATATTGGCTGAGCAAATTGTTTTCTTTCTTCAACTAATACAACATGTCTATCTGTTGTAAAGCTCTAATGTGACATTTTTTATAAAATGTTCCCCTAGTGGGTAATTTTGGAACATCCGGGGATAGCACACACACAATCAGTAACTGGAAGTGTGATTACCAGTCGCTTTATTTGTATTTGGTTTAAGGGAATTTGGACAAACGGTTGTCGAAATATAGGCAAAAATGGGAAATTTACAATGAAACGCCCCCTAGTGGTAAATTGTAGAACTTTTGGGGTTAGCACACACAAATCATAGGAAGAGTGATCACTAGTTGCTTCAGTAGCTTTTTGTTTGACATAAATCGGACAAACGATTGATGAGATATAGTTGAAAATATAAATAATAGATAAAAAGATCCTCCTAGTGGGAAAATTTGGAACCTCTGACGTTAGTTCACAACATCTGGTTCGGACCAAAGGTTAATCAGTTATGTCTAAAAATGTATTAAATGTAGAAAAAATGTCACATTTCAACACAAAACTCAAAATATGACATGTGGCAAGTCGTCATTAATGTTTTTATATGAACAAAATTTCAAACTAATCAGACTAATGCTTTGAGTTATAACGAAAAATGGGACATTTTTTTACCTAAAACTCCCCCTGGTGGCAGAAGTTTTCATCCAAATATGCTGAAATCAGTTCAGCCTCTTATAGTAACAAATACTCCTTTGCAATGTGAAAGAAATCCAATGAAAGCCTGTCATGTTATCACTTTTACATGGCCAGTCTGCGACACAGTGCCGCTGAAACCAGTCGGTTTTCGGGGATAAAATCATTCTCTCAATTATTGCTTTTCAGGAGAAAAAAGTATTGACGATAAAATAAGGACTCAACCGAAACTATTTACACTTTTTGCACAAGGCTTTTCTGCTATTTGCAATTTTCATGCTACAAATGACCAATTTAGTTGAATTTGGCTTTATTTCCCCGATATTTTTGTTGTCCTCAGACATGTGTATCTTTAAACGCAATGCTTTATGGTTGGATTGCAAAGTTCCTGGACAAGATTCAAAACATTTACCTACAGTGTAATCTCTCCATCACCATTTACCCCACAGTCACCCACTCTGTTCCTGAGAAACCACAGGGACTAGAAGCATTGGCTCAGAATCACTAGCTGTGCTTTAAAGGTTAAATAAGTCCGTCTTGCTTTGACAAAGAAGCTCTGTCTCTTGTTTATGATTCCCTTTTCCTTGAGGCCTATGCTTTTCTTAAAGCTAGATTCATCACCATCTTTTTGCCCTCGAAGTAACCCTACCATCAGTCCGCCCATCTTCCACCACTGAAACCAGCAGCGCTTTACTGACTGCCAGCAGCTCTTCTAACTTTGACTGAGCTGAGTCTCAAAGTCGGACTCCCAAAGAGGAAATTTGCACTGATCAGCAAACTCCTCATGAACTCAGCAAAACACACTGGTTTGTGACAGTGTATTTGCAGATCCTGCACATGGTGGAGGTTTCCTTTTTGTTGTATGTGCCATACTTAATTTATCCTTCCTCGTGTGGGAATTCCTAACTCCTCACTGAACCGGCCGGATTAGGATTCCTTTATATGACAAAGTGTTTGTGTACAAATGATGAATCATGTGTAGAAAAAGAAGCTGCAAGATACAGCAGCATCTTCAAACCGTAAATCATGTCATGTTCCTGCAAACGAAGGCTTTTGGAGATTCTGTTGTCCATTTGTGACAGAGAAAGATTTTATTTCTTCACACTTGTGATAAAAAATAAGTTTGTTTTTCTTTTGATGAGTTCCAACAGAAGACTTGTGGAAAGGTTGAGAAGTTAATGAGCCCCGGAGAGTTTCTCCTTTCTTGCTGTTCAGAGTAACAGAAACTTGGAGGTTTTACAGGAGAATGTTTTGACATTTGGTGGAGGGGTGAGCAGCCTGTTGTCTTGGCCTGGTAAACAGCAGAGTGTATTTGTGTGTGTTCTCTCTGCATTCCAGCAAATGTAGCCTCCAGTAGCAATTTCCACAGTGGGGGGTGGATGAGGATGTCTTCAGATAGAGATGCTATTGTCCTTACTGTGTGTGTTTCCATTACTGTTGAACAGTTTTTCCAACTGTCTTTTTAACTAAAAACACATGTTATGCAGCAGGACACCGTCCAGCTTAGTGATGATGGAGACAAAAAGAAAGTTACCAACAATTTATACTCAGCCTTGTATTGATGACAGGGTGGAAAAGGAACATTTAGGTCCAATTGGGTCCTAATTTGATCGTATTAAATCTCGTCTGATTCAGAGGTTTACCACCTTCTTTTTACCGGTTCTTTTATTTAGCCAATCAGATCGTAGACCAGTCCTAGGTAGCTTTCAGTCACCACAAACAACTGATAATTTCTATGTCATAGCAGAAACCCGTGACATGAAATAGAGAGGACATTATAGAATACAAAAAGAAAGAAAAAAGACTAAATCATCTTCATCATCAAGAGGAATGGTGCCAGTACAGTTCCTTGTGGTGCTCCAGTGCATCTCAGACACATAAACCTTTAAGTCTCACAAGCTGTGGTGTGTTTGTGAGGTAGTCATAAATCCAGGTGGTTGTGGACGTATCCACCTGGAACTTATGGAGCTTCTCACACAGCAGAGCAGCTGAATCATATTAAAGGCTGTGAAGAACACATTTCACATTCACTTGTCACGTCTATCATGAAGCAACTACTAATGACCATTTCAATTGTCACTGACTATTTAAACATTTAGTTGACTAATCTGATCATTTTTTGGTTTTTTAAATATAGAACGAGATTGCTTTAACTATGTGGCAAATTATAATAAATACAAGAAAGATGAGTATTTCAATGAAAAATGTCTCTTTCTATAACTTTACATTTACGTTTACAAAAAGTAAACAAAAACGTCCTGTTTTATAAAACCAAGTATAGACAAAAACATGAATAAATGTCTGTCCATTTCCTAAGAACAGGGAAATGTTTTTTTTAATTTTATTTAAAAAAAAATAAAATCAAGTAGTATTTTTCCGTAAACTAAGGACAGACATATTAGCAGCACTAAAACGGTAAATAAAATATGGTCTTCTGCACAGTTTTCCTAGAGAACTTTACCATTCCTACAGTCTGAAACGGTTCTAATGACGTTTATTGATACAGAGCTTTAAAAAAAAAGATTCAGAGTCATCCAAACAAATTCAAGATGTAAACATGGACTGCAGGGTGCATGTTTGCTTCCTCTGCAGAAAGGGATTCATAGCGACTCTCTGCTTTGGACTGCATTTAAATACAGTCAGTCAGTCAATGTGTTTTATTTTTGATGTCTCAGTCTGCTGGTTAGCGTTGGAGGTAATGTCTTCCTAAGGTGAGTCAGACTCCATTTCATTGAAATACCTGACCTGCTTCCTGTTTATATTCTCGTGCATCACCATCGTGCTGCCATGATAGTACTCAGTGATCTTTTTGTTTGCTAACCAGGCTAACATGCTCCCAAACTTGAGACGTTTTGGTTTGCGTTGCTGTTTCTGTGTACATTACCGCCCAGCAGATGCGCTATTGCACATGCGTGCGCCTCCCAGCAGAGATTATGATGAAGTGGGATGTGTCACTCCTTTGGAAAAACATGTCTGGTCGCAATAGTTGATGATAACTTCCATTGTTTACTATTTTTATTGGCAATTTTTGTCGACATCATTGACAAATTGCTGCGGCCCTATCATAAAGCATCATGAAAACAAATTAGTCTCAGAGGGCCAAGAAACCTAAACGGTGCATGCTTCTTTTCTCAAGTTAACATAACAGAATTACAAAGTTATGAAATTCATAGCAGTATCAAAGCAGCACAGTACAAATCCATTTTGATGCAGACTGAGAGTCCACTAGTTTGTCTGTGCAGCTTGTGTTACTGCTTCTAACAGTGCGCAGACCTTTCTGCTTGAGACAACCCCTCCTTATTGCAAAAGCAAACAAAACGATTTATTGGTTAAAACTTTGCTCAGTCAGGTGGGAAGGACTTAAGTGTGTGTCGGTGTACTGTTGTGCACAATGCAGAGTAGAAGATTAATAATGAATGGCTTTCATTTAAATAAGACAGACATCACAATACTTAGCGGGAGTATTGTTAAGCTAGTGTACAGACACATATGTACAACACTGCTCTATTATAATCATAATATTGGTAGTAACAATATATTTTTAATCCCTTTGGGAAATAAAAAAAACAGAAATAAAGTTTAATACTTGAGTTATATTTTATCCATCTTATATGTACTCGAGAGGAGTGAAGTACAAACCTCCAACAGTAAAAATTACTACCTACTATTGTACATTTTGAGGTTACCAGCCTAGTGAGTGTTCTTTATACCTAAAATACAACTAAATACTTTATTTTCTGCATGTGCAAAAGCATGGAATCCCTCTCACATCACTCTACTTCTTCCCATTTATTTGCAATACCACAGTCAACATGCAGCAGAACTCACAGTGATGTTCTTTGGCCAAAAAATGTACCACCACACAGTGTGGTAGAAGGAAAAAAGAAGCCACCAGATACCCGATTCAGTCTTCATGTTTCTAATACGTGTGTGCTATCTACTCAAACAGATTCTCATCACATCAGCTGAGGAAATAAAAAGGGACAAATGGAAACCAAAATGCCTTTAAGGCCGATGCAACAGAGTTATCACATGCAGTGTAGTAGATGCAGGAACATGCAGTGTGTGAGGCTGTGTGTGATGTGTGTGTGTGTGTGTGTTGGGTGTGGTTGGAATGCATCTATCTGTGATCTGTGGAGCCTTTTGCTGTTTGTTTTAAGCTACGTCTGGATGCTTCCACACATACTTTGGGTCTTTGTGAAGACCCACCCGGGCCCAGTTATTACATAAAAACCTGCATATGATACGAAGCTGCTTTCTTACCCAGTCCAACCATCACACATCGGTCACAAGCCCAAAATGCTGCAACCTGTTGCTCCTCACAAAAATAACATGTGTAGCTATGCCAGGAAGGAAAGCCTCAAGCATAAAATGATTGCAGTCTGTGTGTGTTTTTTGGGAAATAAAGTGGAGAACATATAGATGTATGGGTCAAACATATCTGTGTTATGGGTGAAGAAGTCCTGACCCTGAGGCTACTGCCGGTGTTATTGTTTTTCTCAGACGCTCAATGTTTTTAGAGCACTCCCGTCTTAACCTTCTCACCAGGGGAGCAGCACACACACACACACACACACACCTAAGGCATGTTATGTTAACTCAGATTACACCTGAATTGCATGTTGATGTGATAGAAAACAGTTTTTAGTACCCCCCGTCAGACTTTCTGTCCTGCTGATCTGACACCAAGTTGCTCATTTTCAGCTCAAGGCTGTTTGCTGAAATAAAATCCCATAATTTTAGGTTTATTTTTACCTCCTGGAATGTGTGCAGGATGTTGTTGTAATGGAAGTTAGAGCTAAACTTGTTCTGTTCTAGTAAAAACAGTCAGATTTGGTCAGTACTAACATCGTGTATAAGGGTTGCACAGTAGGTTGACTCTCCACACGGTGGTTTTCTCTTACTTATTGATTTGGATTTTAGTGACGTATACAACTGGTTTTAACAGAATGTTGATAATGTTTTTATATTCTCTAGAATTAGTGCTTTAAATATTTCTTTAAATATGGCGTTTCTTAATATACATTTAAATATGAATTTACTGTGTTGGACTTTTGAAATGACTATTATTTAAATTATAACTATTAAGAATTGTATATTTATTGGCGCTATTTGTCTTTAGCTTTCATGTTGAGCTTTTTTTTGTATATTTGATTTATTTTTGACCCGTAAATGTGTATTTATGTTGTTATATTCCTTTGGTTTTGTTTGGCATAAAAAGTATATTAAATGATGTAACCAGTGTTTTATGTCATTTGCTTTATAGACAATAATATTAACTGTTATAATTGTATGAATATAGGTATTTATTGAGTAATTACTCAGCGTAGCTCCAGTTTATTCAGTTTCTCACATCCCAGTGTGGATTATCTCGATTCTTTTAATCTAAAGTCGCTCCTTCTTTTGACTCTTATTCGTCACTCTGACGGATATTTTCGAGCCATTATGTCAGAATAAGTCCGCATCTCACAGGCATTCTTTTTGTGCACCTGTATTTATATGTTTACAGTTTATTTTAATAAAGCCATGCACAAAAAAACAAAAAAAAAACCCAAAGTATATTTAGAATAACACACATGGACAAACAGCCCAGCATGCAGACGCTGTGCTGTCACAGCTGCTCTGTATGGACGACCCAAGCATAAAGTCTGAGACTGAGACAGATGAAAAAATGTAAGTAGAGAGAAATATGGAGGATTAAAGAGGATGAAAAGCTAAATGATTTGAAAGACTGAGTCAGGATGCGTCATGCCTAAAAGAAAAGGACAAAGCTAAGCTGGTTTAAATGGGAATGGGGGCTTCACTGTCCTTAGATCATGCTGGTGTTTGTTGGTGAATGAGTGAATAGATGAATGAAGAGCTGTCAGATTAAAGAGAAAAAAAAGGTGAGCAATAAAGAGATTAATTATATTTATGAACATCGTTACCACATTATCTGATAAAATATCTGAAAACTTTACGTCAAAATTTAAGGAAACAGAAAAGCCTTTTGCCGTTTTTTCTAAATGAGAGTATTGTAATAAATACTTCCTGCTGGCTCACTGTAGCCAACACTTCATGCAAAGATGTGTTCACTGTTACATTTTTACACTAATTTAAAATTACTTATAAATGTATTATTAGTCGGACATGATTTCATGTCATCACTGTAGTTGTTCTACATCTTAACTCTTACCACAGTTGTTTTTAGCATATTCTTACCTTACAGTGTTTATGTACTTTCCCTCACCTGAAACAACTCCTGAATACTTTGTGGTACTTGTTGGTATATTACTAAGTAAATAATGTCGCTTTTATGTGGTTTACAATTCAATTTGTCATCAATTTTTTACTACAGGAAACGTAATTTCTGTTTTTATTTTAATTGGGTTTATTTTCATTTTTGTTTGAACGTATTTGACGATTTCCAAAGATAACATATTTTGTTTTATTTTTATTTATTGTCAGGTGGTTGTATCCAGAATCAATTGCAGATTGTCCCCACAGCAGAGGATAAATTTGTATCATCATATAGGTGTTTTAACATGATGCTTTTAAATGATTTAAATACAAAATAAACAGAAAAGGGGCCAGCACTGACTCCTGGGGGATCCCACATATAATCATCTGTATTTCAGACTTTGCTTCTTGTCGTACCGTTTTCTTTGGCCTCAATAACATGTAATTTTTGAGGCTAAAAAAACATTTCCGATTACTGATTAATCAGCCAATTAACTAAAAAAATTATTAGCTTGTGATTTGTGATATACCTACATTATGAGTAATGTCCACATATGAGGTCCCAGAGAAGAATTTCACGAGTTGTGATGTTCAAATCCTGACTGAATTGTTATACAGTAATATAATACAATAATATATATATTATTATATACTACATAATTATTATTATGTAGAAACGTTAACTTGTAGATCTTGATTTGTAAAACAGACTAATTTGTACCTGTGTACAAATGATGTAATCAAAGTGATTCAGTTTCATCAGACCAACCTTAGAATAAATTAAACTAATTAAACCTAATACATGATATTGCATCCCTATATATCTAAACAGACATGTTTATCAATGTTAACAAATCCATTTCATTGTGTGGAAATGTTTTAGGTTTAAAATGTACCATAGTTGTCTGTGCCCTCTACAGCTCCGGTTCCAGTGCAAACACGCTTAATCACACTGGTGTAGGTTACTTATGCATGCTTCACTACTGGCCATTTGTTTAATTAATAACAGAGTAGAAGCCAAATGGCAGAGAATGGCCACAAGTAAAGCAGGTTTTTCTTTGGATACATCTTTCCGACACTGTTTAGTGTTAAAAACACACAGCTTGAATCCAGATTAAAACCTCTCATCATAATCTGGTCATTACTAAAGCTTGAACTCAACTTTTCCAGTATAAAATGTCAAGGCGCTCATAAATACAAGCAGAATTTACGCCCAGAAAAAGGTGTTTTAACTGTGAAAACTGTCAAAGCAGCTTTGATCATACACTGACAAAACTGCTCATGTTTCTCACATGAACAGTTTCATTTAGCAATAAAACCGCTCCCGGGGCACGTTAGGGTAGGTTAGGTCATCAAGTTTGCATTAAGTAGTTAATGTTTCACTCATGCTGAAGTGTGTTTATATGTGTGTGTTTGCGTTCGAGATAAAGGAGCACACATTCATTTCAGGTTTTCTGTCTTTTTGAAGACATTGATGGATCAATCCAGTCTGTCTCTGCTCCCACCAGGCCGCTGACCCTTTAACCCACGTTGTTGTCAGCACTGATCACCACATTTAATGGCTTCCATACCCCACCAGAAAAACACACGACTGGGTGTGTGTGTGTGTGTGTGTGTGTGTTTCTGCGCATGGTTGGACTAAACAAAAATGATGCTGATCATGCCAAATCTGCCAGTGAGGCTTATAAAACCTGTTCTTTGTCACAGTGTGTTTAGCTACTGACACACTCCAGATAGATAATAGGAATTTAAAACAACACACACACCCAGTCGTGTGTTTTTCTGTGTTTATATACATATATACATATATATATATGTATGAAACTGTGATAGATTATATTTTAGACCATGTTTGATTGTCAGAATATGGATAAATCAATCAAGTCACTATTCCTCTGTGTGTGAATGCCAGTAATGTGTGGATAAGGTTAAGTGTCACTGTTTGAGCATTGGGGTTGTGGTGGAATAAAAGGGGTCGGTGCGATAGAGAAGCCTTGGGGTCATAGCGGTGGTAGGCTGAGCATCCTCTATGATGGATGGGGGTAAATGACAGGTAGGTCTTTCCTCTGGGTCAGGGGTTAGTTTGGCACTGCTGAGCTTTTTTGCAAAGAGTTGCATCTGGTGGAGCTTTGATGTAGCCGATGGCTTGGCTGTAATGAGGAGACTTATTTTAACAGATTAAGTGTGGGCTTTATTAGAATTACTGCAGCTTTGGTGTAAAGCTGAGGGTTTCTGTGCCGGATATCCCAAAGATTACTCATCCGTCATCCACCAGGCGTCAAAGAGACATCTGTTTTCTTTGATTTATCTCGTAATTAAGTTTGCAATAATCTCTATATTCCTTTATAGGGGAAAAACATTTCATAACCCAACACAGAATATTAAGAGACATGATTTCTCTTTGCTTAGGCAC
Organism: Kiunga ballochi; assembly: GCA_037177335.1. Lineage (NCBI taxonomy): Eukaryota > Metazoa > Chordata > Actinopteri > Atheriniformes > Pseudomugilidae > Kiunga > Kiunga ballochi. Next base: position 15,711,882 of record JBAMIG010000005.1, read on the forward strand.
TTTTCCTCCCATCATTTACTCAAAGGTTCAGGCTGTTAGAGAAGCTGTGGGAATGCAATACAACATCTAAACATCCCATAATGGAGCTAAACCGTTTGCTGTTTATTTCACATACATTTTATTGTCGCCATACTTGTGTACGCCTGAGATGCGGACACTCTGATTGGCTGTAATTTTTGGCACTTCTTCAAACACGCTAACTGTGGGAGACTTTTTAGATTGAAATTAAAATATTTTGGTCTCGTCCTGGAAATGAAAATATACCAGTGAGACGACCTACCAGAAAGAGACCACAACACATTTTTTTAAGTAATTCCTAAAACTATTCTGAATGAAAAACAAACAGGAGAAGCCTCTGCATCAGTTTGCATGTACTGTGTAGGAGTGGAGGAATGCTCAAACTGGTTTTGTTAATCTCACATGGAGGTGGTGGAATTATTGGTGATCTAATGTCCCAGTAAGGCACATTGATCTCTTTGGAAATAGGCTCACTTTAAAAGGTCCACCTTGCTTCTATTGGTATACGATTGTGGTGATTAAACCATGTGATGATGGTACAAAGAGTCATGGATGTAGTTGTAAGAGGGGCGACGCGGGGGACATGTTTCCTGTACATTTTACAATCCAAAAGCAATATTTTGCAAAAAGAAACTTAGACGTATCCGGCAACAGGACCGAGTAGAAAACGGCTGTGAAATTTGAAGGTTGTTTCACTGCGTTTCATTGCTTCTTCTGTTTCTTATATGATCGGCTGTCCCCGCTGTCACGGCTTTATATCCGAACCTTTTAGTAAAAGAGTTAGGACACTTCCCTAGATTTATGCGGAAGTCATGTGCTTCATGGAGCGGCCGAAAGTTTCCCTGCAGTTCTGTCAGTGTTTTGGAAGCTTGTTATCTGGTGAGTTGATGAAATTGCAACATGTCTTGGCGTTGTGAGGCATGAGCTGAATATTTTGCAAGAAATTATTTAATCTGTGCTATTTTATTTGCTTGGGTTTAGTTATTTAATGTAGATTGCTGAATAAAGTTGTATTCTGTTATTCTTTCCTGTTTGCTTAGAAGTTTATTTTTTTGAAGACTTGATAAACTTGAACATATTTTACATCATTTTAATATTCAGTTAATATTTTGAAAAGGACACATTAAGCAAAATCAACTGACTTTTTTAGTCTTTAATACATGTTTTTGTGCACTTTTAAGTGTTTAAGAATGCAGAAAATGCACATTTACTCCCTCCTATCTTTATTTTCTTTGTGGTCATATTTTTCAGTCTGTGTAATTTTCTCTATTACGTTTTTTTTTAAATCTATTACATCACAGTATTTGCTGCCAAATAAGGTCGTGGACTTCCAGGTAATCAATGTGGTGAATCTGATACGTTGACATTTATAGTAAACTTATCAATAAAATGTTTCTTTGCTGGGAGATTAGCGTATAGCTGCTATCAAGCTACAAACATGGTGGAAAAGGGTAGAGTTGAACTTCCTGTGACCTGGAGGGGGGCGGGGCTTAACATGCATCATTAACATTTAAAGAGACGGCACCAAAACGAGTTGCTCTGAAGACACACCTCAGAACAGGGTTATAACGTGTGTGGAGCGAGAATAAGCAGGAATTCAGACCAAAGAATTGCGGTTCTACTTTATACTGATAATAAATGAATGATTTACATGTTAAAAAGATTTAAAAGCATGATATATATCATTTAATACATGTGTAGCTGTAATGTTGCTAAACAGGGCAGCTGGTTAGTTAACATAACACAAAGTGACATTCAAATTTGTAGTGATATAGTGTCATCTATATATTCATTTTTTAGGGTCATCATAAAGCATCCTTCAGTCATTAAAAACTTTCTTTAAAATATTTTACACCAGCTCTGCCATTCATCTCGTTTTTTATCTGACAGCAGACAGAGAAACAGACAGACTGGATAAAATCTGCCATCTCTGCAGAACGAAAATAACAGGTTTTATTGTAGAATGTGGATGCCCAAACCTCTGGCTCTCTGTAGGAGGATGAGGTGTAGCATTCCCATGCTAGCATGCAGAGGAAAACGGCTTTAAAATGGCAGTTATATATCTGTCAAATTAAACTTGAGTATTTATATTTTTTCACTTTATTTACTCTATAAATGTATTTACTGGTGTGTTTGCAGTCATGTTTGTATGACAATATAATTCGTATGTATCATCTTAATATTTGTAACTTTCCTGAACTAGTAGATTGATGGGGATGCTAAAAACATTAGCGACATGAAACAATACATGTGAAAGAGGGATGCTAGAAACGTAACATGTACGTCCTGCTGCATCAATGAGTTGTTTACTTTTGTTTTATGGATCTATATGACTACGTGTTTTGTGTTGACATTATTGACAGAGTTACTTCGGTTCGTTTACAAATTCATGCACTTGTAGACACACATCACACCATTTTATCTGAAATGTGCATAATGGAGCCAGTTTAAGTCTAATTGTAGCAACAGAAAACTGGAAGAACTCCTGGAAAACAGTGAGCCAAAATATTATTTAATGAAGAATAATTCTACCCCTATTGTGCATTGTGGTTTCAGTGCATGGCATCATGAGTAAACAGCTAAAGCATATATATGTATGTGTGTGGGGCGATAGGATGGGAGAAATGGCTTGTGGGCAGACATGGAGGAATTCTGTAAAATATCCGATCAACCCTGGACCATTAAGATCTAATGCAGCTCCATTTTTAGCTAAAAGGAATAAAAATTATCCTGCAACTTCCTTGTGTCTTGTTTTGGTGAGACGTTATTTAAAAAGCTTGCTTAATGAATAGCTTCATGCAAACATTTGGAAGCTTTTATCCAAAGCGATTTAAATATAAATGATAAAGAGTCTTTTTACCATAGCTAACTCTAACACGCATGTCTTGTTGGGGGAGGAAGCCGGAGGGAACCCACGCATACATGGGGAGGGAATGCAAACTCCACAAACCATCCCAGCCTGGGTTCGAACCAGTTCCTTTCTTGCTGTGAGGCTACAGCGCTAACCACTGTCCCACCATATGTGTATGATCAATAGTCTCTGTGGCTCAAAGCAAACTCTGGGAATAAAGGGGTCCAAACTGGAAAGTTGACAAATAAAGCAATTGTAAAAGCATAGAGGCATCATTCTTCTGCTTAAAGCAAAACACACACTGCTAATCTGAGAGAGAACAGGGTGATTAAGTACATATTCGCATGCTGGCCATAATGTCACAGATGTTTCTGTGGGTTCCAGTCTGCATCCAGGAGGTTGGAGAATAATCCGTTATTGAAAAGTCAGTGTACAGATTTAGTTTTTGTTTCTCCAATTAACCTATTTTCTTCCATGACAAATTTTTCCACTCGTGTCTTTTACTTTGTCCTTACCTCCTTTATCGCTCTGTTATTGAGTTTGATCCCACAATGACTCAGGGTCTCGGTTCCGAAACTTCACCCAGGAGGGGCTTATACGTCTAGGGCATAATTGTCTTCCTCGCTCCCATCAGTCTTTCCAATGGAAAGGCCATTTAAGGACAACACACTCCAGCTGCAACTCTGCTGATCAATGAAGCTCAGCAGCAGTATACACACAAGCACACACACACATGTTGATGTTGGTGGTTTTGGTGCAACCGTGGGAGTTTTTTTCTTTTTCCACCTCGGCATCTCCCCTCCTCCCGCCCAGATAAAGAAGGCCTTGTGCGAGCGTGGGTGTGAGGAAGGGAGGAGAACCTCACAAGGCTCAGACTGGAGGGCAGAGGTTGGGAAAGGGTGTGTGTTTTTGTGTGTAGTTGGTATGAGAACGAGTGAGGGAAAAAAAGCTTGTTTGTCATATATATATATATATATATAAATGCAAAGGACCCTTAGAAATGTAAGGGTGTAAACGTGGCTGATTTAAGATGTTTCCCCCAAAGAACTGGAGTATTTTCTCCACTTTTAAGCATCCTCCTTGTTTCCATTTCACAGATATGCAGCAGCGATACTATAGGCCTAATATATAAACAGAGATCTGGGAAGGAAACAAGCTTGCGGAAAATATTTGATCCAGAAACTTAGTGAATGCAGGATGATTGTGCCTCATGATTAGCATCTTCTTTTGCAGCTGTTTCCAAACTATTTTCCCCAAAGACCACCATAAAGCAATGACCAAGAAGCATGGCACCACTATCCACTACAATTGTCTGTCATTTCTAGCTTGTAACACTGTGGGGTGAATTTTTAGGTGATCTTCAGAAGTTCTGCAGACTTTTATATCACATCCAGGATGTTTGCAATCAGTGTTTATTCAAAGACCTTACGTTAAAATGCACATTTGCCCTGCTTACATATGTTTTTATAATTCTGCTTTAAATCTGCTTTAAATAGATTAAAAGAATGACAATGTCAACACCCTAATCTGAATAAAAGTGACTACTCTAAATTAAACCTAATTTTAAGTTAGTAGCTGGTTTATTCCCATTTTAAAACCCAATTGATTGATTCCTCAATCATATAAACTTCAATTAATCAATCTTAGCCCTTCCCAAACATCTCCATCTAAACCAGGAAGTAAAGGAAACATGTTAACCATTTATACCTCAATTTGGACTTAGTATTTCCACGTGAAAGCAATGGAGAATGGAGAATAAATGGAGAAAGTAAAACAAAAACACTATAAAGTGGATAAATCTCAGTTGGTCATGTTAACATGGGCTGATTTATTTAAACAGTCAAAGCCACTGCTACAAACTAAATGGTAAATCAGGTAAATTTTTTAAAATGAATGCAGCAATGGATCACATTTCTTAGCATCACGGATTAAGTTCTTGGTACCTGCTGGCTCTGATCGGACCAGCTTAGAACACCACTGCATCTGGACTTACTGTATACCGCTTTTCCACTAGTGACTATTCAACTCTACCTTACTGATCCGGCAGTACTCTACTCTACTCTACTCTACTCTACACTACACTACTCTACTCTACTCTACTCTACTGGCCCAGCAATACTGTACTCTACT
>JBAMIG010000005.1:15729853-15747217 GCA_037177335.1 Kiunga ballochi
TTTCTTTTCATCCCTGTCATAAATGTCTCCATGTTCTCTCTTGGTTTGGTTTACTGCATATATCGCCTGCTCAAAAAACCCACACCATAGAGTTAATACTCCCTATGCTTATTTGACAATGAGAGCACTACTGCCAACTACAGGAGTGGATGTGCAATTACAGTTTATTTTAGAACGGCAGAAAAAAAGCATGTTCCCCAGGGTCACACGCGCCCCCCCCTGTCATTGCACCACGCCCCCCTGGGGGGGCGCGCCCCACTATTTGAGAAGCACTGATCTAGCCCAACTTTAACAACATTGAAGTGTTCATGAGTGCCACTAGTTCACCATATTATCGACCCAAATATTGTTAGCCCAACTTTCTTACACTATATTTGGATTTGAAGCACCTCTTTTAACAATGTGGACTAATAATATTTGGTGTTTAATTAACATTCCAAAACTAATTTTCCCAATTTTCCAGAGAAAAAAATTGCTTTGCCTCTTTGGGACATGTATTACCCACAATTCATTGCTGCATGTTTAGTTTTGAAGTAGAAGGTGAGAAAATGTTAATGTTTGGTAATCACAATCCCATGTTTATGGCAAAATACTTTGTTTTTAGTATACCTATTGAAATATTTCCTCTTTTACTTTACTGTCCACGTGTAATATTATTAGAAGTCTCCCCTGTATTTTACTGATAAAAGTAGTGATATTTAGTGACATTTTATGCAGACAAATTATTCACCTTCTGCTTTCAAAAAGTAATAAAGCAGCCATTGTAGTAATTTCATACATATTTATTTTAGAGTATAAAAGAAAACAGTTACGTATCCCAGTTCCTCTAAAAATACAGGAAATTTGCATGAATTTGTTCAGTAATTTGTACATTCATTAAAACCGTGGGTTGATTTATAACATAATTTTTATGAGGACGGTTGAAAAGATTCAGTTCATTTATAGTCTAAAATGGTTGTGTCCTCACAGGACATATATGTTTCACTCCTCCTGTTTTCTCACACGTGAGACCTACGAATTCGAACACTTAGCGCTCACTTTGACAAAGTGCACACTTTGTGGAAGGCCGTAGGATGTAGTGTGGGTATTGGGACAGGGTCTAAATTAGTTACAGCTTCATCTCTGTTCTACTTCTTTGCTGATTGTGTTTGAGTTATACTGCCCACAACACTGCCCCCTTTGTCTCCTGTTGCAGGGCTCCATTTGCCATGTCAGGTCAAGCTCTCTGAAAATGGATGAAAATATCCACATAAAGAGTGATAGAATTAATGCCACATACTTTTGTAATAATATCTAATCTTTAACCATTTTATTACTTAAACTATGTGAAATAACAATAAAAGTCTAAAATACGTATTAATGACAATGAAAGGGCTGAAAGTGCAGCTGGGTTTTATATCAGGACTAGCTTCTTTTTAATAGCTACATGTAGCTTTGCAGACACTTCCAGTCCTCATGGGGCCACGTGTTTAACTTGGAAGCAATTTAGTTTCAGCAAGACTATTGTGGATAAAAAGACTAAAATATATAAGAATATTTAAAACATGTTGGTATGAAACACAACACTATTGCTTCAATACCTGTGAATTAAGGAGTATGAAGAACCACTGAAGATTTCAGAAACATTTCACAACACATTAAACAACATTTTGCTTAATTGATGTTTAAATAAGTAAAAAGTCAGAACTTAACAAATGCTAACAATGATTAGCATAGGAAAAAAAAATTGGTGCAAATCTTAATTTTAACGCTGAGCTGAATGTTAGCACGCTGTAGTTCAGTAATGATAAAGTCTGAAGAAAATAATTCAGTTGCTGGACTCAAACAGCATGAAGTGAATCTGTTGGATTGTAATTAATAAACCAGATTTAGTGTTGAACTGCTAAATCAGTCAACAGCACATTAAACTGTTTTATTTATTTAGCTTTTCTTTGACTTAGAGCTGAAGGCTAAGTAACACTCTGTCGACTCAAGATTGATAAACTAGTCGACACAATATTTAGCAGATTAATTGAATTGAAGTAGTCGATGGCTTTCTGTCTTTTTTGTGTCCTAACAGCTTTAACAGGAGAGCGTGTCTGTCCACAATGCGTGTGGTCTCTTACAGTTTATCTGTCTCCTGTGGCCTGGTTTTTATTTAACTGGACCATTAAGCTGCGACTCCATGATACATGATACCAGTGTCTCTCCACACACACTCACATACAAGTACACATGGACAGGGAGACATTGCCGTCTTGATTACAAAAAAGTTCCTAGAGCTCTGTTAGAAAAAACATTTATGAACCAAGATGTTTGGTATTGTAATCTTGTATCGTAAATTTAGTTTTCTTCATGTCCTCCTTATTCCAATGATTTTTTTTTATTGGTTCTGCAATGACCAGGAAATGAGTGTTTTAAGATGGACTGAAGCTAAAAGAAATGGTGACATGATGTTTCAGGCTCTGGTTTCTGGTGGTTTTTAAATGTTAATGTAGTGAAAATTCAATCCATTGATGCATGAAAATCCTCATGACCACAAAAGATGTTTTTAGCCTTTTTTTTTTACATGGAGCGAACACGATGAGGCAGTTGATGTGATGTTTACTGGACAGGCGGACAGAAGCCACGTTTTGTGGTTATCAGGCTGGAAAAAAGCTGGATTAGGAATAAATATACAAAGCAGGAATAAAGTACAGGTTAAAAATTCATGTTCTTTAAATGTGAGATTGAAATTTCCTCATCATGCTCTTTGAAGTATTTGAACTGATTAATGGTGTGCATACTCAGAATGACAAAAAGACATAAGAAAACAATAAAAGGTGGAAATGTCTTTCTTTTTTAACCAACTTTGGTGGAAATTCATTTTTGCACCTTGTGGATTGTGAATTTTCTTGCTGCTGGACCTTTAGGTTTAGACTATCTCCTCTTTAACACCATTCTGAAAACCATCCTTTAAGATCCATCAGCTTAGCATCCATGCCAATATAAAGCTTCATCATCTCCATTACTCCTTCCTCTCTAGTCTGCACTTAAAAGAGATATATGATGCTTTTTAATCCTTTTAACATATAAATCATGAATTTATTGTCTGAATAAAGTAGAACCACAATGCTTTGGTCTGAATTCCTGCTTATTCTCGCTCCACACACACCTTATAACCCTGTTCTGAGGTGTGTATTCTCCCTCCACACACACCTTATAACCCTGTTCCTTACACTGTTCTTTCTTCTTGGCATCCTAAAGCTCTCATATTGAGTTCTTGCAATACTAAAGAACACCTAAGCAAAATTGAGTCAGTATGGGACTTTTTTTAAGCTTCAAGGCTGGCCGCACGTTTGCTATGCTGCTATTTTCCTGCCAAACCAGAAGTTGCCAAACTCATTTAATAATAGATAGTGTTCATTACATCATGAAAGTTTAGCTTTTACTTAATTGTTAAGTGTTTTTACATTTTAACTTAGATAAATTTGAAATAAAAAAAAAAAAACCTGAATATATACTTTAGTATTACTTTGTCTGTAGTAATTAACATACATTTATTTTCTACCACTTATTCCCTAAACGTGGTCGCGGGGGGCTGGAGCCAATTCCAGTTGACATCGGGTGAGAGGCGGGGTACACCCTACCCTAATTAACAACTGACAGTTTATTTTATCTACACACATGTTTTTCTTCTTATTAAACATTGGAGACATTTCTACCTCTTAACTTTTACACTGAATATTTACTTCTTTACTCTAATGCTAATCAATCCCCCCAAAAACATTTTTTATTAGTGGGCATGAAATCGCGGTCCCTACATTCATAATATGCCTCCCACAAGTTGGTGTTTTGATAAGGTTTTTGTTCTTATCGTGAAGAAAAACAATCAGACACTCATGCACACACATATAAAGTCTGAGGGATCAGGCAGTAACAAACAGCGCATTGTACTACAAAGGCTAGACTGGACTTCACCCTTCCTGCCATCAACCTCTGGTATGGGTCTAGTCTCACTGTACTGATTACCTGGAATCCAAAAATGTGTGCGTGTTAATGTGCACATGCAAGATCCTGTGTACCACTTGGCTTGTGTGTGTGTGTGTGTGTCTAGGCAGTAAATATGTCTTACCGAGTGTGTGTTTGCCATTTAGAAGTCCATCATCAAGGGTGATGTGGGCCTACAAGGCAACCAGACGGGGATCTGATTGCATGCAAATGCGCGCACACACACACACACACACACACACACACACACACAAGAGGCCCATAAAGCAAACAAATAGATCCTAATCGAGCGAACACAGAGGGGTAGATGGGAGGAGGTGAGGTTGTTTGGGCTTTCTTGCATAGTTAACCCTTCACCTTAAGGAGAAGACATGGAATGTGAGGAATCTGCTCCATACATGTGCACAACAGACAGATACACACTTTCATGGATTCTGCCAGAGAAATAAGTCACCAGGAAATCCTTTGAAGCCCCCTTTAAGGCCTCATGTTATTAAGTATCTGCCGCTGCGTGGTTGGCTAAACTTTAACACCGTTAATGTCAGACACTTATACTTCTGGATGCTTGCAGGGTTCATGTTTGGTCAAATTGCCGTTCGGCTGAGGAATGGTGGCACTTGCTAGCTTTACTTTTGCATATTAGATGCATGAGTTGGTCAAACTGAAAATCTTTTTTTATGCTAATAAAGGGCTTATTTTCTTATTTAAAGCTGTACCAGCCGAGTATTCAGGCCATGCTATTACTAGATAATGTGGAAGTTGTGCTAGATGAGGTCCAATACCTCTATTGCAAAGATCCATAATGATGCTAAGTACGCAGTGCAATTATAATATATGTTTTCTACATCTAGTTTAATTGAATTTTCTATACTAAACTATGAAGTATACAGAATAAATCCAAACATTTGTGTAAGGAAAAACAATCTAAAAGCTGAAGATACTGTAGGTTAGTGGAGCTGCACATTTTACAGAGATGTCTGAAACAAACCTGTGCCTGAGAAGCAATGGTGGATGACTTGTCCACTAAACTGTGCATTGTGAGGTTTGCATCAGCTCGAACCCCAGTGCAGAGAGAAACCACCACAAGAAACCACAAACTATGATGTGAAAGTGGTTAGGTTGCACAAAAGAAGAGAGAAAGAAGCATTTGAGCCTAGCGGATCATAAAGTTTCATTAACATCTTTGGATGATGCTTATAATAACACTCCTGATCAGCCACAAACCCCAGAATAAAGACCTACATAAAACAAGCCATGTTTCAAGGAAAACTTGTACAAAACCTCAAATTTTGTGATTGAATGATAGGAATGTGCTTTACATTTTCAAAGTTTTATCTGCAACCAGAGAATATGACTTGCTCTATAATTCAGAGACACAGACTGCAGCAGAATTGTGTTAAAGCAAAATGCATCTCAGTGATGAGGACAGAGATAAATCACTCTTACTCTAAGTGTTTGTTTAATATTGTCCAGCAGACTCTCTTATTCCAGACCTCCCATCCTCTGCACATTCCCTGTCTTTCACCGCATACAGCAGTGTCTGCTTTCTTTACTCCTTCGATCTCTTTTTCATGCTCTACAAACACGTGTTGTAACACACACATACTCACACAAGGAGGAAGTACCTCGGCATTTTTCCCCCCCTGTCAAACAATAACAGTGTGGAACTCTGGGTATTATTTTAGCAGCCGTCCACTCCTTTATCTGCGCTGCACAACGCTTCCTCTCGGACTGACTCACACATCCTGCAGAAGAGGGGGCGAGAGAGCCAGAGAAAGAATGAGACAGGGAGAGAGAGGGAGCGATGGACAGAGGGGAGGGAGGGGGAGAAATGCCGAGTGCAGGAGGGAGACATAGCCATGTTTTGTCTTCCAGCGAGAGGAGTAAAGGAGGAGGAAGAGAGGAAAAGGAGGGAGAGAGGATATGAGGATCACTGGTTGGTTTTTCCCTCTTGGTCAGAAACTGCCACCTACTTAACGTCTTCACATGGACATCAGCTCTCAGCTTTTCAGATCTCACACCTTGGCGTTGCAACCTGACTTTCATCTCACCTCGTGGTTGAGAAAGAAAGTTTTTACAAGCAGGGGAATAAACTGAAACTTTTTAAGACGTGTGATTGAAGGCTTCCTAAAAGGCGTTTCTGCTGTGTGAACTTGAACTCTGCCTGTCAGGGATGCTGGGAGCTGAGCGTTGAGTTTAATGGTTTATGCCTCCGCTTGTGGATGCAGGTAAGTTTCAAAGCCTGTTGTCTTTCAATGGGTTTTCTTAAAATTCAGGGGGAAATTGATAAAAAGAAAGTAAATTCAAATCTTTTCTTAACTTGTTAGTGTTGCTAACAGAGACTCTTCTAATCTGGCATTTCTTATGTGCTAAATTGAGACGTTGTGTGTGACTCTGATTATGCACGCTGACATTTGCGGTATCAGTCAGCTGTTGCTCTTTCTGGCTCTTAACTGGAAGATTCCAGCCAATCCTTTTTAATAAACATCTATTCAGAGGTACAGCAGATAATCTCCTCTGCTTTTCTTTTCTTTCTGTCATTTTGACCTTTACCTTTATAAGTTTAAGACATTTAATTGCTGCACAATATCCCAAAAGACATCTAAAAATAGAAACATGACATGTCATGCTAACGTTATTGAATGAGTTATTGAAAGACGGCAGCACAAGTGATGGATTAAGTTGTTATCCCCATGTGATATTCATCACAGACCGGGGAATTATTTGTGATTTTATGTGATTCCTCTTTGCTTTATGCTAGGAATGACAGGTTGCCTAAAGGCTTAGTGTCAGACACAGACAAGTACAAGTTTAATTTATTTGGCCTTAAGGACTAAAGGAACCAGTCCTTTAAATGAAAGCACCAAACAATTCAAGTAATTTTTACCTATGTTGCTGATATGATTTTAGAGGCCCGAAGGTCCAACAGAAAGCTAAAATATTACTGCATAATCCACTCAGGATCTGCATAGCTGGCAATGGTTTTAGTCAAATATTTGGCTAAAACATCCACGTTAACGGTCTAAAGATATGTAGACTGACATTAAAGAGCAAAATCAGAAGTGGAAGTCATAACTTTAAATTGTTAGCTTTCTTTTGGAAACATATCTGTATTTATTGTCTCTGAGGCTGCATTAAAATGAAATATTAAAGCTTCCGTGAAACTCATAACTTATGCTTGTACTAATTTCAGTGAATATGTCAAAGCTTTTTTCAGCGCATTCCTCTTGTCAAACCTTTTACAGAACCAATAAACAACTAAGTTAACACGGTGAGAAAAGAGACGCCTTCCCTTAGTGTACAAGTTATTGTAAGTCTTCACTTCTGTAGGAGGTTTGACCGTTGACCCCTCTTTAGGCCAAAAACCACTAATGGCTTATGCAGTTTTGAAAAACTTTACCTTTTTCCTTGTGTGTCTTTTTAAAAAGACTTTCTTTATCGTAAAGTCTTTCAGACATGTCATCCTATGTTTTGATTTTTTCAGTTATAAATGTCAGAAAGTTAGAGAAACGGGAGGTAGCGTCAAAGGGAGTCGGCTAATGTTTGCGGTATGTTCGATAATGGTATTTTGTCTGGTTGTGTTTGGATAGTTCCCACACATATTCACACACACGCGCACACAATCATAGACTCTCATACACTGGCTTTACATAAACTTTCTCAGGGGATAATTCAAGTACATTGTCAGCAGAGTCTGAACAATCAGTGGGCTCAGATAGAAATCCCTCTTAAGGAGCTAGAACCAGGAAACTACAGTGTTTATTTTGGAAATGGGTCTCCTGCTCCTGCTTTATCATAAACAATAATACTCAGAAATGGTCGTTTCCTTTCCCTGGTGATCCCAGGATCCGCTTTCTTCTCCCAAAATGGTACCTCTAAATGTTTTTTTTCTGAAATACCCAGAATAGTGTCAATTTACATTTTATACTTCCAATTTAAACAATTTAATAGTCATTCCTTAGACAAGCTGCTGGGAATTTAAGTTTGAAGCACCCAGTCCTTATTTCTGGTGTTTTCAGATTACTTTAAACCACATCTAGTTTGGTCCCAACTTGAGACAAGTGTCTCAAGTGTCTCAAGTCACTGAACACGAGTCACTTCCTCAATGAAGAGGCCACAAATTCCCATCATGATCAGTAGTCAGACCACACCAAATCTTGAGTCAGTGAGGAATGACTCAACTCAAAAACCTGACACGAGTCTGAGTCTCTAAACATCTCCACTACCCAAAGTTTGAGACGAGTCTAAATGTGATGAAAACAATAAATATTTATTGTTGGCAAGTATCATCTGATAAATGTACACAGCCAAACACAGTTGAGTCAAGTTTCAGGTCAATTTAGATGAGCTTAAGTCATGTCTGTCTTCAAATAATACACATCAGTTTTGAGTTGTTTCTAGTCTCAATCAAGGAAAAAGTTGATAAAGCCCTCTGCAAGTCATAACTTGTCTAGTCTCTAAAAATGGATTGACCAAGACAAGTATTCTGGCATCGTTAACTCCAAGCTCAGTTTTAACTCATAAGGATAATGTCATTGCTACTCATTTAGGTTGGACACACTAGGAAACTCCATAAGCTTGCTTCAAGTTGTGAGTCACCAGTTTACAAATGGCTTTTTGTTTAACGTTGCTGTTTTGAGATTTTCTTGTCCATTTCTGTTTTTTAAAAAAGCATCAGCTTAAGCCCATCAAATCCAGCTCCACTGGCTTTCAGTTGCAGCACGCATCAAAGCTTTGCTTCTGGCCTGCAAAACACTAACTCACACAGCTCTTGTCTTCTTTGACTCCTTGATGCAGAGCTACACTCCCTCTCCAGAGTTATGCTCAACCAGTGAAAGACGCCTTACGTTAGCACCAATACATGGGGCTAAATCACTTGCTAGACTCTTCTCCTCTGTTGTTCCTCAGTGGTGGAACAAACTGCCAAACCCTGTCCGGTCCGCAGAGTCCTTGTGTACTTTTAAGAACAAGCTAAAGACTCAGCTGTTCAAGATGCATTTCAGCACTTAGCTCAACTCTTCTATTTGACTTGGATCTATCCAGCTCTTTGCAACCCAGCACTGATGATATTAGGAAACAAATAGGAAATGTATTAAAAATAAAAAATAGCCTCTAGCACTTCAGGACAACACCTGTGTCCTACAGGATAACACCTGTGTCCTACAGGACCACACATGTGTCCTAAAGAACAATACTTGTGTCCTACAGGACCACACCTGTGTCCTAAAGAACAACACTTTTGTCCTACAGGACAACACCAGTGTCCAACCAGACCTGCAGCATCTGGCTCTTATCTCTGCTGTTCCCTGTTGTTTGATTTCATGCTTGTGTTGTTTTATTCTCTGATGTACGTCGCTTTGGATAAAGGTGTCTGCTAAATGCCTGCAGAATAGAATAGAATAGAATAGAATCTCTGGACTAATCAGATTTTGCATCATAGGTTTTGCATCTTCTGAAGTTATCTTGGATTTGACCCATTTTAAACTTGATGCTTGAGTATTAGCGTTTTTTGTTAAGACAGCTTCTAATAGCAGCCAAATTTAGTAGAACATCTCATATTTCTCACTTAGATCCAAACTCACATCTTAACTCAGCAGCTACGTTGGTTTCTATTTCTGTACCAGATATCTCCCACCAGCAGCTGTATCCCCCACAGTATATCAGTTTAACACTGGATTTCACAAGAGTTCTTTCAAAACTCATGAAATACACATTTATCTCTGTCTGGTCCTTGTTTCATGCAGCTTTTTTTCACTTCTGTCTGTTCTTTGTTTTTCCGTCTCACATTCACACTGTCTGCAGGGGTCTAGCTGAATTTGGCCAGCATGTGAGATCGGAAGTCTGAAAATGGGAATTAAACAATGTCTTGGGATACACCGGAATGCCCGGCCTTAGTTCAGATCAGAGAAATTTCTATACATGTCAAATTAGTTTTTAATGGGAGAGCGGTAAAAGTCCAAACACCGTGTAAGGAGTTTGTTTCCGCAGAGTTTGAGATGGCAAGTTTTACAGAAAGCCGGATTTTCTAAGTGACTGACAGCTGAACGAATGTCACCTTTGCCATTTGAGGTAAATTGGATTTAGACCAGAGAAACTGTTGCTGGTAACTGGTTTTTACTTTTGATCAAAAACTTTGTTCGATCAGGTTACATCTTCATCTTGTCACGTATCCTCACTATCTTCCTTTTCATCCACACAGACGCAGCGTTCCTCTCATCCGGCCCCACTCCTGGCACCTGGCGAAGCTATCCGAGCTGCCCCTTCTTCCGCCTCCTCCGTCTCCTCCACCTCTGCCACCCTGCCTCCCCCCTACAGAATCCCCTCCACTCCCCCCTCCTCCTCCTCCTCCACCACCCCCTCCTCCATCTGCCATGCAGCTCCACCCCGGCTCCTACGCCCTGCCCTGGAATTCATCTGACAGCAGGTAAGACATCAAGCATGAGCTGATGCTTTTAATGAACAGCAAAAGGTCTTGTTCATATTCAACAGCTGTGACATTGATTGTACCTCACATTATTAGGCTCACCTTGTCAGACCTTGTTGGACCTTTAATCCTCAGAACTGTCGCAGTTCTTGGTGCCATAGGTTGACCAAGGTGTTAGAAACTATCCTCAGAGACCTTGTTTCTTATTGACTTGATAGCAACACAGAGCTGCTGCAGACTTTCAGCAGCACATCCATGGTGAGAAGTTCCCATTCCACAACGATGCATTGAGTTGGGGTGACAGTGGAGGCCGTTGGGTTACGATAAACTCATCGTTATGTGGAGGATAGCAGTTGGAAATGATTTGAGCTTTGTGACATGGTGCATTGCAGCACCGTGGTTCAGTTCGAGCCTCGGTGTAGGCAGGGTGTTAGCGTGGGTTCTCCCCAGGTTCTCCGGCTTCCTCCCACAGTCCAAAGACATGCGCCTTGGGGATAGGCTGATTGGAGACTCTAAATTGTCCATAGGAGTGAGTGTGAGTGTACCCAGGGTGTACCCTGCCTCTTCCCCAATGACAGCTGGGATTGGCTCCAGCCCCCCGCGACTCCGTTTGGGAATAAGCGGTAGAAAATGGATGGGTGGATGGACATGCTGCATTGTCCTGCTGGAAGTAGCCAACATGGGAACTGTAGATGCACAACAGAACGGGTCCATGAGGTTTCCAATAAATGCCGATCCTCCCATCTGAAACAGACTCATCAGTTTGAGCAATGTTTTTCTGTCCTTTACTGTCCAGTTTTGGTGAGTCTGAGTGTTTACTGTTCTTAGCTAACAGGAGTGGCACCCAGCGTGGTCTGTTGCTCCATCTGTTTCAAAGTTGGGGGTCTTTTTTTGTTCAGACACAGTTCTCTGAATACCTTGGATGAAACCAGTTTGGTTTGAGTTACAGTTGCCTTTCTATCACCTCCAACCAGTCCGCTCTGCTCTGATATCAACAAGGTATTTTGCCAGACAACTTGTGCTCACTAGATAATAATTCTTTTCCAGACATTTCTGTGTAACCCATAGAGGTGGTTGTGTGAGAAAATCTCAGTAGATTAGCGTTTTATGAAACACTCAAATCAACTCATTTTACACCTACAGCCACGTTTCAAAAAAAGTCAGAGGGCTCCTTGTAGCTGTAAGATTTAAGGGAATTTTGTTATATGTCACATGTTCATTCAGCTTCATTCTTCATGTGAGGAAGTAGCTCAAACTGCATCTTTCCTTCTCTTGTGTTCTGCGTCCAAATGGGAAGGTTGTCATTTTCTCAAAATGCTTCATGTGCTGCTTCTCTCAGCAGTTTTGTTATCAGGGAGTATGTCATCCTGTTGGTTTTAGTCACTCTGTGATCCTGTGACTCCATTTGATTTGGGACGTCATTCCCAGGGAACCTTTTCTGCCTGTGACCGACTGTGCCTCCAAAAACAATTGCCAGGAAACAGGTGACATCACTGTTTTAATGTCAACACAGCCTACGCAGGAAGCTCATTGATCTATTTTTGGTGTCTATTTAAACATTCCTAAGCAATAACCAATTAGCTGGCATGGGATGGAAAAGCAGGGAAACGCTTTTACTTTTTATATCCACAGAAGTTTGAGTTGCCAGCGTGCTTCCATGTGTCCAGAGTCTGATTTGCTCAGATTTTCCAAATGCCATGAAAACAGAAGTACAGAAGAACAAACGTCATAAAGCCAGCAAGTCAGATAAAACTAGCCAACATGTTGGTTCAGTTCATGGTCAGGTGGCTGGTCCCATTTTACTGGACACACATCTCTGGAAAAGTCTTGTGCTTTTCTTTATTCATTCATGTTTTGCTGAAAAGCAGCCAGAATGTCTAGTGACCTTTAAAATGGTCTTGAAATGAATAAAATTGGTTTTCTTTGGGCTGACGAATAAATGCAGTTAAGTAATGAACTGGTGTAATCTCTAAACAGGACGTGTTGACTGTATCTTTAGGCAGCAGCAACGTCCCGTTTGTGTCCATTTTGTTGTTTTTTTTTTTACCAAAAAAGTTTGATATGCTTAAAATAGTAATAATTACATCATTAGTTTGAATTTAAAAAGAGTTATTAGTCAAAAAATGTGTATTTTATCAGTAGAAAATCTGGAAAAAATATCCTTAACCTTTTTAACAGTGCTTTAGTGTTCGGTAGCGTTTGTTATGGCATGACTTTAAAATGTAATTATTTTTAATATATGATCAACTATTATCTCAGCCATTCTATTATTATTGTTAACCTATAAACGCTCAGTAATAAAGTAAAACAACTCAATAAATATTACCCAGAACTGAGATATGTCTGGACAAATATTGTTCTTTAGACATGGTCTCCATTGACATGACTTTCAAAAATACATTTTTAAAGAAGGGAAACAGGAAAAATATCAAAGTTGAGGTATATAAAATAAAACACAAACTGGTATGAACTGGTTTTATGGAGTAATTGGAACCCAGACCTTGGTATTATTGGAGATATTTTGACATAAAACTGTACAAAAGTCCGAAAAAGAAGAACCTTGGAGACACCTTCCAGAAGGAAATCATGAGACGGTTCCTTCAAATATCTGAAAAATAAAGCTGCCCGAACAAATATTGACTTTTAGTTTGAAAAGTTTTGTTCCCTACAGAATAAGAGAAAGAAACAAAGCAGCTCCAGTGCAGGGATAGTATTTCTACCAGAAAACAAACTGGATTAATCATGTATTGACGAGTGAAATAGTCTCTGTTGTCGGATGATGACATGATCAATCAGTTCCTATCACTTCAGCGCTAAATATAAGCATGACGACTTTCTGTAAGCGACTTAGGTTGGACAATAAAAAAGAAATTGTGCATTGTAGAAGCAGGGGCTTTTTGTTCTCCTGCATGATCTCACCAAAGTAATGTCAAAACCTCTAAAGAGAAAGAGGAAGTCTCCGCATATTGACTCATAATTAAAAAAGTAACTGCTCCATCCTTGTTTGTCAGCCTGTGGTCTGATACGGGTCTGTTCCCCTTTTGATAAGAATCACTGATATAATGTACCACCATTAGATTTAATAGTCCCACGAGGATTAGATAGCCATGCATGTGTGGGTTTCTTATTCCCACCATTTTCCCTGCCTGATCCCATTTTATACACACAAACACACACACAAGAGCACACACATCTGATGAGGAGGCAGCTCCCGGCATAACTCTGGACAATGGCATGTGACTCCCAGAACATGTGGACAAAGAGAGGAAGACATTCAATAAACTGTGTTTGTGTTTGACGGATGAGGACATTTTGTACAGTCTCGATGTGTTTTGTGTTAATTTCTACACCACACAAATGTGTTTTCATGAAAGCATTAGGGCACTTTATGAGCCCTGGTGGAAAGAAGCAGCTGGTAGATAGAAACAAGAGGATGTGAGCTTGTAATAATAGACGTACTGAGAATTAATCTGATCGTTTCACATGCCCTCATGGTGTATTTGTGCTTGTATCTGCATCAACTCTTCACATGTTCCAGATTGCGATCTGATTGGACAGGAGTGACTGTCATTTCCTGTCCAGCTCCCGTCTCATTTCCTCCTTTCCTCTCTCTCTCTGTCAGGTCGGATCCACACAGAAGCCTCTCCTTTCTCATTCATAGCTCACTTCCTTTAAAAAGCAGCTTCTCATGCTGACACATGAGCTTTTTTCCACTTGTCAGAGTATAATCGGATGTGGTTTTAAACCAGAAATGATTTTTAGGGTTGGATTTTACAGATACAGATACATTAGAGATTCCACAGTCCCCATTGAGCTCTTTATGGAAGCTGTTGAAATATTTTGTTATACCTCCTGAGCGCTGCCTGTTTCCAGTAATATTCTGATCTGAACTGGGCTTTTTAAAGATGGTATGATGGGAATATACAGTAGTTACACAATAATTATGACAGTCCATGTAAAACTACAAAATATAAGTAGATTCAGCCAAAACATGCCACAACATCACCTTTTTTATTTGTATCTAGGTAGAAATGACTCAATAATCAAATGACTAAACCTGATCTGAAAGACATCTGTAATCCTTAACTGAAATCATCTTTCTGTAAGCTAGGTATCATTGTTTAGAATGACCCTACAAATTCCTCATGACAGTTGCACAACCCTGAGAAAAATAAATCCCAATTTCCATGCTGAGTTTTGTGACCCAGTGAGCTAATTTGGTATTATCATATTACACACAAATAGATGGAAATCAGTAAACACAAAAAAGACGACAGAATTTGTAGCCAATAAAAAGATCCATCTATTTTCAACCGCTTTGTCCCTAACGGGGTCGCTAGGGGCTGGAGCCTATTCCAGCTGTCAATGGGCGAGAGGCGGGGTACACCCTGGACAGGTCGCCAGTCCATCACAGGGCTAACACAGAGAAACGAACAACCACACACACTCCCACTCACACCTATGGACAATTTAGAGTCTCCAATCAGCCTATCCCCACGGTGCATGTCTTTGGACTGTGGGAGGAAGCCGGAGAACCCGGAGAGAACCCACGTTAACATGGAGAGAACCCACGCTAACATGGAGAGGACCCACGTTAACACGAAGAGAACATGCAAACTCCACACAGAAACGTTCCCGGCTAGGGCCCCGCTCACACCAAGGCTCGAACCGGCAACCTTCTTGCTGTGAGGCCACAGTGCTAACCAACTGCACCACCGTGCTGCCAATGAAAAGATAAAAAACATTTAAAAAAACACTCCTAATGAATTCTCTTTCATTAATACATTTTTAAAAATTTTATTTCACATTTTCTTAGTCAAGCTAAAGCCTTTTTAATTTTGAAGATGAATGGATTTTATTGTCTTGACACTTTGTCAATGAGTTGCAAACTTGTGTCTAAAACACTAGCTATTTATTGATGCCTTCCAAACGGGGGTCTTTCTGTTCTCAGTACGTTGAGGGGATGTCAAGCTGTGGTAAGTTTCTTTTAATAAGTAATAATGCAGTTCTTTATAATAAAAAAAAACTACAATCCCACTTTGCCAAAAAACTACTTCTTTAATTTGTCCAGTCCAACCCATAGATTGTATAAAGCAATCAATATCGTTTATCCAACGTCCAGCCAATCATAGACGTCATTTACAGCTGCTTGACTGAGCAGATGTGGTACCTAGACCAGTCTTACTATTACTAAACATATTGGACACAATCAAGAACAGCTTACATCTCAGGTTGTTGCGCTTATTTCTGATACTGCCACCAAGTGGCCACAAAATGCAAACACATGTGGACATGCATACAAAAGATCCCAGAAGTTACATCCACCCATCCATCCATTATCTACCGCTTTGTCCCTAACGGGGTCGCGGGGGGGGCTGGAGCCTATCCCAGCAGGCAACGGGCGAGAGGCGGGGTACACCCTGGATGGGACGGCAGTCCATCGCAGGGCCCCAGAAGTTACAGAGGTTTGTTTAAATCTTCGCATATTTGGACTTAATTATGGGAGTGTACAAAGACAACTGATGTGTATGTTCTCCAAAACTTGAAACCGCTGGAGCACACAACCCATCAGTTTTGAGAGTCTCGTAAGCCTGAACTGTTAAACGATAAATACCACAGAAAATGCCTGGAGATAGTACTGTGGTCTGTTCTATGAGATTGTTTGAGATCAAAGCTTGTTAGAAATGTCTCTCTCCTGTTCCCCCTCCTCTGTCTCCCTTGGTAACTTTCCCCATTGTTTGAATAAGACACCAAAGACACACAAAAGAAAACAATAAAACGTCTGCAGATTTTGTGGAAGGACTTTACAGGTTGGACTTGACCCTGTTTTGCCCCTTCAGTATTAACACTAAGAGCCAATATGTGTCAAATGTATTTTTCTGACCCAATTCCTAAAGCTTTCCTGGGTTACCTGTCATTCTTTCTTAAGTGGTTTAAATCAAGAAATGACGTTTATTAGTAAGGTCTTGCTTAATTTTATTTGCAAAAACAGTTTGTTTTTTTCTTTTTTTAAGGAACATCAAGTACAGATTAAATAAAAATGAGAAAGGGAAGAAAGGGGCCTGATGTTTCTCAAAAGTATGGAGCAGATTTAAATCAATGAGCTTTCGTTGCAATGGTGATGTCCGGCCCACAGAGCTTCTTTTTACATCCAGTTTGTATGAGCCTTAGTACTGTAAGTGCAAGATACCATTTTAAATGTTGAAAACTTCCTCGAAGTTGTGAGTTTTTGGGTTGGTCCAGCTGTGAAACAAAGCTGTTTGGCACCACGCATCACTCACATACGTCACTTGGAAGGTGTCTATAAAGACCTTATATTTAAAAATTGACACTTTTTCTACTGCTTGTTTGTGGGTTGGGTCTTTAAAGGTTAGAAGTTTCTTATTCTATTTCTTTTAATCACTCAAAGAAAATTCAGGTAATCACCTGAACTGGATCAGGGGAGAGTAATTATCGGCACACTGTACCAGGCTAAGAGATGTGTGTTTAGTCTGCATTGTTTTCTCCAAGTCATTATAGAGTCGGTTCATTTAGATTGGAGAGGTACAAGATTGAGTCATTTATAAGACCTGTATGGTACCTTTATTTGTTTATTTTGTGTTGTGCTTATCAAACATTGTTCATCGGATCTACCAGTGGTTTATATGTTTGGCAGTTTTTTGTTTTTTTATTTTTGTTTCTTTGTTTTTGTGATCTACATCTTAAAATATGCTCTATAAAGTTGAACTTTTAACATATAACATGAAGACATTGTTTTGTAATCTATTTGCCATGGTCCTATAATCTATTGATTAATCAGATTAATCATGAAGTGGAAATGCCAGAAGTGAGAGATTATGAGGAGGATATCCCTCTCAGCTTAAAGAGGCTTCCCCTGAGGGATTGTAAAAACACACAAGATCTTTGGCTCAGCATTAATAGAAAACAGACTCCCCAGCTGTACATTGACATTTTATAATATATGTTGGCTG
>JBAMIG010000005.1:15747317-15763178 GCA_037177335.1 Kiunga ballochi
TATGAAATTTAATTAAAATTGTTGTATGTAATGTAAAAAAACAACAACTAATAAACAACTAATAAAAACAGTAGTATAGATCCTTTTCTCTCTCCAATCCTGTATACCTGCATTTCCACTCTCACCATCTCATCACCAGCATCATTCACACCTCTCTTTCTTTTGGCTCTGCTGTTAAACGTGTTACATCACACCTCTCCTGAAAAAAACTTGGCCTTAATCCTGACAATCCCAGGTCCATTACTGTCAAAAATGCTGCCATGCTCCGTTTTAACCCAACAGCAGCATCTTCACTTCTTTAAGCTGTACAAAACTTTTCAGTCTGGACTTTGTTCTCATTTCTACAAAGACAAAGACTGCTCTTTGTAAATTCACCATGATCCCCCTTTTGCCTCTGACTCTGGTTCCATTTTTATTCTCCTCCTACTCCGTTTTTCTGCTGCATTTGATACCATTGATCTTATCATCCTTCTCCACCGTTTACAGTCAATTGGCGTTACTGGAACAGCACTCCTCAGGTTTATATCCTGAATCTTCGACTGTTATTATATTGTCTCTGTCAACAGTGTTAAGTCCAACACTTCCCAAATTACTTGTGGTGTTCCTTAAGATTTGCTGCTTGGGCCCCTGCTTTTTTTTTAATCTACAGGCTTCCTTTTAGCTGTATATTACTCCATTTCCACTGCTATGTCGATACCCAACTTTATATTTCAACTAAATCCATTACCGTGGTCATTTTCCCCACTATCACAAGCTGCCTTTAGGACATTCAAACCTGGACGGACAATAACTTTTGAAAACTCAGAATTATTCATTACTGGACGCAAATCTCCTCTCCCCTCTGTATAGAACCTAACTCTCCTCATTAATGGTAATATTGCCAACCTGTTCCCTCTGTATACATTGGTATCACGCAGTAGCCTTTTTTATACACTTCCTTCCATTAACATATCTTCAAAAACTGCAATACATTCACAACTCTGCTGCCCACCTACTCAAAAGAACCTCTTCCAGACAACATATCACCTCCATCCTACAACAGCGCTATTTGGTTCCTGTTCAATACAGTATTTAATACATGCACCTCTTCCTCATCTACAAATCCCTCCATACCTTAGCCCCTCACTATCTCTGTCACCATCTTCAACAACATAGTCCACCTCTGCTCTGCCTACAAGCATTATAGGGTACAAAGCCACGCAAACACACAACCCATCTGAAGCGCAGACTCATTGCTAAACTTCAAATATCTCCTCATAACTCATCTTTTTTAA
Source organism: Kiunga ballochi (assembly GCA_037177335.1). NCBI lineage: Eukaryota > Metazoa > Chordata > Actinopteri > Atheriniformes > Pseudomugilidae > Kiunga > Kiunga ballochi. The sequence goes on from JBAMIG010000005.1 coordinate 15,748,592, forward strand.
TTGGCCTTTCTTCTGTAAAACGTCTTTCAGTGACCAAAATGTGCTCTAATAGTTTGATGTATTATCATATTAATTATTACATTGTTTGAACAACTTTTTCTTTCATGATTAAAGCACTGAATCTAATCATATTTATATCCTTCTGTCTGCAGTGACTTGTCCATGCAGTGGGCTCAGCTGCCCAGACCAAACTCTTCTACTGACCAAAGCAGCTCCCTGGGCTCCATGGAAAGCTTGGACACTCCAACGCCTACTGCGCAGCCATATTCCGATGCTCACAACTCACCTGTCGACCCCACCCTCTTCAACAACAAGCGAGACTCTGCCTACAGCTCCTTTTCTGCCAGCTCGAACACATCTGATTACGCCACTGTGCCACTCAAGACTGGTGAAGCCTGCTCCATGGACAACCTCCTGCAGGGCCTTGCACCCACTTGTCAGGGATACTCTGGCCAGTCTTCGGTGCTTGAGAGATCTTCTGTTGAAGCTTCGAATGAGGCCCATCTCATTGCGCAAAAGTCCAGGTCGCTGACCAGGCCGAGACCGAGGCCTATTGAGATAAAGGAGAGACCTTCATCTTGCTGCTACGAGCAGGAAAGGAGGAGTGGAGACTTGGAAATTGTAAGAAATGTAGAAACTGGAAAGGGGAGGAAAATTAATCCCCCTCAGCCTCCAATCAGGAAGGACAGTTTTAGAGCAACCCGGAGTCGCCATAACAGTGGGAACAACCGTTGCACCTCTGCTCCAATTGAAAATTCCAGTGTTTGTAGATATGAGGAAAATAAGTCCAATTGGAATGTTAAATCAGGAAATCTAAATGGTTATCCTGCTGCTGATGAGGGCGAAGAGAGTCCGAATTTCCAAGTAGATGCAGAAAATGCAGACTTTAACCAAAGAAAGACAAAAGAATTCAGACGGATCAGGTGCGATGGTAGTGTCAATAAAGAATACAAATCAGAAAGCACCTCAGATTTCCTCTCAGAGCTAGCAGTGGTCTCCACGCTCCCCACTGAATCAATTCCAACCTCCTTATCTGCTGAATCCAGTATGGAAGTTCCAAAGCAGCCAACTATAACCAACTCCCAGACTAAGCAATCCTCTACAGTTTTGCATCGGCACAGCGCACCCGAAAAGCTTCTAGCTACACAACTTCAGTTATTGCAGTTCAACAGTAACAACTCCTCTTCGGAGCCTTACAATCCCTCAAACCCTTCTGATCCCCCTCCATCACCCTGTCCGACTTCATCGGTTAAATGGGAAGGTAGCCGATGCTCAACCCCAGGATCCATGTTACTAGAATTGGATGGTGTGGATGGAAATTCAAGTGAGAGGCTGGAAGGGACTGACCGGGTCTCACCGGCTCATCATATTCCTTGGGGTCGCTCAGTGAGCGTACCAGGTGAACCCACTGAATCATCAGCCCGGGAAAGATTAGGCTCTGATCAGATTGTCGAGAGTGAATTTCAGCCTCTTAGTGCTGCTGCCAGTATGGACACTTTACTTGATGAGCAAACAGCAGTGGGGAAGGGAAGAATGGCAGGGGAAAAGGAGGAAGGTTACAACGGAGAGGAAAGTAAAAAGAAGTCGGACTCATCCAGGAACTATCGACGAAACCGTCGACGCAGTGAACGATTTGCCACCAATCTCCGTAATGAGATCCAAAGAAAAAAAGCTCAGCTTCAGCGCAGTCGTGGTCCAGGAGGGTTGCTCTGCAGTGGAGAAACTGTCCAGGAGGAGGAGTCAGATGTCTTTGAAGATGGTGCAGATTCAGACCCATCTACCCAGAAAAAGGGGAATAAAGTCGCGTTTACCTCCCCTGCAATCTTTCCCGATTCCCAAACCTCAGAACAAGTTCAAATGTCAAACAGCTCAAATGAGTCGAACTGTAGCGTCACACAGACCCACTCCACAACTTTCGTTCAGAACTCCAACCGATCCCGGTCAGTTCAGATCCTGGACCCAGGGGAGCCTAGTTTTGGTGTTGGCATCAGAGTTGTGGAGGAGCCAGCTCCTGCTGGTAAGGCTCGCCGTTGGCGTTGGACCCCTGAGCATAAACTCCAGCCAGAACCTGATTCAGAGCGGCGGTTTGGGGGCTTGGGTGAGAGGGTGTTGGGGGTTATGGGGTCACGCCATGGAGTTTGTGCCTTTACCTCCTCATCCAATTCGTCCTACAACCGCTCCACCTGCTCACGATTGGAGGAATCAGATATTCTTCCGTTTGCAGACAGAATGAAGTTCTTTGAAGAGACGTCTAAAGGCATTCCTGTTTCTAATGTCTCAAACATGCAGAGTTATAGGCAGAAGAAATATGCTCGCCACCTAGAGAACCAGTCAGGAGAGCTCGGCCAGCATCAGGCCCAGAGGAGATACTCCTATCAGGGTGGACTTCAGCAAGAGATTGTCCAGCTTCCAAACACCATGGAGACCAGAAGGCAGTCTGTGAGCACCATCAGAGAGAGGCAGAAAGAGAAGGAGAGAGAACAGATGAGAGAAGAGAGGTTAAGAGAGATGGAAAGGCAGCAGGAGATTGAGAGGCAAGAGAGGGAATTGGAGAGCGCCAGGCTGAGGGAGATTCAGTGGGAGAGGGAACGGGAGGAGAGGGTGAGGCAGTGGGAAAGGGAAAGAGCGAGGGAGCTTGAAAGAGAAAAAGTCATGGAGAGAGCTAGAGAGAAAGACCGACTCACAAAAGAAAGACAGAAGGAGCTTGAGAGAGAACGAGAGAAGGAGAGACAGGAAACTTCTCAGCTTAACTTGCATCAGAAGTGTTACACTGTGAAAGACAGGAACCACGACAGCTTTCAGCAGAACCCTCAGATGTCTTCTTATGGGCAGACACAGAATCAAGGACTGAGATCAGCTTTTTATCCTGTCAACCCCCATTTCCAGCCACTGGACAACCAACAAACACTCCATCAGGGACATTCAGCGAGGAGCTACACACCCATAGAGGTAAGAGGAGGAAGTCATGATTATATTTTTAACTTGCATAGTTTGTTTAACAGGCAGAATAATGATCTAGAGCTTAATGGATATACGGGACGTTATGTTTGTGGATCCAAGGCCCTTTTTTTATACTTGGGTTTTGTTTTTGTTTTTTTAGTTATTGGTAAGTCACATGTTCCTGGTTGTCCTGACAAGGAGGATGTGTTGAGTAGAGGTGTTGTGATTGTAGAAGCAAAGCAGAAAAATCAGACAAGTATCACAGACTGTAAGAAAATAAAGCAGACAATCACTGGAGAAATATGTAAAAATATAAGGCTCATAGGTGTTACTAAATAGCTGCTTTTTCAAAATCGCTTTTATTACAATAAAAAAAATTGTGGCTCTGAGCAGGACTTGAACCTTTAAGCCATCAACTTGTAAAAATGTTCAAATCTTAAGTTGACCTTTGGTTTTGCTTTAAAACTGTGAGAACTGAAACAGGCCCTATTTTTCGGTCGGCTCTGCAGATGGATTTTAATATTCAAGTAACATTTATTCAGGGAATCTTGCCCGTAACATATGAATACGTCTGTGGTTTTAATTGCATAGACTAAAGCGTCTGTTCAAGCCTGCTGAGCCCAGAAACACAGATTCACTCTGAAACCACGACAAGCTTTCAGAAAGAAAGATAAACTTTCCAACTCACCGAAATCAGACTTTGGTTTTGCACTGACCTGAAATGACCACTAACAAGAGAGAAAATAAAAGTTTTCTTAACCAGTACAACATACTGAATCAAATGGCCACACTTGTATGTTATTGCTGTGTCCAAATATAGTGTGGTTAAAAGGTTGGTTTAAAGGTGAACCTCACATCCTGCTTGTGGTCAGAGTGAAATTGTCACTAAAAAATTCATCAGATCATTTCAATACTTTGTTGCTTTAGTGATAATTGCAGCATTGGGTTGCTGCTTTACCACAAATTGATTCTAGAGCCTAAAAAGAGAGTGCATCACTGTGTTTGATATTTTATAACTCCTCATAACTTCAACCTTTTAGTGTCCTTATCATCTGAGTGAGTATTGTAGACTGACGCTTGTTTTGCACCATTTGCATCTTAAGTTCAACATATTTGCTTCGAGCTTACAAAGTTTTGTTGTTTTCGTGTGACTTTGCCATTTTGAGGCTTAAGGGGAGTCATGAACCCTGAACTTCTGCATAGTGGGATCCTTTTCAAATCAAAGGCTGCTGCACTGATGCCACAGCGATAACCTCGAGTGTTGAAAACTGCTGCTGACAGCGTCCAGTATTTTAATGGGAACAGATGTGCTGAATAGATACATTTACAGAGGAAAACACACACATACAAGGAATGTATAAACACACCTTCACACAGTGCCAGAAATGTTAATAAAACAAGGAATAAGGAATTGTTAATGAAGGTCTTATTTCATTTTCCAGTGTGTGGTTTGGACATAATAAACTAAAATATCAAAGTACTCATATTTCTGGTCTGTTGCTTGATGTTGCTTCTCTTCACCTTTTTTTTCTTTCTCTATATTTAAAACATTTCCCATTATAATGCCCATTTCACAGCTTGTTTTAATCTTGTTAAATTGTAACATAGAAGCCTGACATTCTTGTTTCTTAGTTCTTGTTTGTTAAAATCAGCTGGAATACCTTCTTAAACAGAGATTTCTGCCTCTCAGAAGAATCCTCACCATTGTTCACTTGTGATGTGATATCATTACCCGCTCTTCAGACTTCAAAGTCAAACACATCTGTGGTTTTATGTGTTAAACATGATAAACATAGTCTGGCTTTAACTTACATTTTTCTGCTAGAATAGTCCAAACACCCAGAAAGATAAACAGTATAGTATTACATGTTTTTTTCTCTGAGGGATTTGAATTCAAGTAAGAAAAAACCTTTACATACTCTAACGGTCTGCTGGCTTTTAAACTTTTATCACAGAAGGTCTATGCTGTAGCATTATTTTTATTTGAATATTTCTTAATATATTTAATATATCTTCAATCCATTTATTGATTAATTTATACGCAATACAGATGTAATCAACTAAAAAGTTAAAGATGATAAATTTGCTGTGTAATTTTATTATAAGCCTTATTTGCATGATGACCTAATATTGTCAGATGTAGTTGAAAATTTGGTTAGGTTTGTGCCATTAATGACGCCTCAACAGACAGTTTAAAACATCTCAGACATTTCTTAAGCAAAGCCCATCACCTGTTACCATTTCATGCAATTACTGCTATGCTGACAGCAAATGACAGCCATCCATTTTCTCCCGTTTATACGATGTTGGGTCGTATGGCAACAGCCTAAGGAGGGAAGCCCAGACTTCCCCAGCCACATTTGCCAGCTCATTGGAGGGAATCTCAAGGCATTCCCAGGCCAATCAAGAGATCCTCCCAGCATGTCCTGGGTCTCCCCTCGCAGGGACGTGCCCAGAACACCCCACCAGGGAGACGTCCAGGAGGCATCCTAACAAGATGCCTGAGCCACCTCATGAGCAGCAGCTCTACTCTGAGCCCCTCCTGGATGGCTGAGCTTCTCATCCTATCTCTTAGGGAGACACCAGCCACCCTGCAGAGGAAGCTCATCTCGGCCGCCTGTATTCATGATCTCATTTGGTCACTCATGAGTATAGATGAAAGTAGAAAAATAAAGTGACTGGTAAATCGAGAGCTTTGCCTTATGACCCAGCTCCTTCTTCACAATGACAGACCGGTACAGCGTCCACTTTACTGCACCCATCTGCCTGTTGATCTCTCACTACATCCTTCCCTCACTCGTGAACAAGACCCAAAATATTTGAACTCCCCCACTCCAGAAGACACTAGAGGACATTGTATCCTTTTCCAGCTGAAAACTACGATCCTGCTGATTCTTATCCCAGCTGCTTTAGATTTGGCTATGAATCGCTCAAATGAGAGCTGGAGATCACATCCAGATGAAGCTAACAGAACCACATCATCTGCAAAAAGCAGACACCAATTGTGAGGCTACCGACCTGGATCCCTTCAACACCTTGGCTTCAGCTAGAAATTCTGTCCATAAAAGTTACGAACAGAATCTGTGTTAAAGTGAAGTCTTGGCAGAGTCCAACCCTCAGTGAAAATTAAACTTACTGCCGGCAATGCGAAACTTTAATACCAGTCGTACAAGGAGTGGACAGCTCGTACAAGGGGGTCTAGTACTCCATATGCTCAGAGCACCCCCACAAGAGTCCCCAACGGACACGGTCGAATGTCTACTCCATGTCCACAAAGCACATGTAGACTGGTTGGCAAACTCCCATGCTCCCTCCAGGACCCTGAAGAGGGTATAGAGCTGGTCCACTGTTCCACGACCAGGACGAAAACTACACTGCTCCTCCTCAATCTGAGGTTTGACTATCTGATGGGCTCGCCTCTCCAGTACCCCTGAATAGACTTTCCCAGGGAAGCTGAGTAGACGATCTCCTTCTAGTTGGAGCGGACCCTCCGATCCCCCTTTTTGAAGAGGGGGACCACCCCCACCTCAGTCTGCCGGTCCAGGGACACTGTCCCAGATGTCCACATAATGCAGAGGCGTGTCAGCCAGGACAACCCCATAGCATCTAGAGCCTTAAGAAACTCTGGGCAGATCTTGTCCATCCCCGGGGCCCTGCAACCGAGGAGCTCTTTAACCAACTGAACAACTTGAGCTCCACAAATGAAAGGTCTTACCCCTGAGTCTCCCAGCTCTGCTTCCTCGTCAAAAGACGTGTTGGTAGGATTGTGGAGGTCTTTAAAGTATTCCCTCCAGTGACCTACAACGTCCCGGGTTGAGGTCTGTAGATAGTGTTGACAGAGAACTGCCACCTGCCCCCTGTCTTGAGGATACTGGTTTCAGAGCCAAAGCTGTGTATTAAGGTGAGTTCAGCTATATCTAGCTGGGACCGCTTGACCTTATGCACCAGCTAAAGACCTTTACTCACCAGAAAGGTAACAAATGTCAGCCAAATATGCTAAATTTGCTCTCAACCATGCCAAGAAAAATATGTGAACATTCAGATTTGCATCACAGACAGTCAGAAAATATGTGTTCTGCATAATGTATGTCTGCAATTCATCCTCTCACTGCAGGATTTAGTGACTAATTATAACTCAGAGAATTAATACAAGTACAATACATTTGTGGAGCTGTTCCTTGTTTTGAGTAAGATTAATTTGATAGACTTTTAAGTCGTTTTAAGTAACTGCAATATTTGTATTATATGATATACCAACCACTTCCATTGTCAGTCGTAAAATGACAACCCATGACATTTTTCTGGAGGACAGCTCTCTGATCTGCAATTTTGTTTTTTCTGAATAATTTCCTCTCAGATTTTTTTCTCTGGTCATTTTTTTGCCTCTTTGTTCTCTCAGGAAATTTATCACAGCTTGTGTTGGTGGATTCATACCTTCTCTCTACCATATACCTGAAACTTTCTGACAGCTTTTTATGTCTGAGGAAAGTGTTAAGGTACCAACAAGATTAAATAAGATGAAAAGACAATCTGTCTTTTTTGTTTAATGGCCAACTGTTAATCTTTGTCTAAAATCTGGAAAATATTATATATTTCCTCAGAAAAATAATAATTAAAATGTATGTAAAATGCTTTTGTAGAATGCTTTTCTTTTCCAAATATAACAAATACCTTATAGCCTCTGTTAGGCGCTCTTATTATAATTTAGTTTTTTTTTATAATGTAAGCCTTAGCTTACTTTAAAATGAATGTCTTTAAAAACATTTTTGTTTTCTTGGGTTTAAATTAGCTCATTTTGTAGCATTTATTAAAGTCACTAACAGTGGGAAAAACTCTAAAAGATACAAAAACTAATGATATTCATTTTAATATTCATATATGATTTTAAACATTCGAAGATAAAGATGCAGATTTAGTAAATTTCTCCACCTCAGTTAGCCTTGTTTCTAATGAGGAAATACTGCAGGTTTAAGCATCAGAATAAAGCCTTCCTGCTTCCCTCAGCATTAATAATAAACATATTTATTCACAGACATATCCCGCCCGGCCGCAGGAAACAACTAAGCTCAACAGGAACTACAGCCTGACCGAGAGGTGAGCCGCTTCCTTTAGCAACCCACCTGCAGGACATTTATGACCTGCAATTTCTCTGTTACTGCAGCCTTTCTGACACACGCTCTTTCCATTTCTGACTGATTATCTGACATGTTGGGAGGGGTTTGGCCCTTTGTGAATCAATAGGCGGAAATCCCACTTAGTCACGCCTGGCTGTGATTTGGTTGTAATGAGCTCTAAGTGTGCGGGGCAGTCATGCATGTTCATAATGTGACTGTAATCATATGTGGTTGGATGTATGTTAGCATGTAAGTGGGGCTTTTTTGGACATGCATGGCTTGTAAAAGGGTTTCCTTCTGCTCTATATTTACCCTCAATCAGAGTTAAATATGAGCAAAAGATTCAGAGGAAACATTTGCTCTAATTGAACCATTATTGCTGTAATTTTTGCTTGTAGTATAAAATTTCTCAAGAGATGCTAGTTTCTAAATCTAATATCATATCATACAGTATAAACGGGTTAATCTAAAGATTGACTCATAGATATTTTTTATATGAATCCTCTTTCTCCACAACAGAGATTACTCCAGTTGGAGACGGGAGTCCAAACCCTCACAGCACCATCATCCCACCAACCAGGCCCAATGGGACTCCAGACGGGCTGACAGCAGCGACGGCCACAACGGACACGCCTTCGCTCCACCGGCGGCTCCTCTCTTTCTCAGAGGACGAGCCATGTCAGAAAATGACCTCCGCTTTGATAGCAGCCATCGCTGGTCACCATCCATTTCCACGGCAACCAGCCAGACCCTGAGCGAGATGGATGAAGTAGGAGGAGACACGGCAAGCACAGGCAGGAATAAGAAGAAGAAGACGCCACCTCCACCCAGACCACCGCCTCCGAAATGGGAGCAGTTCCATCGCCGACGAGCATCCCACCACGCCCTGCTCTCCTCTTCATCTGCTGCTCCTTTCTCTGACACCACGCAGCAACATCTTCATTCCTCCTCATTCATCCCTCTGCCTGACACATCCAGGCAAAGGTCCTACAGTCTGCCTCCAGAGAGGCAGGAAGTGGCGGACAGTTGCCCGCGGTGCAGCAACCAAACTCAGCCCCAGCAGCACGGATTTCCCCACCCCGCATCCACTCAGTCCACTCAGCTACAGGAACACTCCTTTACTGTCGCTCCGCCCAGTCCCATGTTTTCCAGGAAGGCCTTCAGACCGGTTGCTGCGCCCCAAAGCGAGAGGGACAGCGACCTACCTTCACCTCCAGCAGAGACTTTTGTGTTCAGGTGAGTCGAGCAGGAAATTGTCTTAAAAATGCTGTTTTTATGGGGTCTGTAAACACCACCTGGCAACATACAAACAAAGAGCATTGTTTAAAAAAAGTGCAATTTGTGTAAACTCAGAAACTAGGTTCTGGGGATTAGCTGCAGCTAAAGGAACAGCATTGCTGGGTCAGGATTAATACAGTGACTGGACTATACTGGAGGATAGGACAACAAAGACAAGCTAGGACAGGATACAGGATAGGACAGGACCTGGCAAAAAGCAAAGGAAAAAAAAAGTATTTATATAATGGATACGAGTGATTAAAGTTTCTATATGTAAGCTGCCTTTTGCTCTCGTGGGTTTTGGTGCTGGATCCGGTCTTTATGGTTCTGCATCTCTTGTACTGTCACATATATTTACCAGTAACTGATAATGGTTTTTTTTTTTTTATCGGCCAATTGGTTACACGGAACTGAACATTTTGGTGTCTCTGCAGTTCATCTGTGCTGGACGAGCGCCCCAGTCTCAGTCAGGACAGAGTAACGGTAAAACCTCACACACCACCGCCCACCATGAGACATGGAGCAGAGTGGGAGACGAGTCCATCTCCCACACTTCCCAGCAATGCTTCAGCCGTCCCTGTGGTAGAAAACGGAGGAGTTGACCGGGTTTGTTCCTCTTCTGAAAAGGATTTAAGTCAGATCGACTCCGAGCAGCAGCAGTTACTTATACACAAAGACTTCCCAGTTAAAGACCAGCAGAAAATCCCAGAACCAGGAACAGAATCAGAAACCACTCTTAGCCCGAGTCCTGCACAGAGCCTAGAAGCCGACCTGGATGTTCCCATGGAAACCGACATCGATGACTTCCAGGAGGAGGACCTTCCGGTCGAGGACCTGCCGTTAACCAGCGAGTTACCGTGCTACGCTCTGCCCGTCACCGTCCTGGAGACGGACATCGACACGCTGCCAGAGTCAGGAAGGACGGCGGAGAGCATCTCTCTGGAAGAGGAGCTGGAGGCTGAGGAGACCCGCCGAGACAGGCTGAGTCTGGAGGAGCTTTTCCCCCAGGGTGGTGAAGGAGAGTCGGGCACAGAGAGCTGGAGAGGAACCTTCCAAATGATGGAGCACAACACCGACAGCCTGGACAGGTAATGAGACGCCTTTGTCTCGTCACATTCAGGTCACATGTGTCTGTTTTATAGCATCATCTCAATGCTTTCCCTTTCAGGCGGTCTGGTGCGAGCTCCAGCTGCTCCTCCTATTACAGCACCTCAGCGGCCAAAGCTCAGCTCCTGTCCCAGATGAAGGACTTCACTCATAGCCGAGACAGGGATGAGGAAGACGAGCTGGTCTACAAAGTAACAGCGTGCAGCATTGTCGCTTGTTTTGCGTTTAACTGCAGGATGTTTAAACAGTTGTTTCCCTGCTGTGCAGAAGCAGCTCATGGAAAGCCTCCGCAAGAAGCTGGGAGTGTTAAGAGAGGCTCAGAGAGGCCTGCAGGACGACATCCGAGCCAATGCACAGCTGGGAGAAGAGGTGGGACAAACTATTTCCACTTGTTTCTCCTAAATAGAGCTTACCGTATTTTTGGGATTATAAGTTGCACCAGCCAAAAAATGCATCATTAAGAAGGAAAAAACATGTAAGTCGCATTTTTTGGGGAAATTTATTTGATAAAATCCAACACCAAAAACATACACGTCATCTTAAAAGGCAAATAAAAAATAAAAATAAAATAGAGAATAACAGGCTGAATAAGTGTACAGTATACTAACGTTACATGACTCACATGCCTGGTTATGTCAGTAACGACGTAACATATTAAGAGTTATTCAGATAACTTTAGCATAAAGAACATGCTAACAAGTTTACCAAACTATCAGTTTCACTCCAAATCACTAAATCCAATGAAATCTTCATCCTCTGTGTCACTTTTAAACAACTTTCCCAACTCGGGATTTAGACGATGCACCGCTTCCTCTTCAGCACAGGCCTACAGCGCCCTCTTGTGGTTTAGTGTGAAAATAACATGTGAATTTATATAATGTGTTAATAATTTCACACATAAGTCGCACCCCCGGCCAAACTATGAAAAAAACTGCGATTTATTATCTGAAAAATAGGGTATTTTAGAGTCAGTATTTATGGGTTATTAGCAGACAGACATTCATCAACCTCACTTCAGATGGATTTAAATTAGGGTTATGCAACAACATGAGGATGAAACCTAACTGGTCATTTTTTACTCAGTTTGCTGCGTCAAACATCATCAAGGTTAGCCTGAATAGCAATGTGTTGAGGTGATGATGGAGACCTCATGTTAGCATCAATAACGGAGGAAAATGTAGATAAAAAAGAGACACGACATCAGTCATTTGGACGTGTTTTTGCTGCTTGAAAACTGATGACAGACAAATCTGTCTTTGTCTCGTCTCAGTCTGGAAATGCCACAAAGATTTTTATCATTACAAAAAGTGACATCCCATCGACTACACCGAGACATGAAAGAGCCGAGAAAATCCAGCAACTGCTGCAGGGCAGTGTTAGCGGACCACCGCTGTCTTCTTCCTCCATCTTTAATGAGAAGCTAAAAGGCGCAGAGATGTGACCAAACCTGTGTCATATTTTCTGTCCAACGATACGAAAAAGAGAAAGCCGGCTTGAGTAACTTGATTGAAGTGCGAGCTCCATCACAGAACGTTTTTCTTCATCCTTTTCTGCTCCGGCTTTACAAAAAGCATCCTGGGAAGCTTGAAAAATGCACAGATTGATGCTAAATACTTCACCATGACTGCTGACCTGCACTCTGCTTCAAACAAAGCATGTTTTTTTTTTACATTTTGCACTTTTTGACTGATTCTTTGACTTTTTATTCAGATTCTGCCTCCAACGTTTTAAGCTTTAAACTCAGTCCAGCGTACAAAATCCTTTTTAATCACTTTGTTAAAAAGTTATTTTACTTTTCAATGTTTAAACTCTTAATTATGACCAGTTTGTTTGTGTTTCAGGATGTCGTTGCTGCCTCTGGAATCATTTATTTGCTTCTATACTGTAATTTTATGTCAGTAAACAAAGTTCAACTTGTGAATTTATTGGTTTCTCTAGATATCAGGATACATTTTAAACTGGCATCATTACTGAATTTCTAATGTCAAATATCTTTATCAATCTATCCATTGATCGGCTTTGGGTGGATGACTTCACATGGGGTGTGTAACACACACACACCTGTGATTGCATCATTAATACAGAATGATAAATAGAGTTTGCAGAAAATGGCCAATAATAATGTCCCGACCTCTTTTAATACTCAGATCTGAGAAAAATGAGCTTTAAGTGTTTTTTATATGTTAGTTTATTTTATCAGCGACTAAATAAAGTTGTTTGATCAAACCCCAGACGCTTTTTAGTCCGTTCCTTATCCTCCTCAGGTGGAGAACATGGTGGTGTTGGTGTGTAAACCCAACGAGGTGGACAAGTTTCGCATGTTCATCGGCGATCTGGACAAGGTGGTCAGCTTGTTGCTGTCGCTGTCCGGGAGGCTGCTGAGAGTGGAGACCACGCTGGACACGCTGGACCCAGAGACGGAGCACCACGAGAGGGTGTGGAACGTTAAAAAACCAAACCCTCAGCAGCAGGCTCATTGTGAAATAGCCACAACCTACATCTCCTGTCTGTCTGCCCTGCAGCTCCCTCTGCTGGAGAAGAAGCGCCAGCTCATGAGGCAGCTGTCGGAGGCTCAGGACCTGAAGGACCATGTCGACCGCAGAGAGCAGGCCGTGAGCCGGGTGCTGGCCCGCTGCCTCTCACCAGAACACCACAGAGACTACAGGTGCAACATCTCTGTGCATCATCGTGTACATCCACCCTAAAGGGACGTGTTAACGTTTGTATGATTTTTCCCCTGCAGCCACTTTGTGAAGATGAAGGCTGCCTTGCTGGTGGAGCAGAGGCAGCTGGAGGACAAGATCCGACTGGGAGAGGAGCAGCTGAGGGGGTTAAGGGAGAGCCTGGGACTGGGTCTGGGAATGGGCATGGGAATGTCTCTGGGATACGGACATTACTGACAAAACATGAATGAAACAAAAGATATGAAGGAGAAACGTGTCGCCGTGTTCAGACTGCGTCAATCTGCTGCAAGAGAGGGATGAAACCAGCAGGAAGCACGCTGGTAAAGACTTTTATTTGCACAGAAGCAAAGCTGGACTTCCTGTTGTTTCACTTATTGTTTAAAAAGACAAAAGCAGTGCTGTGATAAAACAGCAGGTATAACGCAGTTTCATGACCGCGCGAAGCTTCGGCTGTAGCAAAATGTCTAAGGGGTCCTCCAAGGACGAGAAGAAAACTATTTCTGAGTTAGGACGAGAGAAAGGACATTGAGGTGTTTTGTTTAACGAATAAAGAAAAAAAAACTTGATTAGAGCAGAGGAACATGAAATGCTTCACATTGTGCCTGAAACCTGTACTGTACGAGGAAAACATCCAGTCCAAACAGCCTCACGCTCCGTTGCCAAAGACGATTTCCCGTGTTGACTGCGTCAATCACTTTGTTTTCTCCTGTATTTAAATCTCCTGGTTCAGAGAACCACAGGAGCGTTTCGGTGCTGTTCTTAACCAAAACTAAAGCCACTCTTAAAAACTGCTAAATGTGTCATTTCCACTGCATCCAGCAACACAGAAACTGTAGTATGGCTGCATTATATTGTATCACATTGTATTCTTATTACTGTAATGTATGTGGAAGAGAGGTGTGTATAATGTCTATGTGTATATAGTGGTTTGAAATGACTGGAACTGGTTGTACAAGTTCACTGAGGAGGCCTAGAAGAGTTAAAGTTTACTGTATATGTTGACGGTGGATTTGTTTGGAAGAACGTTTGGTTAGTTTTTGTCATTTTTTTCTCCTTCGTTTTGTTTACAAGGTAACGCATAGCATTGGGAACTGGGAGCGTTCACTTTCACATAGAGGACTGGTCATAAATCAGTCAGAGGCAAAAAGGCTCAAATTACAATGAATGTGAAAGAAATCACATTTTACTAAGTAAATACACGATGAAGAACGAGTATAATAAATACAACAAAGGATGTGAGAAAAAAACCCAGAATGAAGGAAACGGCAGCATCAGATGGAGCTTTTCTCTCATTTCCTGGGTGTTTTCTCCTTCACCAGCCTTATTTAGGTGTGCAGTTTTTTTTTCTACTTTAGAAAACAGCAATAAAATATTTTACAAATTCTATATTGTGAAATGTTTTCTTTAATAAGATGATTCAGCCTCATATTGTCATTTTTATATATATATATATATATATATATA
>JBAMIG010000005.1:15819481-15833284 GCA_037177335.1 Kiunga ballochi
ATCCATCCATCCATCCATCCATCCATCCATCCATCCATCCATCCATCCATCCATCCACCCACCCACCCATCCATCCACCCACCCATCCATCCATCCACCCATCCATCCATCCATCCATCCATCGTATTGGATAAATGCTTTCATTCCTCTCTATAGTAACATTTTTTTGTTTCACACCACGCCAAAGTGAAAACATACTTTTATCAAAGTTAGATTATTTAAGTGCTTGTTTTTCTCTCCATAACAGAACTATTTACTCCAAACGATGCTCGTTTTCCTCCTGGCACCACCTCTCCTCCTCACTTTGTCTATTTATTTCCTTCCTTTATCAGAACACAGCGGTGCCACAGAAATGCCTGCATAAGTAGACACAGATGTCATTCCTCACACACTCATATTGTAAAAGTGTCTGTTGCAATGACTACTGCTCCTTGTCTTACATCTCCTATTGAAGCACACAGCCACACATACACAATGACTTTGCTGGGAAAACACAAATTCTTAAAAATGTTCGACTTCACTTGAGATGTTGGGCCTTGGTAACGTCTTGGTAACGGATCAGTTTCCCCTGCACCATTCAAGACAGCCTCAAAATAGGAACTGATCACTCTGGAGGTGGGGTGGGGGAGGTAATATGAGGGCAACCCCCCACGGTTGTGTGCATATCTTACATAGTCTGAGGAGGGGTATCCAAATTCTTTACACTGGGGGGCCAAAAAGGACTTTGGGTGGATGGTCGTGGGCAAAAACTAAAACATTATGTGTCAGGATATGTAATTCAGTATACTGCACCCACTGCAAAATGTCCACTTCTGAGGATGATGGAGCTAATCTAATAACTTGCCTGTGTGGCACTTCTATGTACAGTTAATGGCTGGAGTAGGGTATGTTGTTGTAAGGTTAGCTTTAATAGCGAGTCTCGAGTCCTTTCGTTCTTCTGTGTACTTCAACAAATTATGAGAATATTGCATTTTATATTGTTTATGACGATTATACTCTTTTAAAACAGCAATTTATAAAAGGACAATGATCTGTGGGCCAAAAATAATTGCCTATGGACCAACTGTGGCCCGCAGACCCCAAATTGGACGGCCCTGGTTTAGGGAGAATGCAGCTGTGTAGAGTACAAACACTCTGCTCGTCTCGCTACGCTTAGCGCGCCTGGGTTAGCTCCACGTTCCTCAAAATTCTCCCCCAACACACACACACACACACACACATGCTGAAGTGAAAGAAAATTGCCAACAGATTTTGTGCCCTGCATGTGGCTGCAGTTGAGCAGGGACCCACCATAAGCGTTGAGGCCTTCGATCCTCAGAAAAGCCTGTTTTCAATAAACGAGTTCAACACGTCTGCCGTGTTTAAGGCTTAAAGGCTAATATAGGAACTAACTGGATGGCTAAGGTGTAAAATCAGCTGTAACCTCGTGTTTGCGTAATTTCTTTTCTTCAAGCAGTTCAGGCCTTTTCAAGCATCATGGGAGACTTCTGACTAGCTGCCTGTTTGGAGCACCGGTGTCACGTAGAGTTAATAGTCCGTCCGTTTTCTTTCTCACCGCTCGCATCTGGTTCACATTTCAGATGAACTATGTGCAGATAGATATTATAAGATTTAGTGTTAGGTGTCAAACCTGCTTTAGATTAATTGCAGGCACAAATTTAAAAAGACATAAATGTGAAAAGTTGGTGAAGCGATGCGGTCTGCTCTGGGAGAATGGTTTCCATTTAGACGTAAGAAAAATAACACAAAGCCCCAGCAATGAAATGTGGAATCAACATGATCTTTAAAGTGAAGTGATTTTGGTTAAGAATGATGAATTTTCACGCTTATTGAGATGCACATGGCTGAACGACGGCCTCTGAAGGGAGGAAATGAGTTCAGATGATTAGAGATGGAAGTCATAATCCTTTTAAAGTCATCCATCCTTTATCTGCACCACTTATTTCAATGAAGGGATGCAGGTAGCTGGAGCCTACTCCACTAATCACTTGTTGAGAGGCAGTGTACACTCTGGACAGGTCACCAGTCCTCAGAGAGAACCCATGCTAACCCAACATGATTACCCTGCGCAGAAACACACTGTCCAAGCCCAGGCTCTTCTTTCTGTGCGGCTACAAACATAACCACCACATCACTGTGCAGCCCCTTTTAAAATCTGGGATCCCAAAATTGGTGAACAAACTGTCAAATTTTCATTTTAGAGACTTTTTCCAAATTAAAATCTTTCTGATTTGTTTACTTCTACAGTCCTCTGAAGAAAACTTTTATCCAAAGCATCGTACACCTGAGAAGGTTTAAGTTTAAATTAACCTAACATGCACATCTTTGGATGGTAGGGGTTAAACCAGAGTTCCCTGCAGAGAATCTGCACATACACAGGGAGAAGCTGACACAGGCAGACAACCGTCCAGTTCTCCCTCCAGCTTAGGCTCAAAACAGCAAGCTTCTTGCTGGAAGTTAACACTGCTAACCACTACACCACATGCTGCTGCATGCTACATAGTTAATTTATTGTAATGTGGTAATATTAATGTTATGTAAAGTGTTTACAATGTTGAGCCCCGTTTTGGTATTTAGTCTTAATAAAACAAATAAATGAAGGTAGATTAAAAGATAAATATTACCACTGGCTGTGTGTGAAAGTGGTTAGCATACTTTAATATGCATCACCTGCCTCGCTGTGATACTGGTCTGTTCATCTCTATTTGATCAAAAGACAACAACTACCCAAGTGAATTTTCTGAGACATGGTGGATCATGAGGGCCCAAATGCATTTTCCATTAATTGAATTACTAAATTTGAGTTTACTTGATGCATCTGACACCAAATGAAGGAAAATGGAGAAAAAGTAGGAGGTTAATGCAGGAACCAAAGAAGGACGCACAGCAGGGTTTACAGGCAGAAATCAAATAAAAAACACGTGTAGAAGTCTTCTTGGATTAACTTCAAAGTTCACCACACTGAAACCTTGTTTAAACATGTTTGGGTCGGGACCAGTCAAACTATTGTTGAATCATGTTCCACTTAAATATTTCCACCAGTCTGACGCCTCGGGAGTCCCAGCCTAATGTAGCCATCAAATACTTTCAACTTAGCTTTTATATGCCACATAAAAATTGACCAGACAATGTTTTTTTTTTTTTTTAGTTGAGCCCAAAAGTACAGAAGAACAATCATTAAATCCAAACCGAAAGAATATTTTTGTGTACTCTCATCAGCTGCAACCATGAAAAATGAGAAATATAAGAAATGCAATGCAACACTTGCATCTTTTGTTACCTTTAGCTTGTATTAAATAGCTAAGGGAAACACAGCATCTGGCTTTTTTTATTTAAAATTATGAAACCTTGTGTAATGCTTTTTGTGAGTCTAACTTTCCAACTTTGTACAAAAGCAAAAATAATTACAAACACCATTAAAGCTGTAAAAGCTGTCAAGAACAAATACAAATTTAAAACTAATTTCATGTAAACAACAGTTATGCTAACGCTAACTTGCGCTAATAGTCAGAGTCCCTTTTAAAGACCAATTATGTAACTTTCTGACCCTAAAACTCAGTATTGTAGACTTGTTTGATGGTACAATGGCACCGCTTGTGTGCATTTTGCATTTAAATGTTGCTTTACAAACCACAATGTGCTAGCTAACAAATACCAACACACCTGCCATTTCGAGCATGTACCGTGGCCCCCTAAAATAGGTTTATGGAAACCTATGCTTGTAAAAACAGAGAAATATCTCCTTTAAAATGAAGTTAGTAAATATATTACTGGTATGACCTGGTCGGTTATGCCGTCTCGACCCTAAAACACTACTTAGACATTATCTGTTCCTCTTTCTCAAAGCCTCCAGTTCATATGTTTTTCTTGTCTATTTGTAATAGCCATGGAAGTATGTGAAAGCGGAAAAGACAAGCAGCTAGGAACAGGCATTAAATCTTACATGGGATGGGTAAAAAAACCAACACAGACTAAGCTGTAAACAGAGCTTTGCAGCAGAACGTTTCAGAAATACTCTATGCTTAGCCTGTGGGACCATCCGGGGGGCTAAAACAGCATCCACATGTTCCAGAGTGGTACAGTTTGTTCCACTGGAAACCACTAGCACTGAGCAAAAATAAAAGCCCAACACTTTTCATCCAGCATCTGGATGCTTGCAAGAGTTGATGATCATTCTGTTTCCATTGTTCTGCTATTTAAAAGGATAATATTGGTGCGCCTATTACTCAATGAACACAAAACATAAAAAAAAATGGTCTGGATAAATTAATCTCCGATGTCATACTAAATTACAGCTAGCACTTTAAGGACTCATGAGAATGCTTAGAGTTTTTCCAGAACAATAAATCATAAACATGTGACCTCGCAGGAGAGGTAATCACAGCCTCCTGGCCAACGTGGAGCAAAGGCTAATGGGCTGTTTTTCTACTCGTTGCTTTTTTCACTGTGAACGACCGCACTCCTGTTCTTGTTAGGGACACCATTTTTGTATTCAGTAAATCAACGTGACACATCTGATGTGACTGTGCTCAGAGTTAAAGGTCACCCATTACACGACCTTTATGTGAGCCTCGTGTTGGTTTACACAGGCTGTTGTTGTTTGCATGTATATTTGGCTTCAGGGCAGTCTGAAGCTAAGACAATGTTTTCCAGCTGCAAAAACAACAACAAACAAGCCCCAAATGCTGCTCTTTCACCCTGTTTAGAACAACAAAAATAAAATCCAGTATGATGACATGATGTCAAACTTTGTTTGAGCTTCTTTGTGACTAGACAGGTTTTATGAAGAGACTAAGTAATAGGAATAAACTGAAACTGTCAGTAAATCCATAAATATTCATTCTTAACAGGTCAAATTCACCAATACCACATTGTTACTGCTGCCAATCACACACCAACTACAGATATCCCAAGTGTTAAAGACATTTAATGCCAAAAGATCTCCACTTTTATTCTAAATAATGTTAAAAATACTAATTCCTACATCTTCATCAATGCAAAATAAGCAAACAAATAGTTATGTTAAATAAATCTTTCTATTTATTATAAATCTACATAAAACAACACTAATTGTAAAATTGTTTTACTAATAAAATGGACTAACGTGGCAAATAAGTGGTCTACCATCCCTAGCATGCAATAAATAAACAGAAAAATGTAAACTACCTGAATTTTCTACTGTTTCAGTAAGAAACTATCAGTGGATTTCATGAGGAAAATGCAGCAGTTGCTACATGATTTGTGGAAACTGCCGATGGCAACACCTTGCATTAGAAGTGGATTACAAAGCTATACAAATGAAACAGAAAGTACTGACGCATCCAGATCAACTTCTACACAAGTCTGAACGGTTGCAGTCCCACACAGGTGGAAGCAGTCGCGGTGGATTAATCTGAAATAAGACCAAGAAAAGAAAACAAATCTGAAAATTTGACGTGATAGAAAAGTGGTCATTTCCCATCATTGCCACTATGTTTAACACAACCATCACATACAATAATTTTTTACACCATGACCAATGATCATGGTGTAAAAAACTTTGGCTCTTATTTAACTCAGTTCACTTCTCAGTTCAAACTTGCACAAATGCCAGCTATCGCCCACGCCGCATGCCTCTCCTTGTTACCGTGGAGAAACCACAAGTTAACACACTAGTGACTGATGAGTCATTAGTTTCTGGAAGGAGCAAATGCTAAACTGAGTCCATTTTTAACTTCATCATCTGTGTTTTCAGCTAGTATATTAGCATTTACCCATTAGTTTTTTTTCCCAAAGTCCTGCTGAGGTGGATGAAAAGGTTGCAGAAACTCTGTCTTCAAACCAAGAGCTAAATCCCAACCTGCTGGTGATCGTTGCAGCTTATCTTGGGAGTACCTTTAAACTGTGGACTGGCAATCAAAGCAAACGCTGAAGCAATTTGTCAAACCTCTGCAGGTCTAGAGTAGGTCCTCACGTCATAATATGGAGATCAATTTACTAAATCATGTAAAGATGTTTTTTAAAAAGCAGAACAAACAAATGTAAGAACTTTTCATCCTTCGTAATGTAAATGAATGACGTCTCACTGAGTGCCTGTGGTCTGATTTGCATCCGTTTCCAATCCTAATGGACCAGTTGAGGTTTATGGTGATACTGTGCTGACAAGGAGATCCTGTATATATTCAGCTGAGAGTTCTAATTAAGCCTAAAGGTGATAAGTTGGGTGTGAGAGCAAGTTCAAAATCCTCCAGGGAAGCAGAATGACCCTGATTGTGTTGCAATCGCTCACTATTGGATGTGGCCCCGGGGTGCGCTCACCTCCTCACACTGCTTTTATATACCTTATTCTGTGCAGTCTTGACAAATTTGAGATCCTCACACAACATTTGATTGCACACTTCATAGAGCTCGCTGGCAAGATACAAATCAAATGTATTCACACTAAATCTAATGGGAAAGTGTGTCCAAATGTTTTACTGGTTGTGCCTGGAAAGGCTGCGCTTGAGTTGAAACTGGTAATTAAGGATCATTCTGTCACCCACTTTAAATGAACCCTGGTATACTTTCACTGCTTGTATGGTTTGTCCAGAGCAGGCGATCCCCGATGCATTTTGCTTGCAGGGTGAGAGCAAACAGAACATTTTGGCCCTGGCCAATCAATGAGCCGCATTTTCTTCTTCTTTCTTCTTGGTAGGTGGTTGTTTAAAGAAATATTTTCCCTAGTGAGCAGGGTTTGTATCTGCAGGTGGTCTAGTCTGCTCCAGTAATGTGCAAAGAGGAAGCAAACCAAACCCCAGGTGCAAAACACTGAGTAATTCCCAACCCAACTGAACCCACTGCTCCCTGACGATCCGATGACATTGGAACCGTTACAGTATGGCTTACACCTAAACACGGGTCAACTTAAATTAAACCAACAAGCAAACTATTGGTGTTCCATGGGGATGGGGATGGCTGTCGACCTTAAAGCATTTCCCACATCATATGAAACCATCTGTTTCCAATCGACTGCATGATTTTCTGCCACCTCTTCCACAGAAACGGTTTGCATTTGCATGTTGCGACCCGAGCCTGTTGGTGACTCAGGGCTCCGAGACACAGTGGATCCGACAAGAGGATAGGTTGGTCTCTCTCCATCTCTGCCCTTAGACGTTGGCCTCCATACTGGTGGGATCTCTTCCAGGTGCTCTCCCATTGGTCTACGCTCAGGACACTTCCTGACTTTGGGACTTTGTCGCCTTCATTCAGGGCAGCTGGGCCTGACTGTGACCCATTTGCCACCTTGTGGCTTCAGTGTATGGACCGACTAACTTTGTTGTTGTTTCAACCATTTTGATTGGCCGTGGATTTATGGGTTTGAGACCTCTTTTTCTGATTGTGCTGTGGATTCAGAGTTTCTCGGCTTGATGAAGCTTTGTTTTATTTTGTAGTTTATTTCATGATAGATTTTTTTGCCAGCGTTTGCAGTGATTTTGATTTGTAGTTTTGTTTTTACTATACAGTCAGATGCTTTTATCCAAAGCGACTTCTATATGATAAGCAGTAATTTTTTAATTATAGCTATTAACCTAACATGCAAGTCTTGTGTGTGAAGGGAAACTGGAATACCTGAAAAGAACATGCAAACTCCACACAGAAACCCTCCCCAGCCTGGGCTCAAACCAGCAACCTTCTTGCTGTAAGGCCACAGCGATAACCACTGCGCCAACATGCTGCCTGTTTTCCAAGTAATCCCCAAAGAGGAAAGTTGTTGTTTGTGATGGATTGCTTTTTTCTGTGCTAACAACATCAAACTAGCAACTTCACCAAAGGAAAGAAGTTTTATTCTGGTTGTGATGCTTAAATTCAGGATTCTAGACGCGGAAATAAAAACCTTTAAGGCAGAATATGTGTCAGAAAAAGCAGTACAGCTTGGTACAGTGGAATAAAATGTGCAGAGGCAAAAATGAGAAGAGGGTGGGAAAACTGGGAAAAGCTAAAAGCAAAAGATGACGAGCAATTATGGGGAATAAGAGATGAAGAAAGAGGGGGAAAGTTGGGAAAATACAGAGAAGTCGGAGGGGAGTATGGCAAAAAGAACAGAGGAGGGTCTGAAAGAGAAGAAAAGGCAGGGAATGAAAGAAGGACAAGTATGCACATGAAGAAGTGTTTCTTCTGCAGATTAGCAGTAGCTGCAACCCAATACTTTAATATGCTGCTCAACCCCGACAGGCCTGGACTGGAAGTGTGTGTCTGAGTGTGTGTCAGCAGTGTGTGGTTATTTGAGCAACTGTGACAAACTCTTATCGGCCCTAATCTGGTTGAAGAGGCTACTCATTCCTCAATGTCTCAGTTGTCCAGTGTCGGTGCGGAAGAGAGGCTGCAAACCCAAAAAAGGCCCACCACATGTGTATGTAGATGTGCTGATAAAGATGTTAAGAAAATAGCAGCTTTAGTTACTCTGAGACAAATTAAGTAGTTCTTCTGAAGACATCCATCATTCTGAGATGCGAGCATCAAAGTCCAATAACGGCATAAATCAGAACGTTGCAGATGGACGTTTTCAAGGCTTCCTTGCATATTTGCTTTAATTTAAACCAAACACATCACACCAAAAGTCTGTATACTTTTGCAATGTCTTGTTTTTCTTATCCACACTTTCTTTCCTTTCCGAAATCTCCCCCGAGCCTGGGCGAAAATTTATTTTCGACAGGGTAATACCCATTGAAAATCGGGTTAAAGTTGCACGTGCCGAATAAAGAACACATTGTCGATTTTGGATTTGAAGCAGCCTTCTGGTGCCTAACAGTCCATGTGCAAAGTGCTGCTGCACCTAATGCTACTGGTTGTTTGAGTAATCAGTATTCTTGTTTGAGCCACTTTGGCTTGTAGGTCTGTTGCTTTGACCATCCCAGATATATATCCAGTATCTGTAAATAAAAAGACAAGCAACAAGCAAATGCTTGATGGATTATCTTTAGAAAATGGTGAATTAATTAATGCTTAAGCAAAAACAGAAGAGGAAATGGTCTGTTTCCAATCCAGCTGCCACTAAGGGAGTGTTTCTGGATGTTCGACACTTTTTGTCTTCCAGCATTAAAGTTGGGAATTCTGACTTAAACATATCGGTGAGTCTTCAAAAATAGCTACTATCAGTGTTATTCTTGCATTTTGACTCACCACAAACCCTTAAAACCTAAAAAAAAATGCATGTATAACCTAAACCTTGATAAATAGTCAACATGTGTTGTTCAGGACAGCCTCAGATTATGAGGCTATGAGTGGGAAGGAGGAGTATATACATACAGACATAGATCTTAATGAAACCTCTATGTCTTCCTGTTTTCTGCTCATTTGAAGTCATTCAGGAATTGTATGTAAAATCCACGATGGACTTCATTGCTCCAGATGGCCATGTGGATTTCATATAGTACCCTGAACTGTGTGTGTGTGATTTACCATCGCTGCAACCAAACGGGACTCGTTCTGCAGTCTTATTGCTCAGAAGCAGGACGACCTGAGTTTTTGGCAGGTAATGCACTAGTGGCCCGCCGGATACTAACCGCTGATAACTGACCCGTTTACTGTGGGAGTTTCCTGCCAGACTAATGCTGCGTGCACTTAAGGAAGCAGTTGAATTTACACAGATAAAAACAGAGACGAGCATCGCCCTTTATGGCTTTCTGCTTTCAGGTTTGCCAGGTTATAAACCTGACTCCAAACACGTTGCGACTGCGTGCTCATGCACAACACAAGCCAACCCAAAGCTTAAGGAAACGATCTGCACACTGATTTCATTCTCTCCTCTGTTTGCCGGCCTTAATCTCTTTCACAACACGGGTTCCTCTTAAAGACACAAACAGCGTAAACTAGGCCACGGGCGGGGACGGAGACTTCGCTCTTCTTTGAATCTCTGTTTATACGGTTTTGAAAAACGATGTCTGACAGTGTTTTGATGACGTGTTTGTTATTAGACGTGGTTCAGATGTTTTTTATTTCCATGTGTTTTGTTGTTTTAATTGTCTTGCCTCACATTAGTATGATCCCATCTACACCACGTGGGTTAATGGGTCTTATCGTTTTCTGTCCTTCGACTGCTGCTGCTGGAAATGTTCATAAACGTAAACATTTATGGCTGAATAGATAAAAGCCAAACAAACTCCATCTTAATGGCTGCCTCAGCAGTACCCTGAGCATGTAAACATGATAACTATGATATCTCCCATCTTTTATTGTTTCAAACCAGCACTCTGACCTTGTTAGTTGGTCATTATGTTGGAAATGAGACAAAACAAAACCTTTTCAGAAGAAAAACAGTGTCTCCACCCTGCGTGGCAGCACAGAGAGGCTGTCCATCACACTGGCAGGTAAACATGTATATTCCTACAGGTTGTGTTTGTTCAGATTTTAACCAGAATAATGTTGGTTTTCTGATAAGGAGACTGCGCTGAAGTCAGTTTCTGTGTGTGCACAGTTCAGCAAGTGGTGTGAAATAAGCAAGCTTCCTGAACCGCTCTTTAGCAATCCTAGTCCAAACTGGGGATTGTCGGATTGGAATATGTCCACTGGGAGGAAAAAATCCACTGATGTAGTCATCTGTTTTAAACAAACGATGGTTCCCTGCTTTCCTCCCAGTGTTTAACAATGAGCTGGACACCTCCTGACCAGTTTGAGAAGTTTTCTCTGCATCACACATAATAATCTGACCCGTTGTAAACAGACTAACAGCTTTCCCACCATCACACAGGAAGTGTGTTTCCCATGCAGTGAGGATCTAACACACATACCCAAGTGCAAACGTTGTTGTTTGGTTATCTATTTTTAGATTATTTTAATTAACTAATTCTGATTAGTTCATTTAATATTAAATGACTTTTCTTTGTATTCTTTTTAGGTATCTTTTCCTTCCATCTTTACAGAATTGATTTAGTTTTATACACTGGTATTAACATTAAAGGGTTAATAGTTTGTAACTTTCACCATGTAAAGCTTTGGGATCTACTGCATTAGCTTTAACCACATGATTAAAAATGTGCTTCTAACATTTGTATCTGTAATTAGGACAGTTCCTGGCTACTGACTGGTTACTGTGTTACTGATGTGTTCAGTGACTGACCCACCATAACTTAGCATTATTTAAATATCATTATCTTGAGCAGGTCTTATTTATTAATTTATTTGCATAATTTAGCTTCTCAAATAGAAACAACTCTATATCATCTCCCGCTCATTTTTCTGTTTATAGTAGTTTAGGCTTTTTGACAAACATTAAAAACTATTCATGAAAAAAGTACAGCAGTATGTTTAAAGAACAATTATTATCACTCAAACGTTTATCTAATGTTGAAACCAACTCTTTACATTTCCTCCATCACATGATTGTAAGAAGCCTTTTACCATTATTACCTTTACATGAATTTACTGCATGATTCTTGTGCTTGTTTTCCCCAAAATCTTGGGAAATGTGTTTCTCTGTGTCATTTCTGCAGAGTTACAGATGCTAAGAAGGGTCACCCTGCATGTTGAGAGATGCTGGGAGCTTTATCCCGATATCTAATCAGGATAAAGCTTCGGACTTTAAGCGACAGCAGAGAAACCAAGGCCGACTCTCTCCAATACGATCTGGTGAACAGAAACTTCCTGCCAGCATCTCATTGGGTCAAATCACAGACACCTTGATTGAAAGACGAAATGGATCAAATGTACTAAAACTGTTTCAGAAGCAGCTGAGCTGTGTATCGGGAACAAAGGATTCCTGGATGTGCTCATGTGCACTGACAGAATGAGGGATTGAGATCAAAGATCTGAACTTGTCATGGAGGAAACAGCTCATAACATTTGGACTCGACTGAGGCAGAGTTGCACTCTTCACAAGACACTCATTTCCTTTGTCATCTCAATAAATGTTCTAAAAGATGGTAACCAGTGTTGCATCTTGAATTCATTTGGTTTTATTTTTCATCTGCACGTTGAAGAGAAATGTCTTTTGTTGGATTTTTTTTGGAAACATATGAGATCAAGCTCAGTGTAAAAAGCACCCAATAAAAACCCAGATTCACCAGGCGAGTGTTGTCCAGTGGCGCAAACACATTTACTGCATATGGCAGGTCAAAACAAGCCCTCCAAAAACCACAGCTTTCGCTAAAAATACAAGAAGGGAAAAATATTTAGAAGCACATTTGTTGAGCCTTTCCAAGGTTGCAAGGTGGCGAGCCTCAAACTCACCGTTCAGCCTGTCAAAACAGACCGTTTTCTCAGACCTACAGAGCAGTTCCTGCTTACATTGTGATGACTTCATCCTTCTTCTAACTCAGTTTGTGAGTCATGATCATTTTTTCCATTTTAGTGTTTGTGCTGAATGCAGAAAAATAAACTGTGACCCGGCAAGTCCCAATACATCTTGGGATCTTCTGTAAAAATAAAAAATATTTAAAAAAAAACACTTATCAATGTGGTCAAGTGATAAAATTACGCACGTACATGAGAATTTTAGGACACACAGAAGCTCCTCCTGTTTCTGGAAGCAGACTGAAGGGACTTTATCCTTCCCCAGGAGGAAACCTAATAAACCTTGTCAACAAAAACGGCATTTATTGCGGCAATAAAAGCACGATGCCCTCAGCAGCCACCAAAGTGCCACGTTTCTGCCTACTGTATGCTTCAAAATAAATTCAGACAGGACCTTGTACCAGCAAACACACTGCTGAGTTTTTAACTGATGTCAGGAGAAAGAAAATGGAGCAGCTGTATCGGTGTTTGGACTGTAAACGGTCCATGCACAACTATGTGTACATGCTGGAGGCTTGCACAGAGCTTTTACAGCCTTATACGGGTTTATTAGAGAAAATGAGGCAAACAAAGAAACTCACTCTTGCTTTATGTCACCTTTGTCTTCTTGTGGAAGACTTTGCTGATCGGTAGGATGAGGATCAAAGAGTCAAAGCTGAACTGAATCCGGGTGTGTTGCAGTGACCCGGCGGTTCAGTACCAATTCACCAAAACAACATGAAGAAGAGAAATGGTTCGATTTTAAAATGTTTCACCACAAAAGTCCCGAATTGAAAAAAGAAAAGGGACTTCTGATTGAAGCAGGAGATAATGCAGGCCAAATGAAAGCGGAACAAAAATGCAGACTGTACGCTTTATTAGGAGATTTTAAACATTTTAAGAACGCGCTGCACATACGGTAAACAGCTGATGCTCTGTCGGGTTACGTCTTTTGCGGAAATTCCTTAAAAATGTGTCTGGAATGAAGCGTATAATACGAGTGTCATGACAGAACAGAAGCCTCTTGTCTTATGCTTTTAATGCTAAAAACACAAAATGACTGGAGCATCGAAGCGAAGGAGTCGGGAAGGGAAGACTGAGAAATTTCAGGGGGGTTGCTGGACAGGAACTTGGCCTGGCCGATGAATGAGCAGGGGGGAGGGAGGGTGGCCGACGCCAGACACAGAGGTCTTTTGTGTTTGTCTATCAGCTGGAAATCACTAACAACACCGCAGCCCACCACCCCACCCTTAATGTGTGTGCATGTGGGCATAAACAGCGTGTCAGTGACTGACATTTGCTTTTCAATAGTCGACTGTGGCGCAGAATAAGATAAGAAAGTGCTGCTCTGAGGCCAGCTTGTTTCTGTGGCATGAAACAAACCAAAAGTCCTTCATTCTAAAAAAAGAACATGTGTTGTATGGTTACGTCATGCTGACAAACATCTTTTTGCTTTATCTGAACGGGAGATTACCTTTTGGTGACGAACATGCATTTAAAAATAAAGGAGCGCGGGTGGGTGGGTGGGTGGGGGGGAGGGGGGGGGGGGGGTAACGTCCAACCCTAATTTTAGGCTTC
>JBAMIG010000005.1:15843277-15854563 GCA_037177335.1 Kiunga ballochi
TGTATATATATATATATATATGTGTGTGTGTGTGTGTGTGTGTAATTCACAAGTGCATATGGAGCTTCTTTGGGATAATCCCATATAGTTTGCTACCATAAATCACCATAGCTGCAATAAAAGGAAACACACACATTTTAAGTGATCTCTGCAAATTTTTTTATCCCCTCTTTGCCAGCAGACATATGGTCTCTCACAGTCTGGAGAGAGAGGGAGAGCTCCTGTGATCCTGATGCTGACTCTCTCAGGAAGCAGCAAACAATGATGCACTGTTCCCTTCCCGGTGTGTGTATTTCTGAGTGTGCGTGCATGTGTATGTACTTTGTGTGTGTATATCTGTGTGTGTGGCCTGAAATTACTGTGTTTGCCCGGTAGTGTATGTGTGTGTGTGTGCTTTTGGCTCTTGCTGGACACCAAACCCTGCAAAGAATATCTCAGAGGGTCACTTGGAAACCCAGCAACAATTTTGTGTTTCAGTATGTGTGTGTATTTGTGTGTGTGTATGTGTGTGTATGTGTGGGTGGGTAAGGGTCTGGGAGTTCTTTGGCAGCCCAGAACTCTCATTTGAGGGGATTAGGAAAAAGAGAAGGCAGCTACGTAACTCAAATCCAGCAGGGCAGAGTTCTGGATCGAGGCTCTGAGTATGTGAATGTGTGTGTGTGAGTGTGTGTGTGTGCCTTTCATTTGAAAAAGCAACAATGAACATTTAGAAATAGAGAGTTGGCTGTATCTTTATCTGCTCTGTGATGAAAAAGACTCAAAGGATGGCAGGGAGAAACCACAGCTGAATCCATTCTGCTCATAAATTACTTTGTGCAAACACAGTAGCAGAGCTATTCACAAGCAAAGGAGAGAAAGATACCCCACCAGAGGTGCAATGCAGTGGAACCAGCTTTACCATGTTGAGTAACTTGCACCATGTAGCTAAAATGTCTAAAAGAGTGAAGCAGTCAGGGTTTAAATAGACTGGGATGACCTGGATAAGAAAGTACCATCAGAAGCTCTTCGCAACCTTATGTGAGGTTTGCCTGCAGGTTGTCGTACCAACAGCAATAGATGACCACAGAGAAAGAAAAGTAGTTTTTTCTGGAGCAAAGGGTCTTTACAAAGACCCGTTTTTGGGGTACATAAAGGATTTTTTGGCTCTAGTTCTACTTATGTATTTTAATGGCTTTTATAGCAGTAAAAAGGGTAATAATTGTTTCCACCTCGGGGGTCTGCTCAGTTGCAGGCTCGATACCTCTGGTAGAGCCAACCAAGAAAAAAAAAAGTCTTTTGTGATCAGAAGAGCTTCAATAAGACCTTAAAAAAGACAAGAAATGTTGAAGTACATTTTCCCCCACCCACACATGGATCCCCAAGTGCCCTTGTGGAGATAGACCTGGGGCAGGCTAAATGGGGACTACTGGTGACCAGAAATGACCCTATGGGATCTGTTTGGGTGAGTCTCACATCCTTTGGGCTCACGGCTTATTGGCATGAGCTAATCTGAGAGACTATGTCTCAAAGCTAGCTTGGAAAGACCTCTTGATACCCCTGAAAGAGTAGAAGGAAGTGGCCGAGGAAGGTTTGAGCTTTTCTGCATAAGCTGCTTATTGAAAAAGCAGGTAGATGGATGAGTGGGTGGGTTTGCCACCAGGTGCTAAGTCTCCATTTCTGAGCTTCTGCAAACCAGAACTTTCAATAAAAACTTTTCCGACAGTAACCAATTATGCAGAACAGAAATGTTGATTGAAGGATTTGTTGATCTGCATAACATAAATGAGTTAACATAATGGCATGGAGGAAACACATCAGGGAACGCTGCTTGTTAATCTGGGAAGGGTTGTACTGATCTGGAAAGATTATTCACAAGTAGAAAACATTCAAAACAGCTGCAAGTTCTGAGTGATGGTAAGTTCACATCATACGATGCTCAAAGAAAGAAAAAAAACACATCTCAGACTCCACAGACCTCAGATGTTAAATGTTGGCGTTAATGAGAAAAAAAAACTGAGCAAATACGGCAAAGGTCCAAATAAAAAGCCTATTCTCTGAAACAAGCGTGGAAGCACAATTTAGGTTTGCAAAAGTACATCGGAGCAAGACTTTCGGAACCAGGATGAAACCAAAGCAAAGCTTTCGCTGTAAAGCGCCACTCAAATCAGCACCAACATCTACACCTACATCTACATAACTACATCTACAGTTATGCACCTACAGACACACCTCGTGTCAGCTTTCATTCTTGCTTGTTATACGGCATCTTCATGTAATAAACAAGTCTCTCACACGCTTGGTTTTATTAGTGCATGTGGCAGATTTCTAATTGTTTTTAAATCATGAAATGCTGTGATGAAAGAGACTATGAACAGGAAGTTCACAGTTAACCTAAAGGTTCAGTTGCCATGGTAACAAAATCTGTTCAGGTTTTTGTAAAAACCAAACTGAGTTCCTCTTGGACCCTCGCTGAGCCCTAAGCAGTTCCCTGACACCCTGATTTATTTCCATAATCATGTGGACCAAATGAGTAAACATCAAGACTCATTTATTTGCAGAGTTTGATTTTTTTGGAAACACTGAAATCCTGGTTAATTACCGTTTGCCCAAAAAACCTCTTTAATGCGAGCTGTGATCGATGTGTTTCTAGTGTGCGGATAGATATATCGCTCAGGGTTTCAGGAGTTCATCCACAGTTCAGATCCAAACTATTATATTAACACAGTCTAAGAATATCAAAGCAGCGGTCGGGATCCAGTTCCTCCATGCACCGAATCATTTACACGTCAGAACTGCAGTAATCACAGTCTAGTAAAGTGAACCCGTGTCAAACATTGATGCAATGGTAGATTTTGACGAAAAAAAGTGCGATCCACAAATAACCTAAATCTTTACTCAGGCCGATTGCTGGGATAGGCTCCAGCCCCCCCGCGACCCCGTTAGGGACAAAGCGGTAGATGATGGATGGATGGATATTTACTCAGGCCATGACTTTTCTATCACTGGTCCAAAGAAGCGGTATGGAAAAGGGATGGACAGTTTACCACCCTTTGGCACCAACTATTGTCACGTGTTAGGATGCCTAAGGTGTTTGGAAGGTTGACTGAGACATTATCCTCACTGTCACAGTCTCATTACAGCACAAGAAGTGTGTGCTAGATACTCAGAGAGCATTTCATAACATGAGCTGCCCTGAAACTACAAACTTTCCAAGAAAAAAATGGCTAAAGTTTGAATCGAGTTTGGATACTTTTACATCTTTTTGATTTCTGGTTTTGGCTCGAGGGGCCACCTCGTGTCCTGATTTGTTCAGGGACTTGAGGTTCTAGTGTTGATGAATGTTTCTACTCGAGTGGTTGCAGTGAAGGAGGTCTACCGTTTTTCAGACAGGGATCACATTAAAAGGTTTTATTTTCTAACAAAACTACCCGATTGCATGTGGAATAACTGCCACAAACACAAGCATTTATGCAGGTTTTTACACATATTTAAAAGTGATAACGGTAGATAGCGGTAGATAATAGACGGATGGATAAAAATAATGACTTAAAGATGAGCAGAACCCCACACACATGGGGAAAATGTCAAATAAAGCAATTCAATCTACAAATAAGTATACAAAACCTACTCAGTGATAGCAGCCAGACATTTATACATAGTCTAACACACATATTTCCATCTGTGGTCCTCAAAGGCTGCTTCCCACAGTGTTGTGTTCTTGCACTAAAACCTCTCCTTGATATTATTTAAGTTGTTGTGAAGACGTTGACCAGAAGCTGTTGACTAGGATCAGGTGTGTTGGAGCCAGTAAACACTAAAAAACTGCAGGATAGTAGAACCGAAGTTTGACATCACTGGTTTAATAACTTCACAAATGCCATGATTTATAGATGGAAAAGCTTTTAATGTTAGGTTCTTATTAGTGTGGTGTATTGGCAAAAATGACGATATAGGAGGAAACAGAGGCACGCTTATAGACAGTGCAGTAGGCTTTCTGCTCATGTTTTATACTGAACCAGGAGGTAACTGCTAGCTGCTAGGACTGAACTTTGATGAATGAGTGTGGCTCTTCATCTGCTCTAAGCAATTGTACAAACCTGCACCTCACAGTTATTTCTTTTTTATGTCAGTCATGGAAGTAATAATTCACTGCATGCACATGCAAGTCTCTGATAATCATCTGCACCTGAATGGATCAGCTACGATGAGTCATTTTCCATTTTTAACTACAAACACCTGGAATTTACTTTGTCTCCTGGGTTTATACCAAAGTTTTACTGTCACGTAGAGTAAATGCATCAATATGTGTGGGCAGCATGGTGTGCAGGCTATCTTTATGTCTGATTTCCCTCCTTATTCATCCCTTCAGGGCTTCGGGTATATATGGAAGAAATCCAAGTTGTTGAAGACACTGATTTATTTGTCAAAGCGGTCTGATTCATCCCACATTATGTGTTTAATGGCCAACAGCGTTCTGAGTAATCCATCATGTTAAGGAGAAGTCAGTCCAGGCATTTTCTGCTAAGAAGAACATGGTTTCCAAACATACACACTCACAAAAAGGGTCGTTTTCATTTTGATTATGAGCACTGGATAAATTGTGAGATTCTACCTCACTCCACAATGCGAGCCAAGTTCTTGTCTGCAGTAAAAAGAAAGAAACTCCAATGGGAGGCCTGCCAAAACCCTGCACACATACATAACAGCTTCCAGGGGAGTGTTTTGAAAATCTTAGCCAAAAACACAGTCATTAGACAATTGTAGAACAAAAACCACACTTTTTAACATGGGTTTTAACATGGGTTCATGCAACTACATGGGTTCTGGCTTTCTGGCTGTGCCTCACATGCCAACACCAATTTGCATGAGAAGTAAAAGCCTGAAGAGTCAGGGACGAAGAAAGACATTTCAAATGAGGATATCAAATGAAAAATGCATTAACCTGTTTTGGAGTCCTGATAAGTTGTGACTCACGACTTCCAGCTCTGCAGTTTCAGTATCTATGTACAAAATTAGACTGAGTAAAAAGGATTTGGAAAGCTACACTCAAATCAGTGTTCATCAGGAAACATGAGGAAGCCTCAATCCCAACCTAAAGGTGATTAAAATGATCCAAAACCGATCCTCAACTTCCAAAATGCCCACTCTCAATGGTTGGCTTGTTTCCCCAGAGATGCAAGTCACCTATCTGTGTTTGGGCTTTGTGAATTTCCCACGATAGCAGCAGCGCATGGCTTCAAATGCTGCAATGAGAGGCCTTGTCAAGGGAAAGACTTTACTGTTTTTCTGATTAGATTAACAGAAAGAGAAACAGTTCAAATAACATCTCGACACATGCGATGGCACAGGAAAACATTTCCAGTTTACAAAACATTGTTGTTGTGCATATCTGAAAGAGATGTTACTTTGAGCACAAAATGTGTAAACCTTATGTCCAAAACACTTGGTATAAAAAGGTCTTTCAGATAAAGAAGAACATTCAGTATCTTAGCTTCAATAAATAACTGAAAGCTCTCAGTTTGGGAATCAAGATGGTATTCAGATGGAGGAATTAGGCAAAGAACCACTCATTGGGGGGTTGATAGGAAGATAACTTTTTAATTTAAACAACTCAAACTTGAAAACATCCCTCCATTCATTTTCTTCCGCTTATCCGGGGTCAGGTCACGGGGGCAGCAGTCTAAGGAGGGACGGCCAGACTTTGCTCTTCCAAGCCACATTTGTCAGCTCATCAGATGGAATCTCAAGATGTTCCCAGAACAGCCAAAAGACAATCTCTCCGGCATGTCCTGGATCTCCCTCGGGGTCCCCCCACTGCAGGGACATTCCCGAAACACCTGACCAAGGAGACGTCCAGGAAGTATCCAAACCAGATATCTCATCTGGCTACTCAATGTGGAAACATGAAAACGCTACATTTGATTCTGCATCAGTGGCCTTTCTGTGTGAAGGTTGCATGTACTTACTGTGTATGTGTGGTATATATCTGAATACTCTGGCTTTCTCCCCCCATCCACAGGCATACATGTTAGGTTAATTGGTCATTCTAAATGGCCCCTTGGCATGGATAGCTGTTTATCTCTCTGTATTGGTCCTGTGATGGACCAGTGACCTGTCCAGGTTGTACAACACCTGGGATAGCCTCCAGCCAACTAAAAACCCTGAATTACTGTAGATCAAGCAGTTAAGAAAGTGACTGACAGCATCATGCAGATGTCAGAATTACAGCAGTGGAAAATGGGGCATACCATGGGTATCAGACTACACTCAACTGGCTTTTGAGTAAAGTTTTTACCATATGAGAATGCCTTTGGTCTCAAAAACTCTCCATCCATCCACTTTCTGTGGCCTATCCAGGGTCATGTTGTGGGGGTAGCAGTCTAAGAAGCAGCAGAAAGAAAGCCCAGATTTTCCTCCCTATAGCCACATTCATTATCTCATTTTGGGATCCCATGGTCAAGGCCAGCTGTGAGATACAGTATTATCCAACCAGTGTGACCTGGGCCATCCCCGGGGTTAAGAAGCATCCTAACCAGATGCCCGAGCCACCTTATCTAGCTCCTCTCAATACAGTGGAGCAGCAGCTGAGCCCTTTCTGGATGACTGAGCTTCTCAGAAGAAGAAAACGTATTTTAGCCGCTTGCATTTGAGATCTCATTCTTTCTGTCACCTCCTGCAGCTCATGACTATAGGTCAGAAACTCATTATATCGCATGGATGAACTGGTGTTAAAATGGAAATTTATAGTAGTTTAGATGGCATTAGCTCAGCTCTGCATTAAATTTATCAACAGTTCTCCAAACACAGCGCTCTCAGTTTGGATTTAATAAATTTTCAGCACAGAGATTCATTTGAAACTCGGTTTCTTGCCTGATTTATAGTTTCAGATCCTCAGTAGTTTCCACAAACTTCTAAAGTCTTTTCTTAATTTTACAATGACTAAAATGTCTTAGTTTTGTTGATGTCCCCCTTTTTATAGACATTTATATTTGTTTCAGGGCAGCTTTGAATAATAATCCTATTGTTACTGCATTTAAATTGGGACAGTAGATTTAAATCAGCTCCGCCTTTACTATGATATCATTGAAGTCTATTTAAAACTTCATTTGCTTTGTTTTTTTTCAGTTTAAATGATCGTACATAACTAAGCTAATTGCTTCTACATAAAAGGCTCATTTGATTGCAGCTTAAGGGTAATTTCATAATAGTGAAAGAAGTTCCTTTGATTAAAAAATGTTTGGTTAAGTACCATGCCCAATCCCTTGGCAGCAACTGTACTAAAAGACAATGATCAAAAAGCAAATTGTGCACATATTCTCATCATTAATTATACAGCTTCATATAGAGTAGATAGCTCCTTCCTTCCTACCTCACTGCACATTTAGGCAGCTGTTGCAGCTTAAGCATGTGTTTACATTCACATACAGTCACAGTAATGAATTACCACTTCCACTATTATCTCAAGGTTCCCTCTTGAAGTTTTAAATCACACCGGACAATCAAAGTCCTGTAGAGATTTTACTGTACCTTCAGGTAATGATTTACTCAACAAAATAGACATTAAGACTTTTCATATGGTCTGCACATGCTTTGTTCTTTCAAAGTCCACCCAAGACGACAGCCCTCTGCTGTTAAGAGACATTATTGACATTACCTGAGAAAGTTACTTCCTTTGCTTTCATATGTCTACAGTGTGTTCACTCTTTTTGTGTAAGTACTTAGCTTTCAGTTGTCATGAGAAACGGAGTGTGTAACCTCTTAGGTATGTGCTTTTGAAGCCTTTGGCATGCATGAAGATATCGGTTTTACCTGTCAACCATGGAGCACATGTATGCTTGCAGTTTTCTGTTGTTTATGCATGCATCATTGAGAGACAATATTCATCACAGTGTACACAACCCCACAGAGAGACAGCAGAATACCCCTCCCAGCTTGTGCGTGCAGAACTTTGACCTTTCTTTGTGAGTTTGCTGCGTTGGATTCCTTCCAGTTTAAATAAAGTTTAAAGACATACAAAAGCTGGGCGGACCTGCTTGCTGTTTCTTTCTTTCTTTTTAACTTCCTTCTGCCTTAGAACAATTGGGCACGTTAATGTTTAGTTTAAAAAGAGCTGTTAAGACTTGTCACGATAAAGATACTTATTGTTTGGGTGCATTGGAGTTTTATGGTATTGGCAAGTTTACGAGTCTGCGGGCTTGTTATCTAACTTGGCCATTAAGGAGGGATAGGTTTCTGGTTACTGACGTCGTTCTGACAATATGAGAAGAGAAAGAAAAAGAACAGAAGGGTGAAAAGAAAAAGAGTGAGAGGAGGTCAGGACGTTCCAGTCTGTCACCTGTGCACACGTAAAAATAGAAATGCTTGAGGCGCCTGGGGAAAGTTCACACTTCCCTCTACCCAGCGACATTTGCCAGCTCATTGCACGGAATCCCAAAGCGTTCCCAGGCTAATCGAAAGACATAATCTCTCCAGCGTGTCCTGACTCCCCCTTCACAGAAACATGCCCGCAACACCTCACCAGGGAGGCGTCCAGGAGGCATCCTAACCAGATGTCCAAGCCACGTCATCTGGCCCCTCTTGATGTGGAGGAGCAGCAGCTCTACTCATAGCCGAACTTCTCACCTTCTCACCCTATCTCTATGGGCGACACCAGCCACCGCACAGAGGAAACTCATTTTGGCAACCTATGCCCACCTTTATGAATCCGGTTACGATAAAAATACTAGCAATGGAAATGTTCAAGAGCTCATGTCAGACACTGTTTGGTGAAAAATGATGCAGCTAATTAAAAAGTAGCTGAGAGTATATAAAAACTTGCCATATAAAACAATGGATTCTACAGTCATGCATGCCAATGCTTTTGCTGCTTTCTTTAGGACGGTCTGATGCTCCCACTCCATAAAAACAAGGTCTTGCTTTTTCACTGAAGAGAAAGCAAGACCTTGTCCTGAGGTCAGAGTGTTAGTCAAAAACAAATTCTATGATGGCTCATTTGACCACACTCTGGGCTGTTGTTCATAACCTATAAGCAGCACAGAGCGCAGCACCTGACAATTAGGTGGAGGGCAAATGTGAGACATTTTGTGGTTTCTCACAGGGATCATTTTACGTGTTAAGATAACCAAAAAGCCTTGGCTTGTGGTTTTAACACCCACACTCCTGTTTTTACACATTCAAGTGGAAATCCGTACACTACATTTTTAAACCCAGGCTTCAAAAAGATCAAAAGACAACTCATCCATCTGTTGTCATTTCACACCTTAATGAAAACGTTTAATGATCCCATTTATTTACCAGGAACACGAAACAAAGATCTGATGTTATGAAAGGGCTAACATATACAGGTGTTTTAGCCCTTTTTGGAGGACGACTAGTCAGGACGCCTAAAATCAATTATTCGAGATGGCATTAATATGAAATAAAAAAAAATTTCTATCCAAAGGGAAATTTTAAAATGAGTTAGATGATGTTTTCGTATTGAGATTGATTTTGTTTTGCCTCGTTTTGTCTTTTTGTAATACATTTTGGGTCAAAAGAGAAAGAGAAAAGGGGATTCCTACTGGCTGAAACAGCAGCTAGTTTCGGGGTTTGCTCACCACTCTTTACCCAGCAGTGAATGAGGCAGACACTGGACTCCGCTGTAACTTAAAATCCTGTATGATGTTTATTCACTTATGAGCACACACCTTAGAACAGGATGTTTCAAACAGCAAACTTTGTCTGCCACCGCTGACCCATCTGATCAGGACCTTTGTTGTGTGTCAGAGCAGTTGGCGGGTTATACGTCTTTATGTACGTCTGTTTTATCCAATCAAATAATCTTGCACACCCCTAATAGCAAGATATGTCTTCATTAATAAGGTGAAGCAGATGGCCGTGGCAACTCAAGGGACATAGAAAGGGTAATGACAGTATTTTATACGCATATAAAAGGACATGTTTCAGTCAATTTGGCACTTTCTCATTGACTAAATAGACCAAAATATTCAAACCTCTACATCAGCCCTAAATGAGGAGAAACCACAAACTGAAAATAAGCCCAATGGTCCTGAAGTGACAATTATTCTCAATCAAGGAAGCAGCTGCAGAACATTTGTATTCCAGATGTTTATTCAAGGAACGTTTGATCATTTAGCTGTATAGCTCCAAATGACAAAAGTGATTTAAGTCTCATCCTAAGAAACACATAACATGTCGGCCCTTAGCTGTGAACACACAACTGGCCATTTCATGAGTAGATGATAAAAACATTTAGGTCAGTTAAAAACAGACGCTGACCAAAGGGTAAACTGTGAGTTTGGTAAAATGACACCAAGTGAGTCTGAATGTGCAACGTGGGGTCCTTCAGATGTCTGTGGGTGGGCAGTCCAGCATGGGTGGGCAAAAGCGTTATGTAAATGTACTTTTGTGTGGACATGGTGAACAATGATGACTCAAGAGGAGCCAGTGGACATGCTTTTGTATTTGTAGCTAATCTTTTTTCTCTACTCGGTCCAGACGGTTCGACAAGAATGAAAACCTGAGGGAAAAGGAAACGTGAATGGCTGAAATGTTTAGTTTAAAAAAAAAAAGTTTAAGGCATAAAACCTCTGCAGTTTGTTTTTAATGTACATGTAAAAATGATTTAATTTCAAATCAGTTTGAAAAGTATATTAGCAATACTTGCTGCTGAAATGGCTTCACTGAGGTAAAAGAACTGGGATATCACTGGTATGAGCTGCTGCTCAAACTGCTCAGCTGCTTTCCTCGCAAGAGGAAATGTCAATGTCGACTACAATAAATACCCTGATGACTCTGGGGAATTCACCATCTACACTGTCACATGAAACACACAACTCCTCGCACAACTCTTCTCACTGCACAAATTCAGTCTTGTTACTGTTTAAACAACCTTGAATTCTCTCACATTGTAGGGAAATAAATTTGATGTGAACATTTGCCAAGTTTACAAGGAACTGCATTTAGTTCCAGGTTATGAAGAAATGGGAGTGGTTTTATGGTTGCGTCAGTAATACTTTTTTATTTTTACATTGATATTGCATCATTAACTGTGCTACTTTAGGTTTTCTTTTATTTAAGTTGTTTATTCATGTCATTTTTTTTATTCTATTCTGTTAGCATAATGCTAACAATGATTCTGACTCTTCTCTTAGTGCTGTGATGAACAGCTGACAAAGTTCCTGCTATAATCCTGAGGGAATGTTGGCTGAAAATTCATTGTGATGCTGATGTGTGGCAGAGGTGTGGACTCGAGTCAGATGACTTGGACTCGAGTCAGACTTGAGTCATAAATTTGATGACTTCAGA
>JBAMIG010000005.1:15854663-15870986 GCA_037177335.1 Kiunga ballochi
CTCGGGACTTGCCAGTCGTGACTTGGGACTTACTTGTGACTTGCTACACAATGACTTTGTCCCACCTCTGATGTGTGGACGGAAGAAAATAACTTAGTTTTATGAGACATGTCAGAAAAAGAAAGCAAAGATAAAAGTCAGTTTTTAACTAAATAAAAAAAAAAAAAAAAAACAACACAAGACAGCTGCAGGTGTCCAAAAATAAATAAACAAACAACAACAAAAAAACATAAAACACAGTAAAGTGAAGAAATGTGTCTATTTTTCTTCTTTTTCGGGGGAGTTTTGTAAAAATAAAACAAAAACCAGAGAAAACCAAACAAGGAAAAATAAAAAAGTGTAAATTGAATCTAAGTGTAGTTTTTAAACACGTAATTTAAATGCATGTTTGACTTAGTTATGTTGTGTGAGCTTTTCAGTATTTTATTAGTTGGTTTTAGTTTTGTTAATAGATATTATCTTCTTTTGTTTTGCTTTGCACCTCAAGGCAAATGCAGATATAAAACTTACATGTGGCATCAGGGTAGAAATCACAAACAAGCTATGAACTATCAAATATCTTCATACGACACTGTAAAAATTGGAGTGCACCAAAACCTTTTGTAGTTGCACCTAAACTAAAACATTAAGTGCACCAGTGCAATCAATGCACACATTATATATCCATCCATTGTCTGTACTGGAGTCTATACGAGCAATCATTGGGCGAGAGGAGGGGTAGAGACAAATAACCAGTCACACATACGACTGAGCATGTGAACTTTCCAGCTGTATTTGTTTACATGGAAGGTCAAAGGTTATCCTAAAATGTCATTAACACTATGACAGATTTAAAGCCTCAGATTACTTAAAAAGCAAAAGTATTCATCGCTGTTCTAATAAATCAAAAAGAATTTGATTTGTTTTTCCTCAGGTAGTGTAGAACTGAAGCTAGTTAAACGCAGCCTGCATGCAGCTGGTGCATCAGTTCCAGATAGGTTAATCCTAGGGAGATGACGTCCACACACTCTCCTCAGACCTGAAACTTCTACTGAAAGTGCTTCACTACTTAATTTGATCATTTCAGATTATTTTAGAACCAGATGTTTTGCATGAAGTACATTTCAAGGCCAAAGCATCATCTTCTGCAATTCTTATTCTGATATAACTTCACCCTGCAACTAAAGCTACAATGGTGCTCTGAGCAGTGTATTATGTAACACCTTCACCAATTCATGAAGGGTGTTGAATTGGCACCAAAGCTGCCAGATTTCTACATTTGATTAAGACAACAGGATCTGCTTGAGATCCCTTGTGTGTCAAACTCCAATCCTGGAGGGCAGGTATTCAGCAAGTTTTGGTGTTTACCTGCACTAACACACCTGATGAAAATAAAATAGATCCAACTGCTTCTTGTCAACCTATGAAGAAATTTCAGTCAGCTGTGTCAGAGCATGGAGACAACACAAAACCTGCTGGATACCGGCCCTTGAGGACCTGAGTTTGACACCCCTGCTTATGGGATGCTAAAACTATTCTGTTATGATAAACTTCACTGAAGATCAAGATGAAGATAACTCTTAACTGAAGGCTTTTCATCTTTTTCTTGACAGTGTTAGACTCTTCTACAGCTCATCTACCACCACAGGTTGGTTTTGATCTGTAATTCGTTACGAGCTTTGGTGCTCTGTTGCACTGACTTTAGGACTACCAAGTCATACTGCTACCCATGACAGCAAACAGCCAAACAGAGTTTTACAATTATTTTGAAAGAGAAATGAAGGAGAAGGACTTCACAACGCCATGGCAACTCCTCTGCACTGCGCATGTGGAAAACCATGACACAACGCTACCTGGCTACGCGCCATAAACCGCTATTTTTGTAAAATCTTGTTTTTGATATGAGCTTTTGAAGATTTTTGGCATCAGTTAAAACACTGGCAAACAGAAAGAAACATTTTAAAAATGTATTTTGAGAAGAACTGTAATGGAAATGCAGCTAGTGATACATGCCCTGGAGGCACGCTCATCCAAGCCAGTTGGTAAAAGCACTGTTTGGCTATTCTGGCTACAGAGCAGGTCTACTCTGACTGGGCTTCACACCTTACCTGTAAGGGAGAGCCCAGTTGTGTGTGGAGGAAGATATCGACCATAGAAATGGCTCATCTGTGGCTCATATAGGTGAAGGTAGGAACATAGAACAAATAACTTGAGAGATTTACTTTCATTTCCATGAAAGAAGGAAGTAAACCTTCAGCACTCACGAGTATAACTCAGGCATATTTCAAGTTATCCTCTTAGGGCAAGATTTCATTCCCGTCCAACTCAAACTAAATTTGTATGGCCTACATACTGAACGTACATCACCACACTTCTACTTCAACACCAATGAAAGTAGTTCAGTACCTTAGCCAAAAAACATCATCCAGTACATTGGTTTAATATCATCACTTTTTTTTATTTAACTTGTAAAATAAATATCAGATGTTTCATCTTGATACCCTTAAAAAATATGAGTAAACTATGTTTTAAAAAAAAAGGAGAAACTTTGCGTTTAGTTGAAAGTTAAAAGTCTGGTGGTTTCTTGGTCGTAACCCCTTTTCATAATATTTTGGAAACCCTGATCCCATATTGGACTCTGTTTTCAAAATATTCATGGAAGATTTCTATCTCTACAAGAGGCCAAGATATCTGTGTATCCGTTTCTAGAAACATGACTTCTGTCTTGTCTGTTCATCTGGACAAGTATGGTATGTTTTTTTTTTCTGCCTCTGAAAAGTCTGGAAGTAATTATTCAGTTTGATTCAGCTACAGAAAATAAAGTCAATTAGCCTGACATGCAAAAAACTCAATATTTCTGCCTCACATTTACTGAACACTAATTAATGGAAGCTGAAACATCAGTGTAATTTAGTTTTTCAGCCCATACCTTTTTTGATTTTTGTGTTTGTGCTTTTCTTGGTTCCAACCTTTCAGAGAGAAAAACCTGTAACTAAAATGACCACATTGTTTTAAAGTCAAAGCCTTAAAAGAAGCTTTGACCGGTCGTCTTTCCCCGCAGCTTTTTATTCGGTTTTCAGATTAGCAGCTGCAAAATAAGCCAAATGTGTACTCAGGGGTTGATTCATTGATTCATGGATGATTTGTGTTCCTGCGTGTCCAAGAACCTCACAAATCATTGATGATGTAGTGTTATTTTACAAATCAAAAGGCCAAAAACATGGCTCCAGTTTAATCTTGGAGGATGTGGAACATTATTGATAATGGGTTTTTTTGATAAAAAAAAAAAGAAAAAAACTCACAAAACCCTTGGTAATAGGTTATAATGAGTGATTTATTAAAGAAAACTAAACAAATAAAAAATAAAAAAAAAACCAGAAGACCAATGTTCTTTACAGTCAATGAGACATGAGAAAAAGACAAAGGTACAGCCAATATTAGAGTTTCGGAAGACGGCTGCTGAGGATGTTGGACATGAGCGAGTGGAAAGATTTAGGAGAGATTAGAGGAAAGCACAGAAAAAATTCAGTGGTTTTTTAATTGGAGGAAAAACAAGATCTGACAAGAAGACAGGAAGGTCTTATTACTGAGTTCTGAGTCAAAAGGCTGACATCAGAATTATAACAAGGGTACATGTGCAGAAAGAAACAACAGCGTAGACCATTACTGGCCTAACCAGAGTCAGGCATGTCTGGCCATTCCCAGTCCGGGATCAAGTTAGATAAAAAAAAACTTTCCATAAAGCTGAACTCTGATGCATCCAAAGAATAAAACTAACGCAAGAAAATGAGGTAAAAACTGTCTAAATGTAATGCAAACAAGATTTTCTGGTATATAATCCTGTGACAAATACTGAATATTTTTTTAATGATAACATGCCCCATGTTACTTTTGGCCCTGGAAAGCTTAAAACTATAACCAACAGCAATCTGATGCCATTTCTCTTGGCTTTTCTTGTCTTTTGCCAACCCCACCAACAGAGCCAAGGTCCAGTTGTGGTTCAGTTGAAGACTTTCCACCTTTGGTTCTTTCACTTCTTCGTGATACGATATGTGCACAGTAAGTATATGGAAATAATTTGGTTACCACATAATGCGGGTCATGTGGATACTGTACTGCAGAGAAA
Source organism: Kiunga ballochi (assembly GCA_037177335.1). NCBI lineage: Eukaryota > Metazoa > Chordata > Actinopteri > Atheriniformes > Pseudomugilidae > Kiunga > Kiunga ballochi. The sequence goes on from JBAMIG010000005.1 coordinate 15,858,769, forward strand.
ATGAGCAAAGATGAATGGATGAGAGGAGAAAAATCTCACTGCAGAAATAGTTTTTAATTATACAATAATGTATGTTACAATAATCTCTATCTGAGATTATTACAAGATAGATACATCTGGGCACTATCAGACATTCTGTTATTGGGAAAAAGAGGATTAGTCATTATTTCAGATATATGTCTTAAATATTTCAAGAAGGATCATTAGTTTATTGCTACCTATTACAGTGTCAGTAGAATAAAACACATAAAGGCATTAAGTAACGCTTTGGGAAGGTATGGTTACAACCTTTTAACAGCCATTGAGTCAGATTTCACACCTTATAAACACTTTTTCTCAAACAAAAAAAAGCGACTAGTACTGGAAGATTACTGAGTCCTTTTGGTTGCAGTCTTTTCAGGTCCAACCTACCTTTGGGTTTCAGTGACTCCAGGTCACTCCAGGAAAGTGGTCTTGGGGCAAAACCAGCTAACTGCACTAGACTCATATCTTTGCAGGTTAAGGGTTTTTCTTCTGTTAATTTAATCAGGTTTTTCACCCCTTTGTGTCTTTAGTGTGGGCTGATCTGCTACTATTTAAGTTTAAACCTATGCCTCAATCAAGAGGTCAATTTGTTTCATTGGTTTGTTTTAGGGAGTAGCTTTACTAACAGTTATTTTAGTAGTTTTGTTGCATTCACAGCATTTATAGACTTGATTATTCATTCATTAGTATTCATTACTTTGGAGGATTTTTGGGCTCAAATAGAAAAAAAGGTCGATGGATCACACCTCCCATTACACAATCATCAGGCTCAAGTATGGATCCAAGGCAAGACGGATCCATGCTTTGACTTAAACATCTGAAAGTGTTGCCCATTTCAGGTAAGTCTGACTGAATTGTATCTGTTTCCAGTACTTCTGACCTCTGACAACAACAAGGCTTTTTCATCCAAATGGTCACTGGATATTTTCTCTTTTTCAGACCATTCTCTGTAAACTGTAGAGGTGGTTGTGAGGGAAAATCCCAGTAGGTCGGCAGTTTAAAAAATACAGAGACCTTGGGATATCACAATAACACAATTCACCATTTTCCATGCTACATATCCTTAATGATAAAAACTCCTCAATATGCACAAAGCAAAATCAAAGTTAATTTCTATATCAAATGGGACCTTCTGCCGACAAAGGCTCATGAATTCCTGTAGATGCATTTTCCTACATTAGCAAATAGAACAATACCCCTGATTGATTCTGCTATCGTACTATAACACAATAATACCATACCATAACTGCCAGTTAAATAAAGACATGAAAAAATCTGATAACAGCTACATAATATGTCTATTAGCAACTTGAACTCCTTCAGATATACTGAAGAGCTTCCATCAGTACCTAATAGCAATGTTGACCCAGCAAACACAGTGATAACCCACTGCACCAGCTGTGGACATGCACACACAGCTGTAAATACATGCTAATAGGCATTCCAACATGAGAACACAAACAGCCTGTTTTGGTAAATCAGGGTCCTGCATGTGTGAGACTGTGTGTTTGTATGTCTGAGCTTAAGCACAGGCCCGATGCATAGCAGTAACAACAATACTGACTCTTATTGTTCTATCCTATATTATTAATCTCTCTCAGCTTGACTCCTTCCTCAATCTCTGCTCAACTTTTCAAGATTTATGAGACTTTTTGTGGTGAGGAAATGTTTAATGTTTTATACAAACACACTGCTTTAACAGCCTTTACCTCCTCTGTTGATCTAGCTTTAAAATCTTGCCCTCAATGGCCTTTTAAATTCACAGGCATTTGCAGTAAAAGCATAAGTAGTGAAATTAAGTATTTAAAGCTTTCATTGTGTGATTTTACCCATCACTGGAGAAAAAAAAAGCCATAATGACACCTACATTGTAAAATGGACTCAAAGACCACCAGAACATAAAGGTTTTGCATTTAGTTAATATTTGAATGCATTTTTTCCTAATGATAAGAATGAAAATGAAGTAAATTGTAGCCACTAGACTTACGACTTAGACTTAACTTTATTGATCCCTTTGGGATGACTCCCTCTGGGAAATTAGATAAAGCAACTACTACTAAAGCGACTACTCCAAAGCTTCAAGGTTCACAGGCATTCCAAAGTGAAATGTTGAGAAATGCATTTGGAGATGCCAAAAAAAGAGAAGGCTAATTTTTTCACTGTGTTATTGTGAGACTGTCTGCTTTGGTTCTTCGGTATGCTAAGAAAAAGTCTGCAAAGGAAGTGTATCCTCTATATATTTTATCATTTAATACAACTCTTTAAAAGTCACTAAAGAAAGACATTATTGTGTTGCTTACATATCTACTGGGAAATCAATATTCTCATGTTAAAAAGAATGTAAAGAGCTGTACCCAATCACACTGAGCCACAGCAGTGATACTTTTCAGGAAGTGAGCCATGAAGACACAAAAGCCAATACACTATTTCAGTTTCACTTACACTTTGTTTTTTGTTTTTCAATAGCAGAAAGCAGTTCAAGAAGCCCCCCTCCCCATATAGTTTTTATCTCTATGTGGATAATATGTTTTAAAGGAATAAATATCTGTCATAGAGCAAAAATGCAGGGACCTTAAGCTAGCAAATTAGCTAAGCATGGCATGAAACAAGCACGGTTGAGACAGCTGGAACAGTTTTGTACAAGAAGAACAAAAAAAAAAAGGGGGAAAAAGAAATAAACACATAAAACTCCTTAAAATACATGACCTGAATCTGTTTAGATGATCTCGTCACTTTGAATATGGAAACTCAATGTGCTGATGCCAGGAAAACGCTCTCTGAACACAGTAATCCTTGAATATCCCCAATCTCTGGTATTAAACTTGTAGATCTCTTTTGCTTCCTTTATTTTATCCTTTCTGTTTCATCCTCATCCAAATGACCTGGTCATGAAAACAGTGTGCATGCTTGCAGGTCTGTGTGCGGACATCACACTGTTTCTCAGGGATGGGCCTCCACAAGTCTCCCTGTCTGCAAACTGGCAATCCCAGCACTGGTAGGAAAGAATAGGGAGGATTACTCTTGGTGGAAAGCTTCTCTTTTTTTGCGTTAAAATGACTTGTGTCATATTGATGTGGTATTTAAATGTACTTAAAACAAAAGGCAAATCATTTCTGACTCAGAATAACCAGGGTTGTTTGTGTGCTTTAGCTAACAGACATATTTTTGGCCTTGTCTTCATAATTTAAGACACATTGACATGGTGTAAAAGAAAGAGCCAGATCTTTCTCAGTGATTGTACATTTAAGTCTCTTATTTTTAATTCCCTTGTTCTTTTTGTGTCCTAAACTCGTATAAATACCTTATATAACGTCGGAAAAATGCCAAAGGCCTGTTTTGGATGCTTGAATTGCCAGAGAATCACTTAACTTTTAAACTCCTGGCTCGTAAAAAGACAAAAACTCCTTGTGTCACTCCTGAAAAATTCGTCCCACCCTTGAGCCCAAAGACAGACTGTAACTCGATTCTGCGATATGGACCCTCAAGCATAACACTCAGAGACTACAGGGGGGCTGTAGGTGAAAAGACATGAGAGTGAGAGGCACATTTGTGTATTTTGAGAGTGGGTTTAGGAAACTTTGGCAACTAGTAGCTTTAAATTAAATCTAAATATTTGCAACCGGTTTAATTTTATTATAAATTGTTCACTAATTTTGAACATAGAAGTGTGTGTGAAGAACTTCCACATGGACATAGACCCCCGAACCCACGCTCCCAGTTCGTGCATTTCTGTTAGACTCACCACTGTTTCTTTGATGATAACTTTAACCTTAACCTTCACCAATAAAACCCAATCTGGTGTGAAAGTCTGGGAACCATATCTGTGCACTTAATGTTCCCTAAAATGCTCCAACATGAGCTCAAATGAAACGTGCAAGCTGCACACAGAGGCTAGACGATTTATGTATGAACTTCTCACATGATAACGATTTCAACCACCAGTCAAACCAGACGTTTTTTAGCTAGCTCATAGATTTCAGCCAGGAACAGGTTAATACCATCTCTACAAGTTCAGAAAACATACCATGATTAAATTTAGGATGCAGCACATTTTGAACTGACTCAATAATGTGTATATTAGTTACTGGTCACTGATTCATATTTAAGACCTGGACTCTTAACACTTAGCTTGATGTGCCAAAGTGCAAAAGCTAAGCTACCACCTAATCCACCATGTAATCTGATGCAATCCTAAACCCAAACCTCAAGCTACGATGCCCATCCCGTGTGCTGTAAAAAAAACTTTCAATATTTTTTAAGGATTTTCTCCATTTTGTATGTTTGGACATCATTTGGGTCAAAACAAAGACCAAATCCTGAGATCTCCTCAAAAACACACTTAAATCGAGCAAACAGAGAGAGGGATGACTAATTAGCAGGTCTTTTTGGGATGAAAAGGACCACACATATGCACACGCCTTCACAAATATTAGACCACACACACATACACACACACAGTGTATTGTTGCATGTAAGGGTGCGTCAGAGGCTATCCGCGAACTCGAACAATAAGAATGTGGACCAATGATGTGACAAGAATGGAATGCCAATCACACACACACACACACACACACACGCAATAACTTCTAAAAGTTTTGGCAAATCAACACACACACACACACAAATATATATGCATATATATTTGTGTGTGTGTGTTGAGAGAGAGAGAGAGAAAGAGAGAGAGTCACAGTCACACATCGAATTGAACACCAAATAAAAGTAATGAAACACATCGAGGAACAGATTTGTGATGCTGAACATGTGCTACTGTTTGTCAACAAAGTCAAGAAGAGGAGCAAACACCAAGTAAAAGATAAATGGTCATCTGATGAAGATCTAAGAGGCCTTAAAACACTAAATTAGCTTTAATGTAGCCACAAGACGCTACATAAAACCTCATGAGAAGCAATTTACGGTCACTTGACATCAAAGAGTGGCTGAAACAGATTGTTTTATTCAATATGTGTGTGTGTGTGTGTGTGTTTAGGATAATTATATTTATCACCAGAGGACACAGCTACATGCATCATGCACATCACGGCTAATTAAATAATCCTTTCACTATAATAATAAATAAAAAATACATTTCAAAAAAATTACTGTCATATTTCTTAAGTCAAGGTGAATTTACCAAAAGTGGTAAAAATCACTAAATGGTCTTGTACTCAGTGTACTCAAAGCACTAAACTCAGTGGATTAGCATTAGAGGGGACATATTAGCAGCAAAGTGTTAAAATACTTGATTTATTTATAGATATAACAAGGTTTTAGAAAACTGTGCCAGGTGTGTAGAGTCACAAGGTCTTCTCTAACATTACCAATAAATTATGAGGGATTCTTCAGCTTCTTTTAATAAATGTTGGAAAAGGAGGAAGATAACCTCTCATACTTCATAGCGTTGCTTAGTAATCAACTGAAAGACTCATTTGTGCAGCTCTGAAGCTTCTGGACTGGAAAACTAATAAACTCAGATGTGACTTTGTGTTCTTTGAAACATGAATAAAAAAAATTCCAGCTTTTTCTAATAACACACACACACACACTCACAAACAGAGAGCTTCTGCGTGTTTGTTTTGATATGAATGCGGCAGCTCGCGAGTCCCACCAGAAAATTCCTCTGTACAATGTTGATTGTTCAGAATATCTGTTGTCTGAATCAGGCTGGCATGATGTGAAGCTGCACCGCATGTGAACCGACTGGCCCGTTTCCAGATTTAAAATAGTCGGCCTTCACATGAGAACCAGGGGATTCCCCACACTCATATACATAGTGAAGTCGGTGTCCAGCGTCCTCTCTGAACCGTCACCTCAGATCAGAACTACGGAAACATTAGCTTGCTACCTCAACCTTCATTAAATTTAAAACGTGCATTATTACAGAAGTTTAAAAAAATGTACCTGGCTAAATGATCTACGAGGTCACTTATGTCATCAGTTGTGTTTCCATTAATTCTTTGTAAAAAAAAAAAACAAAAAAAAAACGAAATTTTTCAAATTTAAATGAACTCTGGTTACAATCTGCAGATGTTTCCACTGAACGGTGTTTTCACTGCTTTTCAAGCAAAGCGGTTATTTTTCCATCCATCCTGTGCCATCTTTACCTGAAATTTCCAGGTCACGTGACCCCCCCCACGTCACATGTGAGAAAGCAGAAAGTGTTTTGTTTTCACTCTAACTAAACACATCTGAAAAAACACCTTATGAGAAGAGAACATAAGGTATTCTCACCTTCATTATTTTGCTATCAAAATGAAAAGAACTACAATCAAATATACATTTATTTTTTGCCAAGTTTGCATTTAATAAAAGGAGAAATCGAACTCCGTATTAAAAGCCAACGAGCGGATTGGACAGTCTTATGTAAAATACAGTTTGATCATCTATCTTAACACAGTTACTGACACCTAATGATTGATTTTCACAATCCCCACAGTGCTAAATACATCTTAGTAATGCTGAATCCAAAGTGCTTACTCTAAAAGCAACATGAAGGTTTTTTCCAGCTGTCAGAGCCGAAGCAGCATGGATCCATAAACACTGCTGTCACATAAGGAAAACACTTCCTCGTGTTTCTGTTCTACCTTTTCAAAGCCAAAACATTCCTTAGCTTGATCTTTGAGTTAGAACTTTTTTTTGGATGAGTTCTTTGATTACTGAACTAGTTTTTCTTCACTGATCGGTTTTCTAGTCCGCTTTCATTTCCTGCTCTCGTCACACCTGGGTTGTGTTTCAATCAGCGCAGTAACACTATATTTCAGTGTGTAGTGTGTTTACACTGATATTTAGGCAAAAAGTCAGTGCACTGAAAGTACTCAGATGCTGCCTTAAAATTTGCCAATAATCTAATGTGAAACGATGGACACTTCGTGCATTAAACCGACGCCATCTTGCTGATGGAGCGAAAAAGGAAATGCTGGACTTTCAAAATAATGGCGGCAAACAATATTGCGGCTAATTTATATAGATGTGAATGAATGTATTTTGTTACGGTTCTAATTTATACCACAGCTTGTTACATAATTATTTTTATGCTTACAATAACTCCAGGATTTGATCATTTGTTTGAGACTGTGGTAGAGTTAGCATAAGTAAATGTTAGCATACGTAAATGTTAGCAGTTTTTAGCCATAAAGTAGATACAAAATTTAAAATTTTGGCAGGAAGCAGAATGGTCTAACTGGTTGTACGTCACTACTGGTAAGTGTCCAACGTCCAGTATTCATTTGAAACAGCGCTTACCCCAGGTATGCGGTATTATTAAGGTGGTATTATGGCCCTACCGGTGACAGTAGGGCCATAGAACCAAGATCTATACAGCTCTTTGATGATATTGGGTGACAAATGGTAAATATATATATTTTAAAAAATCTAGCACTTCAGGACAACACTTGTGTCCTGAAAAAAAGAAAGAGTTCATGTTTATTTCTGCTTTCTTCTTCAGACAGCTCGCTCTCTTTTTTGCCTACAATCTATCCAATGTCATAATCCACAAACTCACGTCTTGGGCGTTGTCAACTTTTGGTTGTAAATACTGAACAAGATTATACGTGCGATTATTGGTCTTGGTGTGTGCAAATTGTTGGCATGTAGTAGCTTTAGCACGTTTTGCACCTGAAAAACATTTTTTTTAATGCTTGGGATAATCAAACAAATAAAAACCGACATATCCTTATTCTTGGCTTTATTTATTTCTAAATGACCTAATGCATATAAATAGACAACATAACGCAGTAAAAGTGCCCAATTTGTCTCCAGCATCGTAAGGTTGATGAATGCCTTGCAGTTTTGGCCTTTTTAATCTAAGCTTGGTAAAGTTTTTACCATCTGCATATACCCACAGCTGTATGTCTGAAATTTGACCCAAATAAATATAAAATGTCCAAGTGTTGACTATAATAGAGACTTATAGTGATGTAAAATAAGGGATAGTATAACTGGTGGTTCTCTGTGCTGCTTTCTGATGCTCTAAGTTCCCTCACCAAAAAGTCCCAGTTTAATCCAGTTAAGACAAATATTTCTATAACCCCAAACTCGTGATGGCCTTAGTCCTGCCACCGCGTTAATTGCTTCACACCTGTTATAAATTAACACGACCAATAACCTGGATGAAAAGTGAGGCCATCCATGCACTGTGCCAAAGTCTAACGGTACCCTCATTTCTTTGCATTTTTTTTCCAAAAAGCCACAAACTTTCTATTGCATGTTGTTTCTACGCATCATTAAAAAAACCCAGAACTGATTCTGCTGATAAAAGCACGTTTGTCCAGGTTTCTATACCAGCTTCCACATGAAGCCAAAGATAACGGTTAGATGGACATAAAACACCTACAGCAGAGGAAAACTATCAGAGATGGACATAGTTGTTAAACAGGAAAACTTCTGACGTTGAATTGAGTTTGTGTGTTTGGACGTATTTGCAGTAACGACCCAAACAGCAAAGAAACAGATAAATATGATCAGCATGAACACTTCCTGGCTGGAAAAGTCTCCTGCTTTCTGCTCATGGCCTTAATCTGAACTATCTTCCCACTTTAAAGCCCAGTTTATTTGGTGGCATTCGATATTCCTTCTCATAACGTGCAGAGAGGTGTGAAAGCGACTTTCACTGTTCTTTAATGTGCGACACGTTTCTCAGCTGTTTGCTTTTATGTAGAAGCTCTGTTAACGGACCTCCTGATGGAATTCATGCATTATCGGGATTGCACTTTACTTCTGTTGGTTTATTCCAAATCCAAGTTTGCCCATTTAAACGCATCTCCCATTAAGAGTGCCATGTCCCGTGAGACCTAATCTCGGCAAGCAGGTGGTCTCACTGCACATTTGGACTCTTGTTGGTGTCAGATTTCTCCTCTTTGAAACCCCACAATGGAAAAAGCCGACAATATAGATTGACGGACAGACGGACGGGCGGACAGACAGACAGATAGATAGATACTTGATGATTACTTGATTTCACAGTAATTCAGGGTATTGTACAGCATGACTGATTTATCAGGATCACTGAATACTGTTATGTGATTGTTGTTCAGCTTTATGTTCATGTGTGGAGCTGCGTTGATGCGCCGACATGGCTCAAAGAATAATCAGTTACAGAACATGTTTCCACTTGTGCTGCTGTGCTCTCATCCTGTGCAAGTTGCAGAGGAGGCATGACAGAGCAGGACAGTATGGCAGGAAGGGAGTAAGTCCCTCTTAGCAAACACATTTGTCTTGTCTGACTTTTGTGGTAAGAAGAAAATTTCTAAGCTATATTTTTTATAATATGGTTTACAGAATGAGGAGTACTGCGTCCAGGTAGAGGACCCACAGCCTTTCACATCTGGTTTTCTCTGAGACAGAGCGGTGTGGAGGATTTATAACCATTTACATAGCAGAGAGGATTTGTTGGAATGGGACAGTTTGGTTTGTTTATTTATACGCATTTGCATCCCAAAGAAATAAATCAAACTCGTAGAGCATTCATAGTTGCTGTAAAATCATCATAAAGACATGATTAGAACTTTCTTTTCAAGAAAATCTCTAAGCTTTGCATCCTTTCTGCAACGTTTCCCAGGAAATCCCAGCAAGTTCAGCCCAAAGTCAGGACACGCAGAAACTGCCACACGCCTAAAAGCTACATCTCAGACTGCACAGGCTTCCTTTAGCTTATTAAATGTCTCCTCAACAAGCAGGGTTAGTTTGCAAACTTCAGTCGTCTTCTCAAGTCTTTTTTATCCTCTTGCAAACTTCCTAAATGAGCTCCAGCTCAGCAGGAACTGCGTCCCAGCAGCAGCAGAGCGGGAAAAGGAGAAAAGTATCAAGGTGTTGCAATGAAAAAAGTCCGGATTAAAAAGCGGCGGGAACTTGAAAGCGCTGTGCATCAATAAGTCAAAGCAACACTTGCCAAAATTCCTCCACAATGATGTGAAACTGATAACGTCAAGCAGAAAAATATAGCACTTATTACTGCTAAGGTGGCTTCAGAGCACAGATATGAGCTACTGAATAATAAACATATATTCAGTTTTTCACCCACTGCTGCTGCTTTATGGCTCAAATATTATTCAGCGAATAAAAACAAAGAACAAGTTTTTTATCTTATCACAGGTTTGATTTTGCTCAGAGTGACGCTACAATTTCCTTGTTCACATGACTGCATGCAAAGAGAACATCTGTCAGAACAACTGCTGAGCCTATCACTCATATTTCATGTGTCCCTGCACTAAGCAGGAAAAAACCCAGTAGGTGGCTTCAGGAGTAATGAGTTTGTCTTTGCCCTGCTGGGACTCACTGAATCGCACCTCTCTAAGCAGATCTGACTCCTGCACTGCGAAGATAAAAGCTGCTAAACTTCCAGAGCAAGCCATCCCAGCTGACCTGCGTTTAAATGTCTGACATAAAGGAGATTTCTTCAGAACAAAGTGGACGTAAGATTTCACAGAGGCAGTGCAGATGCGCAAAAAGCAGAATAAATAAAACCCAAAGGAGGATAGCACACCTCCTTTAATGACCTGGACATTTCACCTCTGCACACATCTGTAATCTACTGTACTCTCTTTACCCAAATGGCTCCAATATGTTTCTTTTTACGCACAGTTTGGTTCCTTTATTTGAATAAACGCTGCTGGGTGGAAAATGAACAGTGGCATCTTCTTCTTCTCCTTATTTCTCTTTCTTTCCTTCTTTTTTGACAAGTCCATTCAGGCAAAATGTGTCTCCCAAACGCCCGCAGCCAAACCGCTGGGAAGGAACATTCCCAGTCCTCCTTCAGGGATCAACTTCACTCCAAAATGAATCTTTCTCCAGACTTCAGACACATTTTATTTATAATTGCCTCATCAAATGCTATATTTTAAAGTGAGTTACACCAGAAGGAAAGTCCAATTAGCTACACTTCTGATTGTTTCTGTGGCGCAGCTGCATAATCACTGAATAGGAAGAAAACTACAATATTTGCACTTTTTTTCTGCGTGTATCTCGGCATTAAAAGCCCTAAAAATGAGCACGTGCGCATTAAAACCACAAAACTCCTATTAAAAGTAACGAGAAGCAGCTCTTACCTGTGATATGGACATGTTCAGGTAGACAAAGAGCCCAGTGGTGGACGCAATCTGGAGCACCACCACCACAATCACCACCATCGCCAGCCACATCTTAGACGGCGCTTCGCTGCGCCCAGTCCGGCTCGGACCTCCGGTCGGAACCATCATGTACGCGGTGGATTCGCTGCTCACCGACCTGAAATAATCCTGGTGCTGCTGCGGCTGCTGTGCGCTCGGAGTGGCCATGGCATTCCCGACGCATGAGTAGAGTATTAAAAACACACACACACACAAAAACCGGGTGGGGGGTGGCTGGGAAACAAACACAAAAACAACAATAATGTCCGTAAATTGGTGTAAAAAAAACAAATTAAATGTCCATGCGTCCGCTGGATAGAGGAGCCTTCGGCAGGAGAGCCGAAACGAGAGGAGGAGGAGGAGAACCGAGAAGTTTTAAAGTTTGGATGCGTCCATGTCTGCTCAGCGCTCAGCTGCTGTGTGAAGTGGGATTGGAGGAGGCAGCTGGACTGGTGGGCTGGAAACCAGGACAGCGCAGCAAAAGAGGGGCAGGCTTAACCTCTTCATCACCCTGGAGCTGTGTGGAGGAATGCGCCCTCACACGTGCGCGTACACACACTTTGCCTCTGTTTTGCTCGCTGTAGGCGCGGGACACTCGTGCCACACATTGCCAAAGTAGATACACAACAAGAGAATAAAAAATGTTATTGAGCTTGGAGTGTTGCTTGTGATTGTCCACATTTAAACCCAGAGAACAGGAAAATGCCTCATTGTCTTATATCTAATATTATCAACAAACCTCCGTTAAACGTCAGAGTAGTGAGTGTGTTTTTCTGCTGCTTTTATGTGATCATAATGCAATGTTTTTGTCCTTTTATTGGAGTCTTGTGCGCCTCGCTGAGCTGCAGGTTAGACGGGCAGAGGGCGCTGTATCTCCTCACTCCTCAGCTCTGAGGTTACACTGTGGCCACTTTCATACTGTGTGGTTCTGGGTTAGACCGCCTTTTGATTTCAGAACAGCCTTAAAGGAGATATATGATGCTTTTAAATCCTCCATTTTAACACGTAGCCTAAATTTTTTATTTATTGTCTGTATAAAGTAGAACCACAATGCTTTGGTCTGAATTCCTGCTTATTCTCGCTCCACACACACCT
>JBAMIG010000005.1:15944355-15958489 GCA_037177335.1 Kiunga ballochi
ACACGAGTTGTCCTTTTAAAATGCTGCAAGGACGTCCTGGTTATTCATCTGATTCTCACATTTAAATGTGTCACTTTGATTCTCACATCATCAGGCTCATGGTGATATTAGACACTTTCCTAGAGTAAAACATGTTCCAGAGAAAAAAAAAGGAATGTTTTAGCTGGCACTTTATCCAAGTCTGCTGCTCAGCTGAGAACATAAAGGCTTAATGTGTAAAATCCAATGCAACAGACAGAACTCTGTAAACTGTAAATGTTTGTAGTAATGTTTCTCTGCCCTGAACTCCTCTCCTGTGGAAGTAACCTTGTCCAGAGAGGGCTGATGCAGTTTGTAAAGGAGCGAAAGCATCCATGTGTGTGTCTGCAGAGTCAATTTTAGTGTGATTAATCTGCAGCAGTTCAGTGTTTATACCGCTTTATTTTTCTGCTCTTTGATTTCTGATACATTAAAGGAGCAAAATGTCTTCATGTGTTACAGGAGGATAATCTGTAATGTTAATTATTACAAATCCTGATGGCTTTTTTCCTGAGAGGCAGAGAGTAGTTTGTGGTTTGTCCTCAGTGAAGTTCCATGTCAGCTGAGTAGCAGGCCAAGTACTACCTGGAGGCTGATGCAGCATAGCGCTGGCATGAAGAACATCCTGAGTGGTCCAGCCATGATAATTATGTACATACTCTGCACTCAGACATGATCACCTCACTGCACTGTTGAAACAGTGATTGAAAAATCCATTCATTCACCTGTTGTCAAGATTTTTTTGACCAAAGTTTAGGATTTGATGCTTTGAAAGTGACAGAAATGTGAGAAGGCAGTGGCGACATATGCCAAACGGCGCCAGAGGTGCGAGGGCCTCCATCGCCGCTTGCGGCTTTATTTCTTCTTGAAGTTTACTTTAAAATATTTATTCCATCAGTAAAAAAAATATGTGGATGGTGGATATGACTCTAACTTAATAAAAAATCACTTCTTGCTTCCTATCTTTCTGGCTACAACATACAAAATCACATAAGAGCCACTTTTGCTTTAATTGTTCCAATCGTTGTGTAGCCAAACATCTTATTTGTAAATGCTGTAAGCATTGAGGCATACATATTACTATCGCCCTGTGTTTATTCCGTGTTATTGTTCCTCCCATTTCCGTTCAATTTTCTGTGATTAATGTGGCCTGCAGTGTTGACTCCAACCCCATAAAACTTATATTAATTGGGAATAGTGTGCTTTGACTTTAGCCGTATGGTATTATGGATTTTACATAATTCACAAAAAATTGCAAATTTTCCATTTATTGAAAAAAATGGGATTCCATCCAAAGACACAGCTTTGGAGACTAACAGCTTAGCGTCACTTCCACCCAGAAAAAAACCCTTCCAAGTTCAAACGGGTTACAACAGACATGACTTTGAACGTCTGAAAGGACAGTTTCAATGGTTTTGACGCGATCATTGTTTATGTTTTAGAAAAAAATGAGAATCAGCAAAAATCCTTCTTGACTATGGCTCTCATTCTAAAATCTTTTTTTTTAATTAAAAAAAATTAAACAAACGTCTCTCAGAGCCATCACTTTTGTCATATATGCATAAACTATATATCAAATGTAGGAATCTTGTTACAACATGGACATTAAATTATATTGTTTTTGATACAAACCAAGGATATCACCTGACAACTAAAGATAAGATAACTAATGAATCTCTATTTCCAAATGGCCAGCTGAACACAGAGAAGCCAACATCTATTTCTGTGTTGTTTTCAAATGGATTTAATAGTTTCCACAATTTTGGATTCTCAGATCTCCCTCACATTGATTTGCTAACTCGGTTTCACACAGCAGGGCTGGTTTTTAGTGGCTCTCAAGCAATGAGATATTGATAGTGTTCAAAACAATAGTCTAACATGTCTTTCTTTCTACCTTCTTTTTTTGTAGGGATATTATATTATTGTGGTAACAAGGGGAAAGATCTCAGACTCGAAACATGTGAGCACACATGTATTGTAATGTAGAGCAAGCAAGTAAGAGTGCTACATTTAGTGAATAACCTAATCTAAAACCACACACAAACATCGATATGTTAAACTACGGTAATATGTGGAAAAATGCATTTAATTGAATTTCTATCCCAAATAAATGGAAGATATCCCTGGCTAAAATAGAACAGACCTTTAGTCAAAGTGTCATTGTAACGAACACCTGTCATTTCAGCAATCATTTGTCTTTTTCCCTCCTGTCAACCTGCATGCACCCTCACCTGGAGAGGCCTTGATCATCACACACCTTCACCTGCACCCTTCGGATTCGTCAGTCCCTCATCCAATCACCATCAACATCATCCAGGAAATAAAAGGCCATATCACCTTTCATTCCAGGAGAAACTGTTTGGAAACTGTTTAGATTTGGTTTTGGTATTTACACTTAGTTTAGTATTTATGATTCTTGTATTTTGTATGTGTATATAGTTTGGTTCCAGTAGTGTTAAAACAACTTGGTTTTCTGTTTGTTTATAGTTGGATAATGTGTAATGTGAGTTGGGCTAATTAGGGTTTTGTTTGTTTGTATTTAGTATTTTGATCATTTGTAGATTTGTAAATATATTTTAAACATATTTTTGTTTTGTACATTTACATAGAAGTTTGGTTTTTTGTAATTAGTATTACTAGATTTTGTTTTGTTTGTTTGATAACCTTAGTTTATTGGAGCTGCTCCTCCTTTTGGTAATATTTTAGGAGGCCTGTTTTGTTTATGTAGTGGTATTGTATTTTGCATACCTTGGGGGTTTGGCCATCCCAGTTTATGCTTATTAGAATTTTGTTACATTACTCTGTTCGTTTGAGCAGCTTTGTGAATCCCAACTCTGGTGGTCTCGGACCATGTCTGTGTACCGATACCCTCTTTGACATAATAAATCCATTTTTCACTAGCTTTACAGCTGCGCAACTCTTATGTAGTTATGAAAAAAACCCCTTCTGCCTAACAGGGTTGTAACAGACATTTAATAATGCATAATTTGTGTAATCAGAACAGAAGTTTTTTTCTTTTTCTAGACCTTGAAGACATTTTTTGAGTTTTAATCCACTCCTAGGACTATTTTGTCACGGGTTCCAAATATGCATCTCTAAAAGAGCAGAAAGAAAAGAAGAAACTACCAAAAAAGCTTTCAGGGTGTTTTTAAAAGCTTTTATTCATCTGACTTCTGTTTCATTTGTATTCCAGAGCCATCTAACTAAATCGTCTGTAAGCGTCACCTCATTGAAACATGAAATCTCTGACAGGACCAGGTCCCTCGTACTGGTGCTGCAAATGATTGGCATCATGAACTTTAGTGATAGTAAATTATTCTTTGTGGTTTTGTGGTTTATATATGTAGTGGGCGTTCATGCATTTGAGAAGGGGGAAGGTACCCACCCACTGCAAGGCCAGAGCGAGATCATGTAGGCAATCTTGGAGCAGGTGTACCAGTATGTTGCTGAGCAAATTAAAAAACATCGACAGTTTAAATATTATGAAAGTATAAAATACCCTAAACCTGAACACTTTCATATAAAAAAACACCAAAATGACTAATATATATCCATCCATGTCCAGTATATGCCTTCTAGACTAGCTATGCTGGAATTTATTACAATTTAATGCCTCGTTCTGTTCTACTTAACATAAGGACTTTCTTTTCTTATAATTACAAAGTCTTTTCTAAATCCTGGCAAATTGGCTGAAAGGTGGCTGGATTAAAGCAGATAGATTGGATGAAAGTTTGCTTTTGAGCCATCTGTCACCCTGTCCTTTGTTCGAATGCTTGAGTCTGATGTTTGACTGCAAAGTTGTCAAAGAAAAATAATGAAATATAAAACAGAAACATTAACTAGGTATATCAGAAAACAAGATTCCTACAATATGAATGAATGTTATACATATTTCTCCAGTAACGTTATGTGTTTCCCTGGTGACTTGACTAGAAAAAAGAAAAGTTTATGTCCCAGCATTGCATCAGTCTACCAGACAGTAAAGTAATCCGCAGTGTAAGGGTATTCTTTCAAAGCCAAGTATTTCGACTTTCCATTAAAGTCAACCACTGTTTCTGGGCTGAGTACATTCAAAGATAAGTCAAGGAATAAAATTGTAAATATACACACACACACACATATATACATATGTATGTTTCTTTTCCCTTTCCTCATCTCTCATAACAAGGAAGCAAAAAAAAAGACAAATGTTTGAGAAAATTCAAAACATCCTATAATATTGAATGCAATTTATCTAGCTACAGCAGGGGCTTGCAAATGGGAGTCCTAAAAAGTACTGCAGAAGGAAGTTGTTTTAAATAGATCATTAGATACTAAAAACCTAAGTACACAATTATTATGTAACTATTCTTTATAATGGATTAATAATGAATATCTCTTATCTCCTTGAGCTTATCCCAGCTGTCACTGGGTGAGAGGCAGGGTACAGGTCACCACGAATCTTTCACAATATTACATCTTTCAATACTTATATAATAAAAAATATTAACTAGAAGTAATAAAACCGGATAATAGTGTTACACTTTCATAATCTAGGGATAGTTGCATGCTTAGATCTTAAATGGTTAATATTTATTACAAAAGTGTCCAATAAATAACTAATCATATTTTTTTTTAGCAGTAATCCATTTAATTTTTTTTTTACTTGTCCATCATTAAAGCAAATATTAATGACAGTCTGGCTGATGTATTGTGCTGAGCAAATTTGCATCACCAAGAGGATCTTCATGTATATATGTACAAGGAGGACGTGCAGTCAGGGACATAACTTTGATATGCTTTCAGTAAATCCATGACTCCGTCAGATTACATGTATGTATTAAGATTACATGTATGTAATCAGGTTACATGTATTTAATCAGATTTACATGTAAGTTATCAGGGAGTCTGTAAAGCAGGGATCTCCAAAGTCGGTCCTCGAGGGCCGGTGTCCTGAAAGATTTCCATGCTTCCCTGCAGCAACAAACCTGATTCAAATGAATGGGTTGTTAAGGGACATGTGAGATTTGTGACAACAAACTGTGGAGATTAATTTGATATGAATCAGGTGTGTTTCAGTAGAGAAACTTTCAATACCTGCAGGATGCTGGCCCTCGAGGACCGGATTTCGAGATCCCTGCTGTAATGGATCTAAGATGATGGGACGAAGGCTCGTCCAAGACGTCTTCAAAATCATCAAGTCCAAACCCTGTATCAGACCAGAGTTGTTTTGCCATGCTCCGCACAACGACCAGCCAACCTGCAGCGAACATAAACAAATATATTTTTTCCAATAATAACGTACAAAAATTAAACAAAATAAAAAGTAGCTAATATTAGATACCAGCAGCTGGTTTACTTGGAGTCAGCTGCCTGTTGTGGCTGCTGGGTATTTTGGTGAAGATGATGAGGGTGTGGGAATAAGCAGAACTGTGGTGCTTTCAAGTACTGTCATTTAAACCGATAAGCATGATTGTAACACGTTGCTTTAATTGTCAAGTAAAAAACTTAACCCTCAGGAGATTACATTGAAATATTACTCCTGTCAGGAAATGGGGAAATTATGTTTCCATTTAAAAGTAAATAAGGGTGCAACGGGAATGTCTGTGTGTGTTAGCCCTGCCATGGACTGGTGTTCAGGGTGTACTGTGCCTTTCGACCAGTCCCAGCTGATCCGAACCGTCCCCTTAAAACCGTGATACAATCCGAATTATGAGTTTTGTGATCCGTTGAACCCCTACTCGTGAAGCCCTGATCAGATTAATTGCATCAATTACTGCACTTTAGAGGGTTTAAATAAAGCTTTTTTTCTCACTATAAATCTATTTTATGCAGAATACGACAGTAAAATTTCAAAAGAGAATTTATTAAAACAACATTAGGAAACGCTGTTCACAAAAACAACATAGGAAAAAATGGCAAAGCATTGTGTCTTCTTTATATAATATATATATTATATATAATATGTTTTAAACATGACATCCTTCTGAAAATAAAGACCTTCTGCCAGTACCGCAGCAAAGCCACTGACAGCTATATGTTTATTGCTTAGTACGGGGTCTTTTTCCTGGAATTCAGACAAAATAAACTAAATAACTTTCTGTTTTAAGGAAATATCTCCATATTCTTACATGTCAAACATGGATATAGTCACAAATTTTGTGGCGTAATGAAGCGTCACACAAAGGTTTTTTATAGTGACATCACAGCTCTGTTGTCACGCAGCTGCTACATTCTTATAATTAGTAAAACAATTGTGTGTGTGTTTGACTTTATTCTCACCTTTCTAAGTAAATCCTAAAAGACTCCAGTTTTCTGGATTCCAAATAGTTTATCTGTCATACTGTTCCTACCTCAGCAGTAGATGTCTCCATCCATTCGCCTCCGTGGAGGAAAGCAGGTGCGGCAGTCTTTCATAACAGGAAAAACCAGCCTGTGAACAAACTTCCTGAACTTTCCGTTTTCAGACCTGACACAACGATGGTGGAACCACTCATCACGTCATGACAGAACAGGATAA
The DNA here is from genome assembly GCA_037177335.1 of Kiunga ballochi. NCBI lineage: Eukaryota > Metazoa > Chordata > Actinopteri > Atheriniformes > Pseudomugilidae > Kiunga > Kiunga ballochi. The sequence goes on from JBAMIG010000005.1 coordinate 15,950,873, forward strand.
GGGAGCGTTCTCCCTCCCACAAACAGCCTAATCAATAACATCCCTGTTTATGTTTAATCGGCTAAATTTGGATGAATGTTCCTACCAGCAGGAATGATGACTTGTTTTCCCTCTTAGAAAATCTATTTCAGCTCCAGAAGGACTCATAGTGTTGTGTTTATGTGCAGCTGTAGTTAAAAGATAACATGATGAACCTAAATAATCTAACTAGTGTCAGACTTAGCTGTGTGTAACGAAGGACAGAAAATAAAATTTAGGATTAGTAGGGTCTCAGCTGTGCTGCGTTCAAGTAAGTAAGTAAAATTAATTTATAGAGCACCTTTTACAGACAAGAGAAGTCATAAGCTGCTTCACATAAAGGAGCATAAAACACATGAAAAAATACAATAAAACAGTGTACAACAAAATAGACAAAAATACATGGTGGTTATAATACCCACTAATCTACTGAGCAGAGTATGCCTGCAGGAACAAGGGCAGCTTGGAAATATCCTGGACAGATGATGCGTCAACATGGGCATTGTTATAAAGCCAATAATGAAATTAATATATTTCAAACTTCAAATTAAACTTAATTTATAAAGCACCTTTCATACATAAAATGTAAAAAAAATTGCTTTACATTGTATTAAATAATAAATAATTAAAAACAAATGTTACATATCTACAACCACACACACACATACACACACATTTGTACCCCCAACACACTTGTTCTCTACAGACAAGATGTGGTCACATAGATTAGGCTAGATACAGATGCACCAGCAGAGAAAACATCATCATCACCTCCACACCAGGCACCCTGAGTCAGCCGCAGCCACAGGACACCAGCCCAGGGCCCAGAGAGGAGATGTGGTCAGGACCAAACCCCAGGACCCATGAGCCAGAGCCTGGCAGCCACAGCCCCCAGTGTGGAGGCTCCCCAGAGGAAGCACTGGTCATCTACTTTATGATAAAAAGAGTACATAAAATATAAATAAATAATTAAGAATAACTAAAACAATAAATTTAAATTAAAAGCTAAGCTGTAAAATTGTGTCTTGAGCCTGCTTTTAAAAACCTGAATGTTCCTGAAAACCTGAAAAATATTTTAGAGGCACTTAAATCAGCCTAATGACGCCATTGCCAGTGTTATTCTCACTGTGCAGTCTCACACTGGTATGTCTTGAAGGATCAGCAGGTGTACCATAAGAATTATTGTCCACGCTAACTGGTTTACAAAATAGCCCTGTGTTCATTAAAACTGGCCCAGTTTTCACACTGAGTGAGTGAAAATTATTGTAAATAAACATAATTTTTTCTTGTGTTCATTAGATTCTTATTCATAGACACTTTTAACAATGTTGGAACAATGTTCTCTTAATCTTTAGATTGAATTGAACTGAATCTAAATAACTTTATCACCATTTCAAAAGCATTCTGGTACAATGACATTTCCTTCCAGCACAACCCGTCCAAGAGAGAACAAACTACATACACAACATCCTCACTGCTCATTCTGTGGGCAGTGAAGATTTATACATTTGCATTAGTAAATCAGCTGACCAGAACCAGGATTTTGTGGTTCTGAGATTTAATTTAAATTAAAAAAAAAGTTTCTTGGTTTAATTTCTTTCTTTCTTTGCACATTACAGAAAAAAGCAATGAGAATTGTGTTCAATGTAGGATTCAGAGAACACACTAATCCTTTGTTTTTAAGGGCAAAGGTTTTAAAGTTAATGGATCTAATAAAGTTTAGAACAGCTCAAATAATGTATAAAGTAAGGAAGAATGTGCTTCCAGGGAACATTCAAAGCATATTTAGAGACCGAGAGGGGGGCTACAGCCTCAGGGATGAGTTAAATTTCAAGAAAGTGAAAGTAAGAACAACAGTTTGACAAATGAGTTTTTCAATAAGAGGATTGCATATATGGAATGGGTTAGATGATAAGCTAAAAAGATGTGCAAATATAAGTCATTTTAAAAAAAGTATACAAACAAAATGTTTTTGAAATGTATTGTGTAATGAGCTGATTATAAGGTGTATGGGAAATAATGATGTAAACAATGTTTCTCTGTGCTAACCTCATGGAATATTTAAATTAACGTCTTTATTGGTGAAAATAAATGATAATGTATATAAATGATGTAATAGTGGAGTAGGACTTTAATAAGCTTTGCTTCTTCCTACTCCTTTTTTGAACATTTTATTGAATATTTTATTTTAATACTAAGAAGTGAAAATGAGTTGTCTAATTGTACTTAATATGTGTATAAATGTCTTTTTAACTCTTTTTTGTGTTAAAAAAGAAACCAATAAACAAACAAACAAACATTTTTTAAACTGTTTATACATACATATATACATACACATATATATATATATATACACAATTAGACAATTATATCCAAATGTACAATTCAAAGCAACTTGGGCAGCATGTTGGGCATAATAATACGTCTTTGGATTGATGTCTGTTGATACAAATAACCACAGAGACAAACAAAATATTTCTAACACATGAACTGATTGTGCTTAATCTGCGCCACAAATCTTGCTCAAATAACAGGCTAATAAAGATTCCTTAGTAAGTTAGGTTTTGCTAAGTTGATTATTACTCAGTATATTTGTTATGAGTTGTACTCATAATGAGTGTTTCCTAAAACCTTGGTGAGTCATGTAATCAGGTGATAAAAGGCTGTGTGCAGCAACCACTGAGTCAGTGGAGTGCATCTACAGTCAGTTTGCTACACTGATTTTCTCTCAAATACCTTATTAATATTGACAGTGTTCAGTAGAGATAATGCTGCAGCTATATATGTGACACAAATGGATGATATTCTATTTTCATTTTGTACATTGTTTTGCTTGTATCTACACTCAGTTTAAGAGATACTGGTACAATGATGGTGGGTGTCTGGGGGTGTGTGTGGGGAGATGTCTATGTCTGTGTGCATTTTTGACAAACAAGTGTTTTTTTTTATTGTTCAGTGTTTGAAGGGGTCAGAACACACACAAGTGTTGTAAGAAGAGAGAAAAAAAGTGTAGTATCCCTGTTCTGCACCAGTGGAGGTGCCGTACGGCAATATTTGGAAAAAAAACCCCTCAACAATAAATCATGTAAATCCACAGAAACACATCATCACACACGTTGGAAAGGAAATGGCTGTCATCGCAGGTTTTTGCAGCCAATTACGGTGCAGTCCAAACCTGAGAAAGTCCTGAAGTGAGAAGGGAGAACAAGTAGGATGCGAGCGAGGTCAAAGCATCTGTCAGCACTTCTCCCTTCCACGTGGAATTTGGGAGAATGAGGGAGTCAGATTAGATAATAGCATCTGTTTGGGCTTTAGGTTGTTGTTTGCTGACCCCGAGTCTGTTAGCTGGTCTCTCACCAAATCCAAACAACCAAATAGTGGTCAATTTCCAGTGACCAAACCGGCTCCTCTCTATGTTATTACCGACCCCGAGACAAGTGTAATAACCCAGCCAGTCTGCCAATGGAGAATGACATCCAGGAGACGGTTCAGCTCATTCAGAGTGAGAGTTCCCAGTGTTCATTACGGCTACACTTGTCATGCTTCCTGTTATGGTCTCTAGCAGCATCCAGTCACCAGAAATCTGATAATAATTCCAATGAAAAACCAGTAACCATAATGCCAATAAGATAACATTCCAGAAGCATCACTGTATGGCGCAGGGCAGCCTCCCTGGAACGTGCAAGATCCCCATTTGCCACTCTCTTGGTGAAAAAACTGTGGTCCATTATGATGTTCAACCAGCTGACCAAAACTTGCGAAGTGCAAAGAGATGCTCCTAGGAGAGGAAAATACACAGACAGAGCGGGAACACAGGGAATGGAAGGGGAGAAAAGAAATGTCTGTCTCGCTCAGAAGCCGGAAGATAATAACAGCCAAATCTTTCTGAAAAGCTCTTATTTTATACACAAACTGGGTATGTTGAGAGTGATTTTTCTCTGCTGTCGACCAAAGTAGTCAGAATGATATTTTATAGGCTAATTTATATGTAAATGGTTGCTTTCAACAATGACCTTAATATGTTAATTTAGCAAAATAATGACATAAAACAGAAAAACAAATCAATGTTTAAAAAAAAGTAATAGCAAAAGGTATATACCCATAGTACGGTAAAAGACTGAAAATATATGGAGCACAGAGGAAATTTAAGATTCTATTTAAAGCCTAGTTATCACTGCAAGAGCGAGACAATCGGGTGAAGTTTGGTTGCTCCTGCAGTCCTAATAAAGGCAGGCCTGATGAAGCCTGGATGAAGATATCTGTGGACGCAGGAGCAAACCGGACTCCGCCTAAGTCTTCCTGATCTTGCTCTACCTACCTGAGGCTCATGGAGAAGAACAACCAAACAACAGAACAACAAAAAAGAAACAGAACCACAAGTAGCAGAGCTACTGATAAGTGGTTATAAGTATCAGCAAGAGCTGTTTTTTATTAAGCGTAGTGTGTAAAAATCTTGATTCATACATTTATGTTGATTCAAACATACCTGGTGGATTTCAACTTTCTCAAGTTTCTCAATGTTAGGGAACTGATGAACAGGCAGGTTTTACAGTCAAGTATGTCTATCTTACTCTGTTTCAGTCAGTAATTCAGTTACCTCGTGATGTGACTCGGAGCACTCTGAGCTAAGCAGTAGCAAAAATTATGGAGATTTAAACTGTTTCTTACAACTGTTGTGATTGATAACGTGACATTGCCAGCTAACAAAATTGGTTCTAACCAGATCTCAGAAAGAATACAGAGAGTGCAGCTTTATGTGCTTCACCAAGACATGGCTGCATAAACACATCCCAGACTGTAATGAGTCTGTACACGACTTCAAGATGCTCTGTGCAGACCGAACGGCTCGGCAAAGACCTGGGGGGAGGTGGAGTTGTAGTTCTGGTTGGCCAGCGTTGGTGTCATTCTGGACGTGTCACTGTTGGGAGAGGATCTACACGGGAGACATTGAACTGCTAGCTTTTGTCAGCTGCTCCACCAGAGATGGCCCATCGTTCAGCGACAGCCTGTCATCGGAGAGTCAGTTAAAACCCAGTCTAAGATGCTGAGGATGCTCTGAAATGCACTGTATGACGGATTCTATGGACTTTTGTGTGGATGCCACCGGTGGTTTCCCATCCCAACAAGAACAGTGAAGACCCTTTAATTTTTTTTGTATTAAAAAAAAATGTTACACTTTGAATTTCCCTCTGGGATCAATGAAGTATTTTTCATTTCATTTAATTCTTGTACTTTATGTAGTGTTCAAGCACCTTTCAGAGTGTACAGACAACAAAGAACACTTGTAGCATACGTAATCTGTGCAGTCCCTTATTAGGGACACAGCTAGAGTAGGTAGGCCCTGCTTGCCTCTACATTTGGCTGCCAGTTGATAAAAGCTTGAAATCTCTAATAAAACACATCTGTGTCCTGCTGCATTCACAATCTGCAGTTAGCGCTACTGGATATCTGTAGATGCTGGACTTCTTGTTTATATCTACTAGTTTCCTATACTAATAATATCTTGAATTCAAGATAAGTAAAAGACCAATTTGCTGTTTTTCCCAGTGAAAAACTTAAGTAATAATAAAATATGGAGTCAGACTTGACCTAATGGCACAGCAGGAGAGGACGTGGGAGGAGGAAAACAAAGAGCTTTGAAATGAGGGGTTAAATTACGGTCTCAAAAGGAAACAATACAGGAAGAATGTACTGACTAATATAATATAAAATGGAAAAGAAAAGTCTGGTGGCATGGAAATGAGCCGCGGATGGAAAGATCCTGTAATGGATGAGACAAGGGAATAGTAAGACGGTGGAAAAAACTTAGTCTGAAAGTGAATGGAGTCATTTCAGATATACAGTAAATAGTAGAGCAGCTAAGTGGTTAACAGCAGTGCAGTGGTTTCATCATGTACATAAGACACTGAATGAGGTAGATCTAATGCCTTTAGGACTGCTGCAGGGAATAAAGGAAAAAGGGGGGGAACAGTTTATGCATTTTCCATGGTAGAAAATTCAGACGGCAGTACATTAGAAAAGCTTCACTTCATAATTTCCCATGGTTCCATCAGCAAACTTCCAGATACTGTTGATAAAACGATGATGATCACCATGATTAATGAAATCATGGTGATGTGCGCGTTAGTGACCCAGCAGTATGCAACAGTGGAAGTGAATGAGGTCCTTTATTCATTAATGTTTATAATTACATATGTACAGTATATTAAGAAATCAATTGCAGTATAATTGCAAGGCCACTTAGGATTCCATAGTATTTGGTAATGAGCAGATGCTAACCCTTATCATCGTATTTTATTAAGTTTTCCTTTTTTCTCCAACTCAAATTTGAAAATATTTGGACATTTTTCTCAGTATTTCTGATGACTTTTGCTGTTAATTCTGACTCAGGTAAGATGTCATTTTCTTTTCTGTTGGTCTTTAATTCGTTTTGGCCAAATGTTACATGTAGTATTGTAATGAGAAGCAGAGTCCAGGATGGGTTAACAGTAGATAAAGCTGGAGAATAAAGGTAAAATGATAGCACAAAAGATGTGCTGTGTATTCTCTCAACTTATATTTACTCAACAAATCAACTCAGGCTGTTAAAATTGTCCAGATATACTGTTCATATTGTCTATGGAAATGTTATAATGTGGACAAGCTCAATAATAAAAACATTGGCTTTATAAACCTGGACTATAAATAAAATCACATTTCATTCTCTCACAACTCCACGACTTTACATTGGATGCATTTATAACCAAATATTGTGACATATATGCTTTGGAGGATTTTTTTTTTTTTTAAGTAATTTGTAGATTCTTTGCATTTTTTTGTAGCAGTGCAATTAAGACATGCATAACTTGCTGATGTTTCTTTGGTTACCTGAAAACAATTATCAAAGAAGCAGTTCTGACTCGTAAAACATAAAGCATTTAATAAAGCATTTTAAGTGGCCCTTTACCAACTATGTGTCATGGTCAGAGGCATGGAAGTGAGCTGTGGACCCAATTACAGGCAGGAATTGGCAGAAGGCAGCAGGAATGCAGATAACAATAATTAGTTGAATAAGGAGAACTAAACTAGGACTAGGTCTAGTCCTACTGCCTCCTGCCAATTCCAGCCTGCAATTGGTTCCACAGCTCACCTCCATGCCTCCAACCATGACAGAAAGAACACGCCAAATATGGACCCAGCAGGCCCTCCCTACATTCCCTCAGTGCTGGCAAGAAGGCTACTAGGAGAGGACCACTGGAGGAATTTTCTGTCTGAAAGGTCCCTTTCCTCCCCTTATATTCCAGTCCTGGAGTGGTAGCTACAAGGAAAGGAAACATGACCTCAACTTCCAGGTCCAAATCTTGGGCGCCGCCACCAGCTTCACGTTTCTTGTCTCCTTTGACTCAGCCTGGTCCAGCGCTGCAGTCCCAACATCAGCGCCCCAATCCCGTCCGGTGCTGCAAACCACACTACCCCCATCGCCTGCGAGCCAGCCCTGGCCCATGGCCCTGCCTGCCCCTGTATACGAGGGGTCCTGGCATGGGGCGCTCTCTCTTCCCCCACATAGACCTTATGATTGTGCCATCGACCTCCTGCCTGGTTCCACGTTGCCAAAATCCC
>JBAMIG010000005.1:15987989-16001004 GCA_037177335.1 Kiunga ballochi
CTCGGGACTTGCTAGTATTAACTTGGGACTTGACTCGGGACTTGCTAGTATTAACTTGGGACTTGACTCGGGACTTGTCAGTGGTGACTTGGGACTTACTTGTGACTTGCTACACAATGACTTTGTCCCACCTCTGATGGTAACCAGCACCATCATCTTGTGGTGTCGGTTACTGTTTTCTGTCAGCAAACATGGCTCAGTAAAGCCTGTTCAGCCTATAAAGTGTATTTTATTAAGGAGGAGGGGCGACATTTAACCAGGAGGCTTTCTGAACACTTCTGTGGTAAGGTTTTCCCTTAAAGTTGCAGTGGGATAGCTTTTTGAGGAACACCTCGGGCAGCTCCAGCGATGGCGTATGGGAACATGGAGGGACCTATTCTTAGCTTACAGGGGTGGTACCTGTAGTTTTCTGCTCCTTTAGTCCATCTGGTTCCATGCTTAAAATACTGAGCTGGGTTCCAGCACACCTTGGTTGTATTCAGTGAGTGTTTGAGTCCCAGATGCTTTTCTATAATTTTTGATCAGATAATAAGGTGGCCATTAAGTGTATCTCATTGTATGCGATGGGGCCAACAACAGAGGATCTAAGGCTACACCATGACATGTTTGATATCCTGGGACAAGTGTCCATCGTGTAGGAAATGTTCTCTCTTTACCTCAAGTTAGCAACCACCAAAATTTCAGCTTAATGCAAAAATGTGTTAGTTTTTCAGTAATTACCTGTCACTAAATAACAGTGGGAGAAGGACGTAGATGACTGACTGAGACTGTGTCCAAATGTGCATCCCATGCCTTAACCCCTCATTCCCTACATAGGCCTGCACTATATAGCACACAATGTAGGGCTGGTTCTGATCCAAAATAGGCACCGGTTTTTGTTTTTTTGACCGCCCATGCACCAGCTCCTGGTTCTCAAAACTGATTCAACCAGGCACCGACTCTGTGCTGGGCCAGAGTTGAGAACCGGTTCACGTAGCTTCAACACCACAGAGTCTGGTAAGTGTTGCTGTTATAGCGTTACTCATATGTGACGGGAGACTGTGACATTTAATATTATGCACGTAAACATGATTTAGATTACGTAATGACGCAAACTTGACCAGGGTCTTTGGTCGAAAACAAACTGGTTCTTCAGAAGCGCTGGAGTTGGACCAGCTAAGCTTTGGCAGTAGCTCAAGCACCGAACCAGCATGGGAACCATCTTGGTCGAAAAACCCTAAAAGTGCCCTCATTCGTGCCCTCATGGTGATTTGGACACTGAACCTCCCTACTTTTTTGCTGTTGGACATCTCCTGACAACCAGCTGTAACTATGGCAACCACAGCGCAATTGAAGACAGAGTTTCAAACCCAATCCAAAGTTGTCAAAAATTTTTTATTTCTTTTCTTTATATTTTATTATTTCTTTGTAATATATACACACACACAATGAAATCGGAATAAAAATGTATGATTTATAGTGTTTTGTTAACTGTTTATTAGTGTTTGTGTCTGCCATTGTAAGCTTTGCATTGCATATTAACTCATCTAGTGACCATCAATACTCACTACTTTTCAAGATGCATTGTGGGTAACTTTAAGGGCATTATTTTTTCTGAAAGCACATTCGGACACCCCTACAAAATGGCATGTCCTTAATATACTTTGTAGTGTACACTGAGCCATTTAGGTTTTGGGATCATGTGGGTACTGTGTAGGGCATTAGGGACACATTCAGACACAGTGTTTCCTTACATCTCATACATGCTGGCCTTTCACAGGGGCCAGAGTTTTGAGTCATGTTAGAACAAACTGATAAATGAAGCTTTGCTCCAAGGTGCATGTCAGTAGCAGAAAGTCAATAAACAAGGCTAATGCTTAGATTTCATCAGAATGTTACGTTTTTATGCCTCAGCTGTCATCTAGCAAACTTTCTATGTAGAGAAAACATAATTTATTTGTACTTATACACATCCATTAAATCTCAGTGGCAGGGAATTCTTTGCCACTAAGATTAGTTTAGCATGATTGCTTTCTGTGCAAATGATTTATGTTAAAACAAACTTTATTCTCTTTAGAAAATGCCATTTTGCTTGTTCAGAAATGTAACGACACATCTTTGCAGACATGGATCATTCATTCACAAAACACAGAAGCACATAATTTTACACTGCTTTGAAAAATAAAGTGAAGGCTAAAATAATGTGACATATGAAATTCCCCAGCTGAGATTTAGAATTATGTACTGTATGTAAAAAACAAATGATGAGTGAAAAAAAACAAAACAAATCGTGAACCCATGGAGGTCTGGATTCAGAATCACACTTTTAAAAAAAGTGTAAATATCAGATCACAAACTTACAATTTCAGCCATTTCAAAGAAAGCTTCACAAGGTGCGTGGCCTCCATGTCCCTACAGTCCATACATTTTCTGCCGGATGTCCTCTTAAACCTGGATCAGACCATCAATGAAATCCTGGACAGTGTGAGGTAAAACGTGGTGGCAGGACATGGAACATGTAATGTCCCAGAAGTGTCAATAGAATTCAGGTATGGTGAATGGGCAGGTCGGTCCATTTTATCAGTGTCTTCATCATGCCGCTGACACACTCCAGTTCCATGAGGCTGAGCACTGTCCAATATCAGATGGAACCCAGGTCCCCCTGCAGCAGCATGTGGTCTGACAATTAGTCTAAGGATCTCATCCCAGTTCCATTAGCAGTCAGGGTACATCTGGCTTGCAGATGGAGGTCTGTGCAGCTTTCCAATACAACACACTGCCAAACAGGTCATGCTGGAGGATGCTGCAGACAGCAGAATGCTTTCCGTGCAGTCTTCAGACTGTGTCACATCTGTCACATGTGCTTAATGTGAACTTGCTCTCGTCTGTGGAAGACAAAGGGCGGGTGCAAACCTGCCAATCATGGTGTTCTCTGGCAAATGCTAATCAGACTGCACAGTGTTGGGTTGTGAGCACAGGCCCCATGTGTAGATATCGGACCGTCACGCCACCCTCAGAGTCTGTTTCTGACACAACGTGGTGATTGTTTTTAGGGTTCTATACCCTCCGTGCTCAGATGAGTAGATAGTGGTCCTTCTGCTGAGCTGTTGACCTTGTAGAGTTCCCTCCACCATCTTTCTGTAGACTGGCCTGTCTAATTGTATCTCCTCTATGCTCTTCACAGATTTTGGGATATTTATTAAAAATACCAACAGTGATTAATTAAAAGAATACTTTATTGATCCCAGAGGTAAATCTAAAATGGTAGTTTTTATATGAATTAATGGTTTTGTTCTTGAGGCTGATGCTGCTGGAAGGAATTATCTTCTGTCCTACATAAGACCTGAACTAGCCTTTCACTGAACACACTCTGTTTCATCACTGTGTTGTGGAGATGGTATGAAAAATTCTCCATCATATTCATATATCCTCATCTTATTTGGATTTTTAATAATAAAATTCAATATGGATGGCAAAAAAGAGATGAACTATCCAGGGTTTATCTTGCCGCTTGCCCAGTGGCTGCTGGGATGCACCCCAGCTCCTGCAACCCTTTAGTCTAGAAAATAGATGAATGGAAGTGCTAAAATGCATTTATTTACTGTGCTTACATAAAAAAAAACAAAAACAAAACAAAACCCAGAACAGATAGATTTAAAATTTCCATATAATTTTTATTCTCACTTCAAACTTGATAATTCTTCTGTTTTTCCTTTGTTTGCTTCTTCTTCCATGGCTTTTGTCACTTGTCTTTCTGCAGCTATTTCTTCTGTTTGTTTTTCCCCATTTCTTCTCTTTGCTGTGTCTTATTTTTGCTCCCGCTTCTATTTTTTCTTTTGCTCGCCCTTCTCTGCTGCTTCAACTGGTTCTCGTTCATCTGCTGACGCTTTCTTCTTCTGCATTATAACATCTATTTCTACAAACTCTATGTTTAGACTAAACTTTGCATGATTATTTGAGGGAAATCAAACTATAAATTGTAGTAATGAGGTGTGTAACAGCTAAAAGAAAACTTATCTTGAATGCAAAGTTTAGCATCGATTGATAAATGTGCAGAGTACTCCCTGTTAGTGAGGTTTCATGGAAAACATGGTGCAAATCAGTAGCGTTATTTATAGAAGAATTAAACCCTTGCTGTGTGTAAAAAGTGTATGAAAATGTATAAAAAGTGAAAATGAAAACCTTGTGGGATAACCTCTCTAACTCGTCTCCTCCATGAATGTATTCATGTCTTTATCTACATTTCAGTTTATTCCTCTTTGTGAAAAATCACATTAACAGTAGAATATAACCTAAAATTTAAGCATGTTATATTTGGAAAAAAAAAACTATAAAGTTCTTTCAGACTATTCACATCACTGTGTAGATAAAATTGGGATTGCAGTTTAGCTTCAGAACCCAATAATCAGTCATTACACACATTTCCTCAATTTAACATTTGGATGCTGGGGGGAAAACTGCATGGTGTTTAAGCAACATTAGAAATTGTAGCATGAAAAGCAAGCAGCTTATGGCATTACCATACAGGCTGTATGAAGTAGAGAACAAGACAGGAAGTGTGCAGCTTGAATAGATTAGGCGGGTATCCTTCTAATGTGACATTTAGAAAAATGTGTACTGGAAAATCTTGGTATGTTGCAATTTTTAAAAAAGGTAGATGTAGGCACATAATGAATTTTCAGCCAAGACATTTTAGAAATACACCATATTTTGAGCTCATATTTAAGAAGTCTGTGTGTATGAGGGAACATTTCCTCTGGCTCAGAGTACAGGATCTCTCTGTACCATAGTAGCTCACATTTATCCAACATATTTTTTCTGGTGTTGTCAACAAGCAGCAACCTCCATTGGAAAAAAGTGATGCAAACATTTGCAGTTCTTCCCTTATCCACTAGAGGCTCTAAAAATAGCCCATCCTCAGACAGGTACAGACAGCTCTTTGTTTGATAGACTTTAATCCTCCACCCCCATGCTCACAGCTTCCTCTCAGCTCCAGCTCTTTGCTCATTTTTGTATTTTTGGGTAGCAATGACACGCTGACGCTGCCAGGATGGTGATGGTAGGAAACCCAGCAAGCCTCACTTTTGCTCTTCAGTAACCTACTGGGAGGCTCCGTCTATCTTTATACACTATGGTTGTTAAGGTGGAACTCTTCCTTTGGCGCTGTGGGTAACGGCCTCCAGTAGATTTTCACTCTTTTTACTCTTTTTAAACCTGTTTTCTTTCTACCTTCTGTTCTTCTTGCAAAGAGAGAGAATGCTTGTGTTTCATACATATATATTCAGTGATTTTTTTTACCTTCAAGAGGCAACAATGAGCCAGTACCTTTGCCAGCTCTGTCCACAAAAGGTACAGTGATATGACAAGACATCCCAATGGAGCTGAGGAGGAACTTTAGGGGCAGCCAAGCTAAAGGCTGAGCTAGCGGAGAATCTGAGGTGTCACAATCACAATTCACTTTGTAATCATTGAGTATGTGAACTTGCTGCTTAACAAGATTGATGAGTTATCGGCATTGTACAACCAGCGGACCCTACCAGAAGAGCAACATGATCATCTTTATGGAGACATGGCTAAACCACTATGTACTGGATGCTAACATGTCCCCGGGATTCTCTGCCATGAGACCAGACACTAAAGCGAGTGGAAAAAGTAAAGTTGGGGACTCATCACCTGTTTAACAGATGGCTCGTCTCTGCATGGAAGTACATGTAATAGATAGCTTTTAGTGGACTTAATCTCTTGCATAATACCACATGGTTTCTGTTGTATTCTCAGTGTTAATGCACGGATCATGATACACTGTCTTTAGTTTGCATCTGTTAAACCTTAATGGTCTTTTTTTATTGCACTCCTTAGTTTTCTACTACACCTCTACTCTGACATTAAGCAGAAAGAGGAAAAAGCCCAAAAGCTTACAAAAGAGAAAATATTCCTAATAAACTACATTTATAGTATTCAGTATAATGCCGACAGACGGTCCCCTCTTATTGGAAACCAAAGTCATTATAGTCATCGCATTGCAGCTTAATCTGACAACACTGGCTCAGTTGCTGGCTTACTTCTGCTTTAGTGGATTATTAAATGAGTTTCTGTTCTCACATGTCATTTAAAACAACAATGTGACACATCTGTCACAAATCTGCAAGCAAAATGTAACAAAAATGGCTTTCGGTCAACCGTACTGCTCCTTCTGGTCAGATATTCTTTGTTTCAACCCAGTCCTCCCCTTCTTATTTACAGAGAGAATAATGTCTGAAAATGTACAATTGATTATTCAACATATTAACCAATTAACATGCAACAAGTCGTTTCACAAGTTACCAAATTACATTGCTTAAATGCTGATTCTAATAACCGCTACTTATTTTATTGCAGTGGGATTTCAGCTTTTACATTCAAAGGAAATAATCTACCTGGGGAGATTAGGCATAATTTCATCTACTGAGCAATTAATCAGTGCTTTAATTTTGTGCACCCTGAGTATTCTGCTCCTTGTCACTGATGGTCTACATCCCAATTCGTCAAAATACTCCTTGTGGAAATACAGCCGGCCGTACTTAAGAGATAAAAAAAAAAAAAAAAGGCATCCATGTAGACTTTATGATTAACATAAAACAAACATTTAAAAAAAAAAAAATAGTAGATGTAACCTTATAAACTAACATCTATGTTAATTTAACTTATTGTAACAAGCCCCGGTCAGCTGCATAGCAAGGTATTTAAACAGTCTAGCTCTTACCAAGTGTCTCCCCCTCTTATCACTTATTTAAAAATGGTTTAATTCATAGCAATGTAGCATAAAACACACAGTCAAGTGCCAAAGAAGTTTAAGATATTGCAGACACGTCAGTATTTAGGTGAATATGTTTTACCTGGATTTACATTCACAAAAGTCCACTCATCCAAGACATGATGCTGAATAGCTAAAATATGAAGCTGACACATCTCCACAAAGCAAACTTGTCACGTTGGTATGCCGCCTGTGTTCTTAAGAGGAAAAAGGCAAACGGTGATTCTTCACAGACACAAAGCAAAAAGTTTATTTATGGCCTATATAAGGCTTATTATGCGGCATCTGTGCTGGTTAAGTAAAAGAAACCATTCACTACTGCTGAATATCTCCTGTTGCCTTCCACTTGTACTGGCAGAGACGATGCAGGACAAAAAACACTGTGGGAAAAAACTAAAGTCTGTCCATTAGTTGTCCGTGGCACTCTTCACCTAAAAATTGATGAAACTGGAACGGATTTTGAGCAAGAATAATTCCTAATTTTGTTTTTCACTCACATATAACGTAATTAAATTGGCCACAGATGAAACTGTTTATTGCAACTTCCACCAAAGGACATTTGCATTGGTCAGGGGGTTCTCGGCTGGAAAGTGAACATAAGTTGGGATACCACTGAAGAAAGTTTGAGAACCACCTGTGAACACATGCATGTCTATCAGTAATCAATTCATCACAGAGAATGAATGGGTACAAAGTGTCTAGGCTGGCTCCACGCTGTAAAAGGAGAATAGTTTAACTCATTTTATTGACAATTTGGGGTAAATTGGTGACGGCCTTATTAAAGTTTGTTCATAAAGTTAGTTCTAAGTTGTAATGAATTACTGCGGACCCAGAAGATCAACCACACACAGGCGCTGCGAACAAAAACAAAAAAAAAGAATTTATTTGTGGATGGGGAAATGAGATATTGCACTGATTTAGTCCAGGGGAAGGCACAGCTCATAAGCATCCAGTAAACTAAGGCAGAGTCAGGAGGGAGGCATGAAGACAGGAACTCAACCAAGACGCTAGGCGAGGCTCGGGGGTCCAAAAACAAGTTTAGGGTCGGTAAACAGAAAATCTGTGAGGGTGTCCATCAAGGGCAAGGCAAGGAGGGAAAACCAGGCAAGTGACGTAATAAGTCGGCAACAAGGGGCCACCCGTAGACTGCTGGAAACCAACAAGACATAAATCTGCTAATAATCTGGCAAAGGGGAAGCGACTGGAGAGTGTTTATGTAGGGAGAAGACCAGGTGAACTGAATGAAGGCAGATGAGCTCCAGTCAGCAAAAGCAATCAGCAACCTCCAGGTGAAAAGGATCAATCTGATGAAGAGGAGGGAGATGCAACAGGAAGAGATCATGACACCCAGTCATGTTTAATAAAATTATGTACTTACTTCAAAGACAGAACCTGAATCACTTCAACTCAATTTCATAGAAAATTAATCCGAAAAGATTCAAAGTCTTCCCACACTTAATGTTTGGTTCACCCGAAACTAACGTAATACTTGCATTGTACTTGATAATTTAAGGAAAATAAAAGTTTTTCCACTGTACTCGTATGGAGCTATGTTTGTGTTTGTGTCATCCAGCTGTCAGTCTGGCTGAGACTGACCAATAGCAGCATGAGCCCGCCTCCTGCACAGTTTTCACTTCGAGAGCAAAAAAATGAGACGAGAGCAAAAACTTAGGTTTTGAGAGCGAGAAGAAAAAAGTGAGAAAGAGAATATAAATGATATTTAAAGTAAAATTTTCACCCTGAGGGCAAAGAAAATATATATTTGAGAGTAAAAAATGTTTTTGAAATACTTTAAAAAGAAATATATATTTTTTAAAAATTGAAATATTAATAATAGCTAATTATCCCAAAACTTATTTTGTTCTCAAATATTATTTTTTGCAATTAATGTGAAAAGAATTACTATCAAATATATATTTTTAATTTCAAATATATATTTTTCCATTCAAATTTTTTTTTCCTTTTGGATTTCTTTTTTTCTTTCATTTAATAAAAACACAAATATAGCTCCATATACTCACTCACATTTCCTGAATTGAGAAGTATTGTCATATAAAGTCGATGAGGTCTTTATCATTGAACACTAATTGTTTCCTCTCCTGTTCATCACACTGTGTCACTGAAGAGAAAACCACTTCAACATAGCCTGAAAGTAAACATAACAAAGGATGTTATTTACACAAGTCAAATATACACAGTTAAAAATGGTCAAAATGCATTTACCATGATTCTTTGCAGTCTTTGCACAATTGGTATTTAAATTATTTGAACTTGTATTACAAATTAACTAAACTTATTTTGATCACTTGTCAAAAATAAAAGTAACTATCTTTTATTATTTGCACACATAAAAAACAAATGAATCAACAAAAGCTATTTTTTATCTCTATATATAATAAATAAGAGGCATTTGTCTGGAAAAATGTGCTTTTGAACTGCAGTATACTTTCATTGCGTATTGACTTCCTATTGATTTAAGTTATACATTCCCCGACACTGAACAATAGAAGATATGATCTGGATGTGACAGACATGTGCTTTTTCTGTCACTGGCTCCAGGAGGTCAGTCGAGTCAGTTATGCCATTATTTTGCTAATCAGACTGTGTGTTGGGAAGAAGTGGTGTGTCATGGCCTCCTCATTGTGCATGCTGTGTGTATATCCATGATTACCACACAGCGCCTGCAATGTGGAGGCTAAGACACGCAGAGGCATCTGACACATATTTGCTTCGCCTATTTTCAACTTTATAGGATGACTCTTGCAAAGATAATTCGATTTTTTTTATGTCCACATTTTATTACCACACATACTGGGTGGAAGAGGTGTTCCTGAGGTGAAAGGGCAGTTGCACACCAAAACACATTGAGGCCAAGCTATTTAAAAACAGCATTTAGATGAATATCCACATATTTGTGGTGTTTTTGTTCTATTCGTGGTTTTGATTGTGTTCTATGTTGACTGACCACAGAGCATCCTACTCCTCGCTTTCCCTTCCTGTCTGCCTTGCTTTTACTATGCCCACGGGTTACCACTGAGTTCCTCTTCACCTGCAATTTATTTACTAGTGGGTAGTGTCAATAACAACCTTATTTATCGGTTGTAGCACAGACAACTCAAGTTACAGTATCTGTGGTGTTGCTCATTACCTACTGCCACTGTAGCTTCTCCTGCTCTATCATATTCCATTCATGATCTCTTTGACAGCAGTACTTGGACATTTTGATATGCAATGCAAAGCATTTGTGTTTGGTCCAACAATGTTGATAAGGCTAACAATTACCAAAATAGTATATATAATAGTAATTCATGAGGTTTACCTTACCTTGATCCTCAGGAGATCCATTAACACTGAGCTATATGTAATATGAGCATGTTGCAGTTAGTATAGATACCATTAACCTGGACACTTTATAATAACACTTGAAAGATAAAAAAGAAACAGTAATGAAAATAGTAAAAATAATAATAATCCACAAATCTGTATATACTGGTTGTTGTTCGTAACTAATGCTAAGACACAAGATTCCTTGGAAATATTAAAAGACCATATAAAAATATGTTTGATATGTTTTGGATTTATTTATTGTTCAACATGAATAAAAGATCTCGGAGCTGCATTTGTTTATTTACTTGATTTGATACTGAATGGAGTGTAAAAAAGGATAACAAACCTGAGAAAGAAAGCCTCATGGGGAAAACAAGGATGCACTGAAAATTTTCTTAATCAAATCGTAGCAACCAGAATCAGATTTGACTCATGAGGTAGCTAAGATGGCACACCTCTAGAAATAAAATCCATTTCTGAGGACAATCTTCCAAGTTTTTTATGTCCAACAAGCAACACAACACATGTTTGTTGTTCGTGTTGTTAAATACAACTCAAAATGGTATCACATCATTTTCCAAGCATCAGGAGTTTTCTTTTGTGTATGAATGTGTGTGTGTGTGTGTGTGTGAGTGTGTCTGTAATTAAATAAATAATCAAACAGATATGCACAGATCTGTTTTGCTCCCCCAACCTTACCATCATGGAAACAGTTTGGCCCATGTTCTCTGTAACACAAAAACAACATATTGTGATGAAACTGGGATTTTCTGGTGAATGTGGACAATAACGTCTGGAAACCAAAATGGCTTTGTTTTTGATTGAATTTGTATTGATTAAAACTAAAATACATTAAACCTTAACTTTTATCAGGCATCAATACTCAGAAAGTCACATTTTCCAATTTGTAATAATATTGGATATTAAATTACCTCAAAACGTTCTTTCTTTAAAAAAAAAAACAACTAAAGTTAGACTGTAGTTAGTGTTTTTTTTCTGAAGTCTTAAGGAAGCAGCTGACATGCACGTATGTGAGAACATATGTTCACGTACGTTTAATGATTGGTGTGGAGAACTCAGTGGTTTTACAATTTTATGAATTGGTTTGCAAAGATATTTTCATCTCCGATGAAGTGATCTAATAAATACATTTTTGGCTATTAAATGTTTCATTATTAACATGTATAAACATCAATATATAATTGCAGGTCACTTATTCTGTAAATGTAAATATTGGTTGTTTCTGCCTGCAACACTAAATGTCCCATGGGTGATTGTTTGCAGGATAATCAGTTGTTTTTTCTCTTTTTTTTCTGTATTCCCATCATAGTTATTATATTTTTGCCCCAGTGAATTGTTTTGGTCATTAAAAGAAATGTATTTTGCATTGGTGTTGTAGCAGTGTGAACTCTGCTGTTACCCTTTAGCATTACTGGACTCCTGGTTAAGTAAAATGTGTAGAATCTAACATATCTTTTTGTTTAAAAATAGCATCTAATTTGCTTCACATGTTTGTGGAAAGCACAAATATAGTAGTGATCTGTGTTCTAGTTTATCAAGGCGTAGTGATGATATCAGGTCTGAGTTGGTGAAGTTTATTGAGGCAGGACTATTTAAGGTGCCTTGGGCCCCGCTGTATCCGGCTTCTTTAGGCACTTTTCCATTAGTATCCTTCACGACACTACTCTACTGGCCAAGGAGTATTATACTCTACCTCGACTGCTTTTCCATTACAAGCCGTGTTCCTCTAATGAGGGAGGAGTCCTCCCTCGCAATCCGACTTTCTAGACGCTTTACGCAGAATCTGCCGAACACCACAGAAAAAGACAAATACCATAGAAGAAGACAGACACAAAGATAGAAGACCTCTCAATAACTTTTTATTGGGGCTCTGATCATGGTTATTTGTGTGAAATAGACTCGAGGAACATATCAAGAGAAGTTGTGGGAGGGCAAGACATAATACTCTGGATCACATCAAACCAATCAATCAATGGATGCCAGCCTGTGGACGTCACGCTACCCGCACGGCCCGACACACTTAGAACCACAACAAAATCGGTACAAAAAATGTAACTGCACGGTCTTACAAATCTTAATGAAAACGCTTTTTTTCTGGGTATAGTCGCGTGAGGCCGGGTAGAGTAGGTACTAATGGAAAAGCGCCTTTTGTTTGGCTCATAGCACCTCTGACTCATTTATACAGGAGTTGTAGTTATACAGTGTTATGAGTTACAAAAATGTGTTTGTTTATTTCTAATGAGGCTTTGTTGCATTTATGAAGTTTATTTTCTACTTGTGTTTGTAGATATAGTTATGAATTTCTATTATTACATATTTTATAAACACACACACTTCATACAGCAGTGTTACTCAATATGACCTCAAACTTTATAGACTTGCACTGTAAGAATGGCCTCCTGTGTATTGAATACTGAGATTTTGTGATATTTTACCATTTTTTCATCATGTCTGCAAACCTTGGTATATGTCTACAGACCACACAGAGTAAAACGCTGTTGTTTTAGTCAATGATGTCTATAATGCTTCAATCTCAGCAGTTCTGATAAAGCCAGGCAGGAAAAGAGACGCAGCAGCAGTCTAAAACATTGTGTAAACGTACAAATAAAGTCCTCGTGCAGGTTTGGTAGCAGAACTTTGTAAACAATACATCTTTATACATCGATACAATACATACAATACATCGTGACTCCAGTTTAGAAGCCCTTCATCAGAAAAGTCTACGTTATTTTTTTTTCCCCATCATGGACATCGAGACATTCTATATACATCACAAGAACAGCAGGAATGAGAATCAGAATCAGAATCAGAATTAGATTTATTGCCAGGTGATTATCATCAGTAGGAATTTGTCTTGGTTCTCAGTGCAACATACATAGCAAACATAAATGACAT
>JBAMIG010000005.1:16077429-16095129 GCA_037177335.1 Kiunga ballochi
CACATTAGGAGCAGTAACCATACACAGGCCACAATGAAGGCCAACTGAAGCCACGTCCAAAAGGAGATAAGTTTAGGTTTAGGCATATTCATAAAGTTTTCTCTTCTCTTTATTGACATTTTATTTGACGGCCTCATTTAACCTGTGTCTAGGTAGGTAGGTTGGTTGGTTGGTTGGTTGGTTAGTAGGTAGGTAGGTGATTATTCGACATGATTCATACTTTGGATAAAAATCCAAAGTATGAATTATTTATTGTTAATATTAGATAATAGATTAAAAGATGCATCAGGCCTGTATATAATTCTTTCACTGCTACAGACGTCACCTTGAAAAGTGTTTTATCCTCTCATTTTTGAGTTATGATGTATAATAAAGAACTAATGTAGGAGCACATAATCTATTAACACATTCATTCACACGCTAATTATCTTATTTAATTAAATTTGCATACCATCATAGTCATCACATTTAGACAAAGGAAAAACAGAAACACATTACTCCACTTGTGCATTTTTAGATCAAGCAAATGTTAACACACAACTGGTGAATAAAGAAATCCACTGCAGGGTTTCATGTTACGCTAGTGTCTAAAATATTGTATCGACACAGTGTCAGATTGCCTGCTGCTTTCTCCTTGATCTTGCTGTTTCATAGACTCAATGCCTGCTGAACTAGTTCTGCTGGAGGCCCTGGTCCGTCTGGAGATGTGGTAGCTTTTTATCTGAAATACACACATGGAGGCACATAACAAAAACCCAAGCACATACACCCATTCAGTTTTTATGCCTACACACTGTAAAACACGTTTTATTGGTTCCAATACTCAGCCTTACTGTTCGAGGCAAAAACATATATTGTAATGTATGTGTGCACACACTCGTAGGGTCTGACTCCTCCACCTATCCTTGAAAACATTTATGAGGTGTTAAATCACCAAGCTGACTGAGTGGTAAGGGTAAACAGAGAGGACAGCTACTGCACATACATACACTGCAATGTGAGGGTGTAAAGAAGAAAGCTTGTGTTTCAGTTTGTCGCCTTTAGTTTATGTTAAATGACAGTAGTGTTTAAACGTAATAAGTTGCACTCTCAAATGTTTGATTACAAGTGCTGAGCATATCGTAAATATGTCTGATAGAGGAAGAATTGTTGCAAGAACTGATGCAGGAAAAAAAGCGGGACAGAAAAAGAGCATTAATGGTTACATTTAAGGTGCAGGAGAAGATGAAGAAGAATGAAAGAAGTGGATTGATAAGATGGATGAAAAAAAGTTGTAAATACCAAAGATGGCTTACAATCTTATGGGAAAATAAGAAGCAATAATTATTCAGAGGAGTTTTGAAGTTTTTGTAATAGAAATAACCTGACCTTTTCTTTGGTCTTTCCTACAGCTGGGGCTGATTATCAAGTCTGATCTGATAGACAAAAGCCACTCGGATAAAGACCTTGGAAACACTCAAACACAACAGCAAAGTGTACTACCAAATGCAGGTATTGATGAAACATACCCTTGGCCAAGCTAATGAACAGAGATTACGTGCACAGAGAAAGCAGCCAACCATGGATATAAGTGATACAATTTCCTGCTCTGAATTAGAAGTTCTTAAACTCCCCTTTCAATTAGCTGAGAGATGTGGTTGAATACCAAGAGGCAACTCGCGACATACTGGCTCAGTGTGCAGACCTGGAGAACAGTTTGCCAATGTCTTTTTGGCTGGAAATGGAAACTTTGAAACTTGAACAGAATTTTGAGGCTGTATGCAGCTAGCAAGACTTGATCCAATATTATATAGAATCAAGAACACGTGCAGCTGGTTCCTCCTAACCAATTCTACCATTTCCCTGTCAATTCCCAATCATCTAAGTTTTTCCTTCCATTTTTCCACTTTTCTCCCTGAACCCACAGCAAAGATTGAGAATTCATCTCCTCGCTGAAGTTTTGCTCAATGCTGAGCACATGTAGTTCCCCAACTAAAGGTGAAAGACTTTTTATCCCTAAAAGAGCCACCATCACTCTTTGAAATGGGTGGCCCGGAGAGGGCTCTTCTGGGAGGATTCAGCACAACTGTTGCTTCCCTAGAAGTTGGTGGTCCAATGGCCTGGCCAAGTAACAACCCCCTTGACCTCAACCAAACCCTGCCATGGGGTATAGGCAGCATTGGAGGGGTCGGTGCAGCAGCCATGAGTTTTGGTCTGGATAATTATACCACACAAGAGTCTGTCACCAGGACTGTGATCAAAGAGAAAAACTGGCCGGCGCTGCTCATTCTGGTCATTATCGCACTGACGGTTGGCGGAAACATTTTGGTGATCCTGGCAGTGTCTCTGGAGAAGAAACTGCAAAATGCCACTAACTTTTTCCTAAGGTCCCTGGCTGTGGCAGACATGCTTGTGGGCATCCTGGTCATGCCAATCTCCCTTATCAACATCCTCTATGGTAAGTTGTGCACACTAAATACAGCTCTGTAATGTAATGTTGGTGAAAAACATGATTGAGTAAGAAACACCTAAATTTAGGAGGACAGATTTTCTTTGGATTGCAATTTGTCATCTGGATATGTTAACTTATCAGAGCATGAGAAACAGCAGAATAATTTTTCTGTCTTAAAACACGTATAGGAACTGGCTTGAGTCAAACCTAGTATTCATGGGCTCAGTTCTGTGTTTTTAAACATAGACTGTAAATAAAAAATTGTCGAAGCTTCGCAGTAAGTTTCTGAAAAGGAAAAGTAAAGCTCATTGGGCTGTTCCAACTGTCGCCATCTTGGCAGCAGCACGCATCCCATCGCTTCTGGATAATACAAAAGTTGTTAAAAAGCTTGAGCTCTGAAGGGGGCTGTGAGTATGGGGGTGGATGATGGTAATCAAACAAACACTGAGCTGTATGTGGCGAAGAGCTAACTGAGCTAACTCAAATCTAAAAGCAATGTACTATGAGTTAAGGGAGGTTGATGACCTAAAGCTAAGGTACACCATTTGCTAGTTAAACACTTTGTGCTACACTCTGCCCTATTGCAGCAGATATTGGATAACTGTCATGTGGACACAGCCATAACCATGCCAAATTTAAAAAAAAAAAGATTTACTACAACTGTTAATGCTCTCAAATCTGCCAAATATGCTCTTAATAAATGGCAAGATAACACTCCAATAGTTTACCCCGTCAAACACAACCTTAAGGTTTGAGGTTTTCTTGGTGTTGTGACTTATGAGTTGGAGCCTTTGCACAAAGCTTATTTAAAGCAATTCTAATAATTTTTCATTGGATTAGCAATGAAAGAGTTTTAAAACCTGTTCAGTGGCTTTTATATATTGTAGTTCATGTGTTGTCCTTGAGTAGCTTTTACGTTGGTGCAGGGCACATTGTCCTGTTGTGCAGCTTAATAGCTACCATGCAGTGTTGTTGCCATGGGGGAGTTATCCTTGATCTGCAGCAATGATTAGATTAGTGAACCAATCTCAAAAGAAATGCTTGTCTGAAGTTGAGATCCCAAGGTTTCCCAACATATCAATGTATTGACAAATTATGACCAATGTTTTTATTCTTTACTTTTTCTTTGATATTGTTTCTCAGTGAAACCTGTCCACACCCAAAGCTGACTAAAGCACGTAAAGGTTGAATGACATCTTTATTTCTTGGATAACTGCAGATATATTTTAGAATTAAAGACATTTTAGACCTTAAAAAGCCCTCATTTATAGTTTTAAATATGCTTTTCATTCCCAGTCCTGCAAACAGTTCAGACAGTAGTCATTTGTATGCCAACCCTAAAGGTAATGAGATGTTACTGGATACATCCCATTGATTGTTATCATTTAAGTGAAAACTCAAGGGATCTCCAGAGTTCCAGTTCAAATGAAAATAATATATGCCAAGTCAATGCCATAGCTTTTGAGATGCCTTAAGGTCTTTAATATAGACCAAATGCATTATAAGGCAGAAAAATGGCCTTACAACAATATAAAACTCAAATAATTAGCTCAGTTACTCTCAGATAGGGATAACACATATAAACAATTTGTATTGCTTTTATTATGATTTTTGCATATACTCCAGCTAGTTTACCGCCATGCATAAATTTGCAACGATTAAATACACACATTTATTTCAGCGTCGGATGCACTGATTCATGAAAACTCACTCATGTGTTCTACTTTAATCATGATAGATGCATCGAAATATTTAGCTGATATTTAAACAATCTTTGTTGCTTCCACATGATCTCATCACAGACACACTCACCATCTGTTTGTAGTACACTGCAACATGCTGGGATGATTTCTCCATGTAATTATTGAAGTTTCCCCTCAATTTAATTTTGCAAGCGATGACAGTTTCAGAGGATGCTGACTATTCACCGTTGTTCTTGTTTGCGGTGTGTGAACTATGTTGAGTAAAATGTGTTAAAAAAAAGATGCCCAGCAGTCTCTGCCTTAAAGCCTCAAAGGAGCTTGCAAGTAAATGTCATCATCATAGAAGAGATCATGGAGATTAAACAGCAGCATTAAATTTTTCAGCGCACAAACAAACATCAACCATTACACTTTCCAGTAATGGTAATAGTTATCATTACTGACATTTCTGACTCCCAGGAACGCAACGCTTGAGGGTTAGTTGATGTTTTAAGTGCAACTAGCTAAAGTCTAATCTGTAAGCATTCTGGGATGATAAATGTGTTATTTGGAGAGAAATAAGACATTTTATCATTTATTAAAGTATTCTGGGAGGCTATGCTTTTAAACAAATCCCAAGCTAGAGTTACAAACACAGCAAATCATGCTCACTCATAGTCTCTCCTGTGGCACATGGAACACTTTAGACTAAACAATGGCCTCGCAGGCATGCTGCGGGAGGAAACCCCAGCACAAAGAGAACATGCAGACTTCACACAAAAAATTCCTCACTTGAAATTCAAACCAGCACTTTATACGCTCACAAAGGACTGCTGCATAAATATGAACCTCTTTTATACCAATCAGAGCAAACTGTTCTGTGAAGTAGGTGCAACAAGTTTATGGTAAGAGTGTCTGCAGCTATGATATATGTTAGCTTGTTTTTGTTTTTGAAACTTGGAGAAAAAACTTTTAGTCCCCGTTAACAACAAGAAACCCTAAGAAGAGCTGAGCTAACGAGGGAAGTCAGTTCTGGATCACAGATGATCCATTTAGAAATGCTTCAGCTGTGTGTTTACACACCGAGATGCTTCAAGTTAAAACACACATTCCATTCTATCGTCTATACCCCAAACGTGTGGTACATGGCCCACTGTTACAGTAATTTGGATTTTATAGACACAAAGGGTCGAAGTAAATGCATAAAATGCTGCTTTATTATTTTGCCATTTCCTGTAGATATTAAAAGTTGGGGCATACCAGTGTGCAGCTTGTTTTATTATCTACCTTTTATGCCTGGCAGTTTATGTCCCACAACATCATTTCAGATGAGTTAAATATGCGGGTGTCCAGATGTACCTCTTGATATATTAGTATTTTCACCTCTGCCATTATCCTCATTGCCCTGCAGCTCTTTTTTATTCTCAACACAACTTGTCCAAACTTGCAATATCCAGGCCTCGCTTTTGTAGCCTCTGGGCATCCCTCAGGAATACTGAGCAGAACGGGGAAGGTTGATTGGTGCT
Source organism: Kiunga ballochi (assembly GCA_037177335.1). Lineage (NCBI taxonomy): Eukaryota > Metazoa > Chordata > Actinopteri > Atheriniformes > Pseudomugilidae > Kiunga > Kiunga ballochi. The sequence continues at coordinate 16,083,069 of JBAMIG010000005.1, forward strand.
TAATGGGCCGCATATGGTGAATAGACACACTCGCTCACTCTTTGTGTATCTGTCAGTCAGTTCAAGCTGCTGCCACTGCTGATTGCTCACTGTGGTAATCAGCGTTTCACTCAAACAAACACAGTGGGGGAAAAGTAGAAGTCGGACAGGTATATCTTTCTGTTTCACAAACATGCAAAGATAGATGTGCAGCATGTTTTGCCGTCATCACAGATCACAAAATAATACAGACTCCCTGTAAACCTTCATGCCGATGCTTACACACACTTGAATGAACTTAAGCTTGGATCTATACTCGCAGTGTTATCCATCAGACTGGGAGCTTACTGCATTGATCGGCAAGGCCGGCTAATAGATAGACCAGATACACCCACATGCAAGCACCCACAGGCACATTACTAAATGTTCTCACACCTTTGGAATGACAAAGACATGTTTGTGAGCAACAATGATGACAGGGATCTATCAAACCATTATCTGTGCCACTTATTCCGAAGACGGGTCATGGATAGCTGGAGCCTATCATGACAACTTGATGACAGTGATGCAAATGGTAATTGAGACATTTTTTATCTTAGTGTTTTAGGAAATAATAAACTACAAAAACACAGCTGTGAGTAAATACAATGGATGGTGACCAAACCTTTAAGAGGGAACACACACCCAATCAGACATAGGCAGGTATAACTCACAGTAAAATTAATGGATGAATGTGTGCTCCTAATAAACAACTGTTTAAAACTCTTTTGGACCATGTCATTTTCCTTTTATAAATCTCTTGAAATAGCGAGAGGAACTCTACTAAAATGAAAAATCCAAAAGGCCAATTTCACACAACTTGAAGTTAAAGTCTCAAGGTCTTTTATTTCATAATGAGGTATGACTTTCTGTAAGTAATGGACTCTCCTCCACTCTAGAGTTGCTCCTGGTGAGACCCTGAGGATACCCACTCATTCTGGAGTACTTGGAGGGAGTGTTTGAAGACACTATCTTGGGACTTCCTCGTTCTACTGAGGGATTATAATGCTCTTGTAGGCAATGACAGTGAGGCCCGAAGGTGCATGATTGAGAGGAATGGCCCAACGAACTTACTAACTTACTTACTAACTGAACTTACGTTGTATTTCCTTGTGCTTATCATGGTATATCAATAACAATCACCATGTTTTAGCATACACATGTCCACATCTACTCTTGGCACCAGAACACCATTAGGTGTAATTTGATTATCTATTTCATAGTTGTACAATCAGACTTGCAACCACATCTCTTGGACACCCAAGTAAAGAAAGACACAGTCAACTGATCACCACCTAGTGGTGAGTTGACTCAAGTTGTGGGGAGGACGCCAAACATGGCTGGCAAGCTCAAACATGTTGAGACGGTCTGCTGGGAACATCTAAAGGACCCCGTGTTCTTTTGGCTTCCTTTGGCCATGATCTCCAGCTCTTGCTGGAGCAATTTTCAGATCAATATGAAGCGATTGGGTATCAGGATCTCTATGTTACAACAACTCTCCTGTTGTTAAATATAGTTGGTATTAAAAACATATTCATGATTCCAGAGTGTGGTTGATTGCAGGGAATTTTAGAGAAGGCATCTAGCTTTCAGGGCAAATTTGGTCTACGGCACCCGCTATGGCAACAACTATGGTGGTATTGTGTGTGTGTTATTCTCTGTTCCGATAAGTCTCTGACCTCTGAAAAGTTATGCAAGTCGCCTCCCACTCACACACAAACAAGCACTATGATTCATTCCACACACATGACTTTCCCACTGCATGTCACACAAATCAGAGATGAATTGAAGCTGCATGCATAGATGTGTGTGTGAGAGAGTGTGTGTTTGGCTGCAGGTCTTGTCCTCTGTGAAGAAAAGGTTTCAGGTGTAGAAAGACAAAGAGTCTCGCTTTGCCAATTATGCTTTTTAGTGTAAGATGGAATTTGTGATGATGACTTATACATAAAGACAAAATAAAGACATTTTGTGCCAGAAAACCTAAACTGGAATCATTTCTAATATTATGTATGCATGTGTATAATTGGTAATTACTGAAAATGATTTTGCCAACAAAATGAGAGTGAAAGATGGTAATAAAAAGAAGAAATACAAATCCAACACATCTGAGTCAAGATGTAAAAGTGATTATCAGCAATGCTAATAAAACATTCAAGCATAAATAAATTGATTCAGATTGTGATTGACATTTTTTTCTTTCTATTATAGCCTATGCTTTTTATCGTTCCTGTCAGTATGTAGAATAGAGCCAGGATTACATATAAACCTGTCAGGCAGACAACGTGCCAGTTATGTAAATTCCCTTTTCCGAGTTTAAGGATAAGTTGATTTAATATTCTCTTGGACAGTCTCTGCCAAAGTATTTCCTCTTGTGGTTGCTGTGTTTATTCCAAACACTGGACAAGTGTGCCAGATGGCACAATTGTTCAATAGTGAGGTATGAAATGAAAGAGTTACCCAAATTGTTTAGTGACCAGAGACACTTGTGTTGGGGTTGCACACTTGTACTTGCTCTGGCTTTTAATATTGCACTTAAAAGATCAGTATTGCATCAGTTTCTGTTACATCCTCAGATTATACAGAATACTTATTGTCTTTTGTGTGTTTGTTTGTTTCTGTGTTGCCCTGGGATGTACTGGTGACCTGTTCAGGGCGAACCCCACACCTCGCCCACTTATTGCTGGGATAGGCTTGACGATTGATAGTAGATAGATTACTGCTGTCAGTTCCAAAGCTGCCATCATGATTGAAGCTGCAGAGAGCCAAGTGTAACTTATTTTACTGTAAACTACTGTGGAGGCAGAAAACTTCTGTCAATAATGAGGAGTCTGGTTGTAAAAGTGAAAATGATTACAGGTTTATTATAACAAAGGAAAATAGTACAGAATAAAGATCTGAGAGTCTGTTCAGAGGTCCGGCATGGCAGAGCTCTGGAGAGAGTCTGCCCTTAAGGGATCGAGTGAAAGCCTATATAGGTTTGCTCCCACGTCATCACACAGTCATATATCTTGTCAGGGTGGAACAAAGAGATTCCACTGGAGCCTGGTGAAGTCTAGCATCAGATTCACGTCTGATGCTAGATGCCCTCTTTGGGTTTAACAGTGGCTACTGCAGTTGAATGCAGTTGAATTGGCCAAAGCAGTACATCTTGGTACTTGCCTACATCACAGGCTGTGGCTGTGGTATAAAAGCGTCTTGCAGACACACACTCTCTGTGGCAAGTCAGAGGTTAGAATTATCAAAAGCATTATCAAAAGCATTTATTCAGGTTAGCAATTATTTATACTTGTCCGTCCATTTTGTTCATTCCTCTACATTTGGCCACATCCCTGTGTCTGTGGACTCCGCCCATTTCTGAGGAGTTTTTGAAAACTGATTTGAGGCGGGGTTAGCCTCTTTCCGGGGGGTTATGGGCTCGACACATGAGGAGCGATGTTGCTTATTCCCAATTCATTTCCTATGGAACCTCTCTGATGAGGCAAAAATTGTGGCCTTTTTCCAGCCAAGCAACAGGCAACGTTCGTGAATGTGAAACTTCGCTCTTGTTCACATTCACGTGCACAGGGGGACTTGCAACGCAACAAAAGAAAGTTGAAAAATGTTCGCCATGGTTGTATGGCTAACAACCAATCAGCATGGGGTTCATTGACTGACCAAGGATTTGACCGCAGGGTAACAAGTGACAGTATGCTCTAGTCTGGGACCAGTTTTTTTTATGGAAGAGAATATCTGTTTTAATAAAGTCCAGGGCGAAAGTAGGCCCTGAATTATTTTTAGGATCCGCCTTGAGGTTGGCCATTAAATGGAGATATTCACCATGCTGTTTCCTTGTTTTTAAAATTGGATTAACCTTTGTTGTCAACTTATTTTGATAGTTATATTTTGTTAACTTGAGCAAAATCTTTCCACTCTTCATCTTTGATGTGTTATTTGTGACTGTCGTTTGTCGATCACCAAGTGTTGAGCCCATTAGTTAGACTTTAACCCTCTTATGACCACCGACCAAATTTTTCATTTTCCCAAAAACTTTAGAAATTAGGGTACTGGCACTCCCACTACAAATGTGTTACAAGCGTCTGATGACTCTCTAAATCGTGCCTCTTATTGGACGGTCATAGTGCGGGGGTCCTGCATTGTAATGACTACTGTGAGGAGAAGCTATCCATTTTTCCGCTTTCCGGGGCTACGACAGGTCTGTATTAAGAGGGTTAAGTACAGGTGTCAGTCAGTATTTACCTGTTACATGGGTTTAGTGGTGAGAGGGTCATCACCAAACTTAAACATGAAGCTGAGCGCCATGATTTTAGCAATAATTAAGGTTTTTGATTGACTTTTGTTTTTGTTTTGTTTTTTGTTTTTGTTATTTTATTTCGAGCGAAAGGAGTTCATTTGCAACAGAATACAATTTGTCTACACTTTTCACATTGAATGAAGGAGAAAAAAGAAAAGAAAAATAATAAATGCTTAATATGTAAATAGTTTACATTCAGAGATCATATATACATATGTATACCTACATACATTACACAAACATACACTTATGTCCATACATATACCCATACATATCCACATAAATATACACTCAAACCAATATACATTTGTATATTTCCTACAATGATCAATTATTTTGTTACTCGAAATGGAGTGGGAGGAAACTAAACTTATTTATCCCCACCCCTAATGTATTCATTCATATTAAGCCGTATGGCTGCATTCAACGTTTTCTATATATGTATACAACATAGCAGTTTCAGTGTTCATAAACATTGAACAGTTCTACAGAATAATTCATAGATTAATATTGACAAAAGTGTACATTTATTTTCCCTAGATTAATATTATCAACATAACAAAATATCCACATAGCTTTACTAAAAACCCATGTATCATGATTTATTTATATCAATAACATGTTAGGGTATCATAACATTGCTAATAATAATCACCATACCATACATTATTATGTCTTTGCTATTGTAGAATATCTCTATAATATTACTAAAAATAACTATACCATAATTATGTAAAAAAACGTAACAATTGAGACTAACACCATAACCACTTCTATAATTGTCATCATACTAATAACCACTATATACACCAAACTATTTCTATATCAACCTATAACTGCAAAAAAAAACATCATAGTAATCACATTTCTGGATAACACAGTGGCATTAGATCCCTTCCTCAGCCCTATAGGTAGACAGCATTGTTTTATATATATTTTGATTTGAACTGATAGATGTTTGGACATTGCTTGAGTTGGGTTTCTAATCCGTTCCATAGTCTAACTCCACACACTGATACACACATTCCCTTTCTGGTGGTTTGTTTTTTTTGTTCTGCCTGCAATTTAAAGTCACTATATCCCCTCAGGTCATAAACCCCTCTATCTGTGAAGAACTTGAATATTACCTGGTAGTGTTTTTACTGGCTTTATGCAAGAGTTGTGCTGTATAAAATTTGACAAAGTCAAGGAATTTAAGTAATTTAGACTTCAGGAATAATATGTTTGTGTGATCACAATATCCTACATTATGTATGTTTCTAATTGCCTGTTTTTAAGTATAAAGAACTGATATAATGTACTTTTATACTTATTCCCCCACACTTTTATATCATAAGTTATGTATGGCATGACTAATCAACAATACAATATATGTAGTGATTTATATTTCAGCATATATTTAGCTTCAATAATTATTGTGATACTTCTGTACACTTTATTTTGAATGTATTTGATGTGTGATTTCCTATTTAATTTATAGTCAATTGTTATTCCTAAAAATTTATTTTGTATTACTTTTTCTAGTACAATATCATTTATATTTATTAATGATTCTGTTTTTTCTTTATAATTACCAAACAGAATTACCTTTGTTTTATTTAAATTTTCACTAGAATAGAAAATATTTGCATCATCTACAAATAATATACATTTTAACAATTTAGATACTTTAAAAAATTTGGGACCCAATATGGATCCTTGAGGGACCCCACAAACAGTGCCCAAACATCTTGACTTGTTCTCGCCCATCTTAACAAACTGTCGTCTCTCTGTTAGATAACTTTTCATCCAGTTCAAAGCCAAACCCCTAATGCCGTACCTAATGTGTCCTAATTTAGTAAGTAGTATTGAGTTAATTGTATCAAAGGCTTTCTTAAAATCAATGAATATTCTAATTGCATATTTATTTTGATCTACTGCCTTAGAAATTTCTTTCACTGCCTCAATTATGACCATTGATGCTGACATGTTTGATCTAAAGCCATACTGACTTCCATTTATTATGTTACATTTCTCTATAAAATTTCCTAATCTTACATCAAAAGGTTTTTCTAAAATTTTAGAAAATTGGGGCAGCAAAGAAACAGGCCTATAGTTGGTAAAGATGTGTTCATCTCCATTTTTGTATAAAGGTATTACTTTGGCAATTTTATTCTGTGTGGAAATATACCGGTATGTAGTGAAAGATTACATATATAAGTGAATGTTTTCAACACGCTATGAATGATATATATATATATATATATATATATGTTATATAACTTATATGTTTTTCCAGCTACTTGTGTTCTTAATCTAATAAATTGTTTACATATGGCATTTTTCTTTTTGCAAGCATTTTGTAATCCCTTTGTTATCCGGGAACATTTTATAAATTTGTTCTTTTTATTGTACCAATGAATGGGACAATGTTTCTCATATAATGAAGGAAATATTTCTAAAAACATATTGTAAGCTGTGTTCACCTCCTTTTCTCTGTAGACAGCATTCCAGTCCTGTATCATTAGCTCATGATTAAATTAACTAATAGCTTGTTCTGTTCAGAGCCACTTACATATGTACTTTTGAGATACTTCTTTTTTAACATTAACCTAATCATACAGTGTGAAAACAAGTAGATGGTCTGTGATGTCACAAATCATTAGGCCACTGTCTTTTAAATTTTCAATATTATTTGTAAAAATATCATCAATAAGAGTGGCACTATGTTTAGGGATTCTGCTGGGTTTAGTGGTGGTTGGATATAGACTCATACTAAACATGCTATTCACAAATTCATCTGTTATTTTTATGTTTGTTAGGATTCATCAAATATATGTTATAATCTCCACAAATTTTATTACTTTTTGCCAAAATTATTTTCCATCCAGTCTATAAATATTTTCAAACACGAGCCTGGTGACCTATATATACAACTCATGATCATATTTTTCCCTTTTTCATTGAGAATTTCAATTGATACATATTTTAACATATTTTTTATCGTTAGTGTCATATTGTCAATTACTTTAAATGTAATATTTTTCTGGACATATAGAGCAACTCCATCACCTGGTTTATTTGTTTTATTAATAAAATTTAGGTAGTAGTTATCTAATTCAAAATCAACGCCCTTTCTTCATTAAACCAGGCCTTGGATATTGTTATGACACTAAATGGATGTTTAAATTGTAAAATCTATTTCTTGATAGAAGTGAAATCATTATACATGCTTCTACTATTGAAATGTATGATTGATCATTTTCCTTCATAATTAATACAGTTATTGAAGGCATCTTCAGTACAATAGTTACAATTATTGTTAATGGTTGAGAAAAACATGTTGTCAGGATCTAGATCATCTTCCAGGTTTTGTGCTTTATGCTCCATATATTCAAATGAGTTCAGTTCCAAATGTTCATTATCCAAGATCTTCTGTTGTAGGTTGTTAATGTCTCTCGAAGAAGGTGAGATAGTAATGGATGTCATGGTATGTTTTTTATTTGTTTGTTTTTTTACCTCACTGATCCTGTAGTGTTCGATTCAAACAAATTTGTCCAGCTCTTCCATGCTTTTTATGACCAGTGCCTTTGCCTTTTCTGGGGATCCATTAAGTTTAATGAATATTTTGCAGTTAGAGACCCAGGTTTTCTGGATTTTGTTTTGCTTTCTCTGGAACCTGGCTTTTCTGGCAATATCCACATTTCTTCTCATTAGGTGGTCATTCAAATATACATTTGTTCCTTTTAGTTTTCTTCCTTGTTGCAGCAGAGCGATTTTCTTTTTTCGGTTCGCAAACCTCAGGATTACTATTGGCGTTTCGTTGTTCTTCTAGGAAGAGGGTAGCATGCTTCGATGTTACTCACATCCGCCGGGATCCCTTTGGACTCCAGAAAGGCTGTTACTTGTCTCTGGTCTCTGGGATCCCCCTCTTTGTCAGCAGTCACAGCTCTGGTGTATGACCTGGGTTTGATTTTTAGTCCGGAGATGACCACATCATTTGATCTCGAGTATTGCTCCAAGTCATCTACTCTTCTTTCCAGTTCCGCAATACGTTTGTCCTTTTCTGCGTTTTGAGTACGCAACATCTTTATTTCTTTTAGTAGTTTGAGGAGTTGTTTTTGCTGCTTTTTGACAACAGTTAGGTCCTCTGATCGAAAGTCAAGTAACTTTCTATTTTCGTCTACCTCTTCCACCGCTGGTGTTTTCTTCAGTACCATTTTTGGCGGAGTCTAAAGCCACTGCAGTTGTTTGCTGGAGAGTGTCACCACTAACTTAACAGTTAGCCGCTGGCTCTCTCCGAAAGCCTAATGGAGTTTTGTGTCACCTCTAACACTGCCCTAAACCAGAGTCCGTAATCCTTGTTTGATATCCTTAGTCCATAAATAGTTACATATATCCAAAAGATCCAAATCCAAAGTTTTCGATAGCGATACTAACAGAGACTCTCAAAGATTTTTTAAAAATGACGCACAACTATACACCGGAACCAGAAAACCGGAGTTGACAAAGGAGAGAACCACCATGCAAAAATAATTTCCATTCAGCTTTCAAGCTGGCTGAGAATGACCAATGGCAACGTGAGCACCAAAAACATAGCTTCAATTCTATCGTAGACTTAGATTTAGAGCAGACTTTATTGATCGCTATGGGATGACTCCCTCAGGAAAAATTAGGTTTCCAGCAGCTTATACATAAACAAAGAGACTCCTCATTACAAAAGAAACTAATAAATAGAATAGGCGCTGAGTCTGCATGGTGCTGTGACTAAGTGGATTTTCTCATTTGCAGTGATTGTGTCCTCTTTTGGAGAAATGTCAACACAGATGGTTATCACATGGCTAAACTTACTCAGTAGATAGTATGGCTGCAGGCTAACAGCTAGCAGTTTGAGAACATGGCAACACAAGACTGTCTTTATGGAGAAATGTCCTGAATTACATCAGTCATTGATGACATACATGAGTCCCCAACCTGTACTTTTTTCACTTGCTTTGGTGTCTCAGTCAGCTCTCCCAGCAGTAAATCCCAGCGGGTCCACATTAGCATCCAGTACAAAGTGGTTTAGCCATGTCTCTGTAAAGATGATCAAGATGCTCTTCAGGGAATTAATGGATTGTGGCAACTCTGATTCTCCACTAGCTGAGCCTTTATCTTAGCCTTTAGCTGAGCCTTTAGCTTTGCCTCAGCCTTGCAGCCTCTAAATCTCCTACACGTCATGTTGTATCCTAGGTTTGTGCAGAGAGCTAGCAAAGTTATCAACTAGCAGTGCTAGCAGGGCTTAAAAAGGAAGTAGAGGAAGCCATTGTTAACAACTAATAAACCTTAAAACCTGACACTGATATTTCAAAAACACGAGTTCAACAATTAGCAACAATGTGATTGTGGTGCTGCTTTTAATTTATATTGAACAAACGCCCAATTGGCTTTGAGTTTTTAGTAGTTAAAGTAATGGCATAGTAAATACTGGCAAGAATTTACTTGCATTGTAGTACAGAAAAACCTAGCTTAAGATACCACAAAACAACTATTTGCAAAAATCAGATTAGTGCTTTGCAGAATTAACTGAAAACTCAAAACATAAAAACAAAAATAAAACATGAGTCAGTAATAAATCAGGTGTTCCTGCTGTGTGAATGTAGCTTAGGAGGAGTTCTACCTGAATGTCAAGCCTTATGTTTATTATTCTGCTCTGAGAAAAAAACTGTGTGAATGGAAATTACATTGGATAACGAAACGTATTTTATAAGATACAAACTGACATTATTTGAAATCATTTATTTATTGCTGCAAAATTTTAATAGCTTGATACTCAAGGTGCTTCACATAGATCAAAATCAACAAAAACGAGTTGTGAAATCTCAACATGAGCATAGAAAAGACAGATATCAGCTTTTCCAATATAACACATAACTGATATATTTGAAAATTCGATAAAATATATTTTATTATAGGCACAATTTATCACTTTTTAAAAAGAAAATTGTCCTTGTGTCTGCAGGTCTTTACTCAGGTCAAGAGTGTCTGATAGAACCAGGCTCTTAGACATGTCCATCTGGTTTGACGTGTTGTCTGGTTGCAGGGTTTTTTTGGGCGTTAGAGAATTTTGAAGAATCTCTTTGGTTGAATTTATTTAACCTGACCTTATGAAAAAAAACAAAATGGTCACTGGGTTCCAATGCATTTAAATGCAGCAAAGCATCTTTCTCCAGTGAGTTGTCCCCGCAAGAATATAAGCAAAGTCTTTCTTTCATCTGCTTCCAAATTATATTCGTGTCATATCTGTTTGAATCCTTGTAAACACCTTTATCTGATTACCAGAACCATAATGATCAGTTACTTAGTAAATCAGCACACGCATTGCTTGCTGTTCCTCGTGCTTTGATGTACTCTAATTACTACAGATAGGTCAACCTATCAGTGCAGCATCTGAAGCCGTCACTGTCTGCTAACTCTGATGACATTAGCTGAAGCAAGCCCTCAGAACAAACTGACTGCTTTCAAAGTCAGCAGTATTAAAAACAGCAGGCTCATCAGAATTCCCATCAACCTTCTGAAGCTGCATGATGCTCAACCATGCTTTCTGTTATTATTCCAGACTATGCCTGGCCTCTCCCCAGCGCTCTGTGCCCGATTTGGATCTATCTGGATGTGTTGTTCTCCACGGCCTCCATCATGCACCTCTGTGCCATCTCCCTGGATCGATACGTTGCCATTCGCAATCCCATCGAGCACAGCCGCTTCAACTCAAGAACCAAAGCCATGATGAAGATCGCTGCTGTCTGGACCATATCTATAGGTCAGCCTGCCTTCACGCCCCTCATTAACCATTTATTGGGCCCACATGGAAATACAGTCTGATTAAATATTATTAGAGGCTAGTACAAGACATAAAATCTCAGATGGGTCTTTCTAAAATGACATTTTTTGAGAAGTAAGTGGTCAATACTTACAGTTTAATCATTTTTATTTTAAAAACTGATCCCAGTGAAGTAGCTGGGAGGTTTTTTGATCTTACTTGTGTGGTGTGGAGAGCTCGATGTGGTTCAGTGACATAATAAATTAGCATTCAAACACATTTTGTATGGCTAGTGAAGTGTACAAATATGGTCTTTTGCCCAATAAAGGGTTGCGTTATTAAGACAGATACCTAGATTTTGCTCACACAAATGAGTTTAAACTCGGATTAAACCCACACACAATATATATTAAACTAAAATTCTCTGATGCCTAACCCAGTAGATTGCTCAAAATCAATACTGGCTGCATTGGCATGCTCGTGTTGTTTCTTGTTGAGTTTGGACACTCCTGGATTTTATTTCAGCGGGGTCAGAGAGAGGAAATAACACTGAAATGTGCTTCCTTTATCCCTATCTGATCAATTCTATTAATACAAACTCTTTCTCTGAAACTTGAGGATTAAGAGGACATTTTACTCAAGTTAAAAAAATGTGAATTTTAATTTATAGCTATTTTTATATTCCTTCATTTATATTATCTATTTTATTAACATTTCTCTAATACAATATTCTGGCTTGATGTTGTAAAATAAATGACATGTTTCGACCTTAAAGGTTCTTTGGTTGAAATTGATCTATTACACATTCCTGTTTACCAGCTATTGTACATAAGCTACTGTTACGACCCTTATTGGCAGAAGGGGTTTTTGTCGTAACTACATAAGAGTGCGGGTGAAAAAGTTGTGAAAATGAATTTATTGTTTTCCCAGAGGGTATCGGTACACATAAGTGGTCCGAGACCACCAGAGTTGGG
>JBAMIG010000005.1:16102734-16114431 GCA_037177335.1 Kiunga ballochi
GCTCTGAAGACGCACCTCAGAACAGGGTTATAAGGTGTGTGTGGAGCGAGAATAAGCAGAAATTCAGACCAAAGCATCGTGGTTCTACTTTATACAGGCAATAAATTAATGATTTACATTTTTAAAAGGAAGGATTTAAAAGTATGATGTGTATACTTTAAACCTGAGTGCAGCTACTGTCTTTGCTTTGTATTCTGTATGAGACATTTATTTAGAAGACTTTGAACCATTTTTAAAAATTAATTTGTTGCATAGGATTATTTCTACAGGGCTGCCAGTTGAATGGCAAACTGCATGCAAGCCTGTGTGTACTGGTTGGATATCCCAACTCATTTATTCTGTGCGGGATAAGAGTGTTGCACGCAGATACCTGCTGGCATGTAGAAACCACAACTCTGCAGACCAATATCTTTATTGGTCTGCAGAGTCTGCAGACTCTATTGGAGTCTGACGTATTGCTTTGAAAGCCTCTCTCTTGCATTATGTCTGCTGTAGAGACGCCAGACCATGAAAGTTCTCCTCCATTCCATTTTCTTCTGGTCCGTTGAGTTGTCACTGTCAGGGAATATTTCCCATTTGTCTATCTCAGAGCACCAGGAGCAGCGAGGGCTTCCTGATTCAGATGTTTCCTTGTGGCAGCTTTTAAATTCCTCCTCTAAAATATTTAGAAGAGTTCATGTCTCATGTTATCAAATCCATGCAGGCACTTCGAGAAGTATCAAAAGGCTTGAAGTGCTGCCGGAGTCGCAGAGGGCTCCAGAGCAGCTCCACTAAATTCACATTTGTCTTGGATTGAAACAAAAGAATTTTGTCTTCATATGAAAACAGTAAAAGGGACGATCAGGATCAGGATGTTATGAGAGGCATTGAACACTGAACAGGGCTTGCATTACAAGTAGGAGAAATCCATCCATCCATTGTCTACCGCTTTGTCCCTAACGGGGTCGCGGGGGGGCTGGAGCCAACGGGCGAGAGGCGGGGTACACCGTGGACGGGACGCCAGTCTGTCGCAGAGTAGGAGAAATGTAATGGAGATTTAGGTCTTCCTCACTCTTCTTTCTCCTTCCATTGTTCTGTCATCTCTTTTTTTCAGGTCCTGGGAATCGTCTTCTTCCTCTTCCTCATCATGTGGTGTCCCTTCTTCATCACTAATGTCACCTTCGTCCTGTGCCGCGGCTCCTGCAACGAGTCGCTGCTTCACGACCTCCTCAATGTCTTCGTCTGGGTGGGTTACATCTCCTCTGGAGTGAACCCCCTGGTCTACACCCTCTTCAATAAGACGTACAGGAGAGCGTTCTCCAATTACATCAGGTGTCAGTACAAAGTGGGGGCAAACGCAGCCGGACAGGGTTGTAAAACCCTCCTGGTCCCGCCGCAGTGTCCCTCGCATGCCGTGACCCCTCTACTCCCCAGCAGTCACGGGAAAGCAGGGGTGGACCGCAATAGTAACTGTCGCAACGGTGGCAGGGGGGACAACGGGAGGCTGACTGTAGATCCGGAGGACACAACCGATGACGGGACGCAAATCGGGTTGGTGTCACAGAGCCTCTCCGAGTGCCACAATGTTGGCATGCTTTCTGAAACGGAGCCTGAAACGGAACTGGAGCAGGAGCTGTCACTCACCAGCTACAGCCCGGCCTCCACAGAACACACAAGCAGCGTGTGACTGCATGCTCGTTCTTCATTTGTGTCTTTTCCGAGCAGCGTTTTGACTAGCTGGTGCTTGCTGACTGCAGTTTTGGGCCTCATCTCTACACAGAAGTGCACTACTCGAATTTAAATGGAAAAAAAGAGAGAAAAACAATGCAGCATCTCTAATGTCTTACTTTTTCTTTTTTCCAAAAAGCCCATAAATAGATGATGAAATCAGGCCTTTATGTGTGTATATAAATGTGCTCATCAATCACAAAATGTGCTACTCATCGTGAGGATTGAGCTATCGACTTAGAGTGGGGGGAGGAAGTAAAACAGCCAAGTGTAGCGCTAACTTATTGCTATCCTGGTAATAAGTCAAATGCCCCCTCCCCCCACAGAGTCCTACTGGTTCCTCTGGTGTCCCGAGCTCCACACAAAGCAAACTCAACCAAGTGTATTTTATGTCATCAACCCTGACGGCAGTAGTCATGAAAATCCATCTGAATAAACCTTTTCAGCATGTGTGTTCAAACTATTCAGCTGACAGAAAATGAAACTTTCTCAAGGCTGCCGTCGAAGTTTGCCTGAGAGGAATGTAGAACTGCAGGGTCTGGTGGACTCACAGTGCCATCTGGTGGTCGCAGGAGTATCCTGGGTTAATGGATGGGATATAATTTGACCCAGTCATCTGTCACGCCTCGGCTGACCAACACCACCACTTTGGAGATAAATAAACTCATGACTTCCAAACGTTTTTACTGAAATCCTTCAGTTAACTGTTAGCATCAATGATTCAGCCTCAAGAAATGTTTTTAATTGCCTTTTCATTTAAAGCTTATTCTGTCTGTTTTGTGTTTATACAAGCTGAACATGGGGATTTAGGGTTAAAAGGTGCACAACTACATCTCTACAAAAGCATAAGCAGAAGATATATGTCTCTCTGTTTGTTCCATAAAATACTATCTGTCCACCTGAGCCTATTTCAGTTTAAAGGTATTCAGGGACAAAGGAAGTGATCAAGTCTATTACACGAATGTAATGAAGATTCAAGGACGGTTTATGCTCTGATCTAACAGGAGAAGACTCCCAAAGCACAGCTACTGCACAGGTCTTCAAACTCAGCACCCATGCATTTTCCAGACTGCTTCATCCAGTTTAAGGGTATGGGTAGCTGTAGATGTTGGACAGGAGGTGAGGCACACCCTGGACATTCACCAGTGCATCACATGGCAACACACAAAGACAAACAACTAATCCCACACACATTCACTGTCACGGACCATTTTGATTGCTCAATAAACCCAACATGCATGTCTGTGGATGGTGGGAGGAAGCCAGAGTAGAGAGAACTTAGGGTGACACGGGGAGATGATTCAAACTCCACACAGAAAAGCCAGAACCAGCCTCATCTCACTATGAGGCTACAGTACTAACAACTGCTCCACCGTGCAGCCCGCAAATTTAAACAAATATACAAAAAACACAATCCAAGTGTTATGTAGACGGATTGAATGGCTGGAAAACAATGATTTATTCACAAACTACTTTAAATGTCAGTCACTGCATCCATGCATCCTCAGGTTAAATGTAAATGTTCACATTGTGTCTGAAGAGAAACCAAATGGAGTTTTTAGTCAAAACCAGACATTCTCCACTAAAGCCCCTCAGCCAAGGGCTTTTCTGTCTACAGGCCACAATTTGCTCCGACCAACAAAGAGAAAGCGAACACTCTGCAGATCAAACCATTAGAGCATCACTGTTGATTTGTAGTATAAAAAAAAAATCTGCTCAGAAAAGACTCAGAACACCTTTAGGTCTCAATAGTTACAATGCACAGAAAGTCGATAAGAGATAAGCCCTGATTGGCAGGTCGCCAGTTTGCCAGAGCACTGTCACTCATACTTCCTCCTCCAGTCCTTCCACTGTTTATTCATGTCTGACATGTTTTCCCTCTGCTGAACAACTCCATCAGCTGAAGTACAGGGACTTCCTGACGTATTAAACAGTGTAGATTTTACTGATTAAATTATGTGAATCATCAAATGCTTGGATATTAACCCTGCACAGGAACCTGCAATGCAAAGGAACACACTGGTGTTTGAAAGAACCGATGCACAAATGGTACAGTTCGAGTTTTAAAGGGATTTATTGTGCAAAAACATGGACTCTGAACATAAGCGGTTAGGTTTCAGATCTGCATGTGACATAATTAGACCTGTAAGACTTGTGTAGAATCATTAAAAGGTAACAGGAGCTGCTGGAGGCTCTGGTAGCTGTTTACTGGTTTAGCCTCACAGCAGAAAGGTTGCTAGTTTAGTTCCCGGCTGAGGGAAGATTCAAACAGTGGCTTTTCTGTGTGGAGTTTGCCTCACTTAACATTCAGGACAGTTCAAAGACCAACCATGTGACGGCACTGGCCAATTATAACCCATATTGTTCCACTTTGGCTGGACCAGTAGAATATAACCCAGAGATCTTGTTATAATGTGTGTGCCCTGCTTTTTTCTATGATTTATTACCTTTTTATATGATACAGTCATACAGAAGAGTTGCTTAGCCAACTTTCCTTTCCACAGGGAGAAGTCTAGCATAGTTAATGTTGAAGCGCTGGGATCAGCAGATATTCATGCAGGTTTAACGTGTTCTTTGTTCTTTCATTAATACTCAGCCAATATGAGCTGGACGTAACGGGACAGGGGGCTGTTTGTAAAGTTTAATGGATCATATCTGATCCACACAAAAGTGAGCAAGGAATTCGTTACTGCCGAGTGAGTATGTCACAGTTTAATGACCAAGTTTCAACTGGACGTACCCGAATTGACTCAAATTGGTACCTGAGATTTATTTTCTGGCTTTTATTGATTGTGCCCAGCACAGGAAATGAAATTGAACTCAGATAGATGAAAGCAATCACAGTGAGAATGTATGTGGAGAGATATCTCGTAATAATTTGATCCAAGTCTGGTGTTCAGAGCAGGAGCTGTATCTTGACAGAGTTCCTCAGTTATCCAGCAGCAATTCCATTATTATAAGTCATATTTCCGATGATATTTAACACATGTAAAAAAAAAAAGGGTTTTATAGTTTGTTTTTCTGGTTTGTTCTCAAAACTCAAAAAGCTTTTATATTTACTTTGCTCAAATACATAAAAACAACTGATCTGGCTATCCATATTATTTTTCACTTTAAATATTATATTTTTTATTTCCTCATACCATCTAGACTCTTACAAAAAAGCTGACATTTAAAAGTAATTTATTCCAAATTGTTTTATCCTAAATGTCTCTGTCTTTCAACTGTGACATTTATTTTAAGTGGACAAAGTCAATAAAGCCATAACCACATATGTTTTTTAATCATGTTTTCTTTATATACAATTCTACAATAAGGCATTTTTTACCAGAGCTGAAACACAGCAGTAAGAAACTAAACTTATCAGGAGCTTTTGATTTCTAAACCTCTTTCTTTGTTGTTTCAGTAAAAACAGTTAGCAATGCTAAGCTAACCTGCTTTACCTGAAAGGTTAGCTTCAGCTTTGTCAACCTAATTTGTTTAGTTGTGAAGGTTTGATAAAATGAACTAACCAGCTTAGCTTGGGAAATTATCTGGATTAAGCTCACTTGTTTATGTTCAAGGGTTGGCTAAATTGGCTAACTTGCTTTAAACTTTAGTTATGCAGAGCCAGCATACTTAGCTAGAGGGGTTAGCGAAGTTGAGCTAAATTGTTTAGCATAAAGGTATGGCTCTCTCAGCCAGAATGTCAAACTGTCCCAAAGCAAGAAATTCTCATCTTCTATTGCATTTAAGTAAGGGTCAGAGAAAGTGCTAATAAAATAAAATATTCACTCATTTTTACTTGCAAGAGAATCTGCACAAGATTGCTGTTTCTCATTTGATAATGAATGAGAACCTATTGGTAAGGTGTCACCCGATTTAATGTTTTTTCCTTTAAATTGAATAGCTGAATGTGAGGACTTTCTTAATGCACAGCAAACATTTCTATTGTCCACATTTACCTTGAGGCTGTTTTACTCATCCACCAGTACACCGTTCTAACAGCCCTGAAAGCAGTCAGAGCAGCAGGTTGTTCGGGTCTAACAAACCCAAATTGTTTTGGACTTTTGGGCCCGAAGAGAAATCATCCTTCAATAATTGTTTGGATCAGCACTAACCAGTTGGATGGGTTGTCCTATTTTTGTGTAAGCCAGCTCTCAAAAGGTTACTGAACATAAGTGTTGAATCTTCTCCTTTAAGGAAGTGTTTTATAAAACAGTTCGATTGTGAATCTTTGTCTGACACATTTCCCAGAGTTTCTACGATTATCTCATCATCCACAAGTTGTATATATTTTTGTGTCTGATGCTGCAAATTATTTATTAAAATATAGTTCAAATGTGTTGACAATTGTCTCATATTTACAATAACAAGTCATACTATGCTGGCTCTTTATTTTATTATCTTAATATTACAAGAGTATTTACATGACATTACTAAGTTTTTGCTAAATACAACAGAAATAACTTCAGTGTGGTTGTATGACACAAGAGTTTTTAAGTTGGTTGAAGGACATTATTAGATTTATTTATTTAAAACAAGGACAGTTTAAATGATGAAAATGAGTTATGGTACTTTAAAATATACAGATGTCACTGGCAATCCCTGTGTTACCAGTAAGGTTAGAATAGGTCTGGTGTAGTTCTTTAAAAAACACCATCAGTATCTTTGTTAAAGAGGCTTGACGCTGATTAATAAAAGATAAAGATGGACTTATTGAGACTTCGAGCCACACTTCTGTTGTTTTGTTCTAATTTAATTAAAAGAACATCTAAAAATAGTCCCAACTCTTCTAGACTGTTCCAGCTGGTGATAAGAACTGGTCTATAATTTGTATTCAGGCTTTTAAAACATGGTGAGCTTCATAACCTCTCATTGCAATGACAGAGTTAGGCCAATAGGTGGCACTAAAGTAACATTAAACATGCAATCAGCAGTAAACTGATGCACACTGTTAGAAAATAATATTCTCAATGCCATAGACACTGTTTTTGGAGAAATATGTAGGATTTATACATTGACACTAAAAAGTAATATGTTTCTTCTTCATCTATTTCAGGGCAGAATATGCAGGAGTTGTAATATAATAGGGAAAAGCATAAGTTGTTTCATTTCTGCTTCCCAAGCAAATGAATAGACCCCCTGTATAATTAATTAAAATTGCCCCAAAGGAAAATAGATGAATTACATTCAGCTGGAGCTACGCAGCTCTATGTATTTATAAATTACTTTTAATACTAGAATTAAAAAACAGCATAACTTATTCAGATGTGAGCTGGTATGATGATACAAATATCTGAGTTTTAAAGAGACAGCTTTTTTCGTCCAGCAAAAGATCTCTTCCGTGGGAAAAATGGAGAAAATTACAACATTTCATGCTTCAGTGTTTTTAATTTTGTGATATTTACAATTAAAATGTGTATTTATTCTGAATATTACTCCGGGGCTACTCCCTGCAGCTCCCTCGGGAGGCGTCTCAGTGGGATCAGCACTACGAACAGTGACATTACCGCCGAAAAGCAGCTGTTTTACTAACATCAGGACCGAGGACAGCGACACACGCTGAGGAGAAATAACCTGAAGAAGACATCAGTGTGGACACACTGCCACCAAGCGGTAGGGTTGGGAAATGGCAGCATGATACCTAGCAACGCGCCATTGATAAAAACAAAACATAAAATGTGGTATCCACGTTGATTTTGCTATATATTTATAAACACTATACATTAATATGCATTAAAAATAGTTTAAATAAAAGTGTAAGGTGCCATATCGTACATCCTATGTGTTACAAAGATTTCATGGTCTATTAGTTGCACATTTTACTTAAATTGGCCAGGGCTTCGGTAACCTGACACCAGTTAAATATTTAACTCGTGTTTACTAAAATGTTTTGACCGTGTCTCGCTTTCTATGGCTTTAATTAAAGCGAAACGCGCGTTCAGCTGAGATTGAAGCTCCCATGAGCCCGCAGCGGTTACGAGCCTCATAGAGTGGGTGGTGCTTTCGGCCATCATCGGCAGGAATCGGAGCAACTCGGCTGCGCTTGTATTCTTCCAGCGATTTGTTGCGGTTCGGTGGTTTGTACGAGCTGATTGTTGCGTCAAGGTAGCAAAAACTACGTCTAACAGCATTACCTGTTATCTTTCAGTAGAAAGGCTCTGTTACTTTTATGAGTGGAACAGTAGTAGCCTATCTTTTGCTTCTCAGGGCTATTAAAGAAAAAGTTTGGACCTGAACGTGCTTATTTTCATGCTAAAAAAGAAAAAAACTGCATAAATTCATGTTACATTTATTTCTAAAAAATAAACTAATAAAAAGACATTTTCATAGAAGATAAAATGCTGTTTTAAAATGTGAATTTATTTAAATTAATTTATTAAAACATGCGAATATGCAAATAACACAAGGAAAAGTATAATGGGTCAAGGTTTTCCCGCTTGAGCAATTAAGATAGTCAACAAAATTAGTCAAATATTTAGTAAAGATTATAGAATAAAACTAGCTTACCAGCTGGTCATTTGCTTCACACCACAAGTAATAAATTAACTAACTGCATTTTTAGATAACTAAATTTGGTACATTTGTTTATTCATTATACCACCTAATCTAATCCAGGGTCCTGAGGAAGCTGG
The DNA here is from genome assembly GCA_037177335.1 of Kiunga ballochi. Classification (NCBI taxonomy): domain Eukaryota; kingdom Metazoa; phylum Chordata; class Actinopteri; order Atheriniformes; family Pseudomugilidae; genus Kiunga; species Kiunga ballochi. The sequence goes on from JBAMIG010000005.1 coordinate 16,111,059, forward strand.
ACCTTTTCCCAGCAAACAGGTGAGGATGTTGGATTATTTCTAATAAATCCTTGTGTGGCCCTGAATTTTTGACCCAACTATGGCTTACATCTGCAGTTTTCTCACATTTGTTCTCAATCAATCCAAATAACCACAGGACATAGCCCAAATCTGCAAGTCCATGCTTTGCTCCAACAAATCAGAGCCAGTTCATGAAGTTTGAGCCACCAAACATCCCTAAGTGTCAGAGTTTCAATTAAGCTTCAAATTGTCTAAAGAATCTCAGATACTGTAAAAAATAAAAATAAATAAAAAATAAACAGTCAATAAACTCGGAATTACACCAAGATGGGGGCTGGATAAAAAAAAATCTATTGTTATAACCGAAGCTCTTATTCTGAAATAATTACCGGAAGTGATTATGTATGCAGGAGGCTGCAGCTTCATGGTCGTCAAGTCGACAGACGCTGCCTTGGAAACGACATAAATCCAGTTCATGCAGCTGGGTAGCGAGCAGGGACCTACATTTCCTCACTTCAAAGGCTTCCGCCCCTCTGCTCCTCTTCCTCCTCCACCTTCTTCTCCATCCCTTCCTCCATCCATCCAGCCGCCCGTGCGCTGCAAGCATGGATGGTCTGAAATGAAGCGCATAGCAGGAGATAAGGAGCGTTTAAATAACCGCGAGAGAAAGTGACCGGAGAGACCCGCGGCCAGGTAAATGTGACCGGATATTTAATCGGCTTTGCGTGTGATGCTGTGTGGACACACGTCTCTCCTGCAGGACAGAGCAGGAAGGGCGCATCTGTTGTTATTATTGCATCGCACTGTACGCACGCAGAAAACACAATGCGCGCGAGCTGCCTGCTTACAAATGAAATGCTTCTCCTCAGGCTTGTTCTTCTCACATCATTTTTCTCCCACCTCGCGTTACAATGACCGTGATGCGGTCAGGTGCCGCTCCTTTCAGCCTGCAACAAAATGTCACCAGTTTGGGGGAATTCATGGAAGGGTTTGGCAAGAGATCAGGAAAAGAGCAATGGGAACTCACAGAGGAGGTGTGCAGGGGATTAGTGTGTGACGGGGATCCATTCTGGCCAAAATAAGCGAGGTAGCTGCTACGTTTAGGGTATAACCTTACCAAATCTGTGCGCATGCATCTGCAAATCTGTTTAAACGTTTAAACACCTGGATAGCATTAAAATGCTTTGCATACAGTCTGTTTAGGTTGTTCATGAAATAAAGGCCTTCTAGAGGCCTGATATTGTTTTAAGTGAAATAATTAGGCTACATAAATGCCAAGTTTTGCTCTTATGGTAGGCCAACCTCATGGTGGTTGCTCTTTATTTGATCACCTGAAAGCCTAAAATCTGGAACTGAGCCACCTGGGGGGGTTCAAGTGACTGGCTTTATAAGCATCCTCTTGCAGGATATAAAATGGATTTATGTGGCTGAGTTTGTAGCTACAGTGTGTGTTATTATGAGCAAACATTGGGGAATTGTTTAAAGCTTATGAACTGGAAGGAATCATGACAATGAAAGCCGATACTAAATTAATACTTTTTTTAGGCTTTTAATTTACTAATTTAACAATTAAAAGGTAGCGCTGCGGTTTTGTGCTTTTTTTTTTACCATGTTCAGTTCAAAATTAATAACTGCATATTTATGGATAAATTAGTTAAGTGAATTATTGTTTGTTACAGTCCAAATTTAGTAGCATGTTGAGGCATAGTGAGGCTCCTGGGTTTGTTAACACTGTCTTTAGCTGCCTGGTTTCTCTAATTAAGTTTTTTTTCTTTATTAGGTAACTATGTAGCTTTTTATGGAAACATTTAATTAATCTAAATGCTACATATAAAGCCTAAAGTAGCATGCTAATAGCTTAGCATTAGTATGCTATATAAAGAATAAAACTCTTCTTTATATCATTGTTAAAAAATGTTTTTGTCTATTTGATGTGTGACTAAAATTAACTTTATATATATATATATATATATATATATATATTGCAGTAGTCTGGCGCTACTGTAATATTATAACTTAATTTGTAGAGGAATGCAAGAGTTTAAACAACTGGCAGAACTGGAAATGGGAAAATCTGTTCCCCACCACACACACTTGCTTTGTTATTTTAAAAAAAGTCCATTTCAGTGATTCCTTTCAGGTCTCTGCTGCAGGCTGGTTGAACAGTGATTAGATAATGGCTTTCTTTTATTCATGTTTGCAAAGCGGCAATACAGCAGAGTTGTATTCATAAGAGACTGTGCTCAGACTAGCTTGCGTAGATTTCTTACATAAGCCAATCATCGAAGAAAGAGGCAGAAGAAGCCTTAATGCTAAATAAGCATAAATGCTCCAACAGGGACACAGTTCACACAGACACACAACTGTACACATGCATTTACACACACAGCTGCTTAACTTGAGGGTGCAAAGCTGGATGAAGGTGCTGTCCTGGTGTATAAAGACATGTTTTTAGCTGGGGGCACAAAGTGTAGTGTTATGGAAGTTCTTTTTCCCCAAAGGATTTCTAGTTGGTGTTAAATTACAAATAATTTGACTGCAACCTTTTATACAAGAGGACATCAAGCCCCGCCCCCCTCCAGGTCACAGGAAGTTCAACTCTACCTTGTTCCACCATGTTTGTAGCTTGTTAGCAGCAATACGCTAATCTCCTGGCAGAGAAAGATTTTATTGGTAAGTTTACTATAAATGTCAGCGTATTAGATTATTCAATTTGATTACCTGGAAGTCCACGACCTTATTTGGCAGCAAATACTGTGATGAAAAAAACGTTATAGAGAAAATTAAACAGACTGATGAGTATATATGTATTTAAGAACTAAAAAAAGTGTATTTTGAATAATATGTCTCCTTTAAGGTGCAGAGTTTGAGATAAAAATATAACTTTGTCAACACGTTAATAATAAAAACCATCATTTCCTCCAACAGGATCACAATGTGTGTTGGGAAAAATACAAACCATGAATTGTTCAGATGCTCAGAAGGCACTCCTGCTTGCAGCCAGAACAAAAACATAAACAAACAAATATTTGTTTGGCTAATTTTGTTAGGAGTTATAAAATGAAAATATTAACTCATCTACTATGACATTATAATATCCTTTTGTTATTCAGTAAAATAGTTTTTATTAATTTTTAGATATTGGTAATACTGCCTGAGTCTACATGCTAACAGTTTAGCTAATTAATACAAAAACAACAAGGCCAACCTGTATTTTATTGATTGATTTAAAGTTTGTTTGCAATCTGCCAAGATTAATAAGTATTTTCTACATTGGTGGCTGTTTGTAGCTCCTTTGTTCATGCTTAGCCATGAGCCAGGTAATACGATATATACTGCAGGGTGTAATCTCTATAACTAACCAGGCTTTTAG
>JBAMIG010000005.1:16170740-16181851 GCA_037177335.1 Kiunga ballochi
GTGTGTGTGTGTGTGTGTGTGTGTGTGTGTGTGTGTGTGTGTGTGTGTGTGTGTGTGTGTGTGTGTGTGTGTTGTAGCAAGAGCGGGAACAGTAAATAGGCTACCTGGACCAGTTTCATTCAACTGCAGCAGTGCAGTCCCTGAGCCAGCGCGTGCGAAAAGGTAGGTAGGGAGGAAGAGGTGGGGGGAGAGGGAAAGTAGGATGGGAGGAAGACCACGCCACAGAGACAAAAAAAAAAAGCAAAAAGATAAAAAAAAAAAGAAAAGAAAAACAGATAGAATTACCAGCTCCGTCTTCTTCCACCCTGAAGGAAAGCAGAATATCTTTTCGTCCTTTGTCCTCCTTATTTTTTCCAGTTTACTGTCTTCCTTTTTTTGGGTCCCCCCCTCTCGTTCTCCCCTTTTTCTCCCCCAGTCAGCGGCGCGCGCTATATTCCTCGGTTGGCATGGTTATTAGCCTTCTGTCGGCAGGACCGTCCTCGCGCTGCACATCCTCGGCCCCTTATTGGACGCGCTTGTCATTCTCCTCCTCTGACGTCAGAAGTCTCCGCTCCTACAGTCCCCGTCATCACGGTCGGTGTGTGAATCACGGTGAGAGGGGGAACGGATTCAAACATTCACCTTCACAAAAGGAACTTAATTGAAGTTTTCCATCATTATTTACTATTAGCTGTAGGCTGAACATTTCTACAAGCAGCCATGGGACAGTAAAAGCAGAAAAACTGACTGATTAAATGTTAAAGAACGGCGCGTGACAGACTTTGCTAAAGGTGAAAGTGTTTATGCATCCTCTACTTTAAATTTAGCCTCGCCAGGTGGGAAGAAAGGAAGCGATGTTCATCAAAATCCTTTTTTTCACCAGCTACTCAGTTATTTTGCTGCGTCTGAAAAAGTGCGTGTGCATGCGCGTGTTTGTGCTCCGCAGTCAGCCAGTAAAACCAGCTTTACAGCGAGATGCTGCTTATACAATCTTCGAGCTGCTGGATGTCCCGCTGCATCTTTACGCGGGTGCACGCGCACGCGTTGCCTCTCTTCTTTCTTTTTTCTTCTTGGGTTGGTTTCCATGTGTGTTTGCAATACGTGGAGGCTGCATGGAGCCAAGCAGCTGCTTCATTAAGGCGGCGTGTGTCCGCTGCAGGGCTCTACATCGTGTGTGCAGCAGAAAAATGTAGCGGCTGGTAATCTGCAGCAAAGTGAGAGGCGCTTGTGTTTGTGTCGTTTCCTGATCTAAGGATAATGACCTGAAAGAGCCAAAGTGAATGTTAACAAGGATTTGGATTCATTTTGTACAGGACTGTCAATAAAATTGTCGTCTTTCCCATTATAGTTGGCTAATTAATTGATCACTTAAGCTCTTCCGAAAGTGATGGCTGTTGGCAGGAATGATGCACCATTCTGTGTTAGACCTGAAGAAGCCTCTCCCTGAATATTGTTTGTAATTGTGTTGTGTAGAGGATGTTAATAATTGGCTTATTATTAGGCCTATGTCCGTTAAACCAAGCGGAGGTTATGATTGGAGCGGGTTGTCAGTCTGTCTGTCTGTGAACAAAATTCTTGAAAAGTTTTGTGCAATTCTGATAAAAATTTTCAGGGAAATGTCTAAATAGGACAAGGAAGAAATTATTTAATTTTAGAGGTGCCCCGGGTTTCCGCCTGGATTCGGGAATGTTTAAAGTTTATGTTAAAAGATTTCTTTATCATTCCAGAAAGCGGGGTTTAATTACACGTGACGTCATCACCAAGCGACACAAAAATGTTACTGCTGTGCTCTTCATTGCGTTCAGAAATACATTACAAACGACTTTAATTTACTGATTTTAGATTAATATTCGTTGATTTATCTATCATTACAAGATAATAATAATAAACTTGGAGGAGGCCAGCGCTTTCCAAGTGCTTTTCTAGTTATAGCCTAGCTACATTAGACTATGTTCTGGAGGTCTTCATTGAACAATTAGGCTACTTCAAGAGTTTTATCAAGCAAAGAATAACCAGTTTGGGTGTTTCCTGCAATAGGAGATCTGGCACAATGGCAGCCATAGGTCTATCCCGCCTTCCCCACTACCTTTGGACTAAACTTCCATCCGGTTCATCCTTAGTGAAAGGATGCAACCTTTTTACTATGTTTGGTTTACGTTTGTTGCATGTTCATTAATGTTTATTGATGTATTACAGCGTTGAAGAAGATTAACCAAGTATGTTTACCTGATCTCGAGCATTATTGTGCGTGTTTGGTAACCGAGTGCGCCACCACAGCTTTGACTGGGATGTAAAAGGTTTTGTTGAATGGCCAGAGCATGTTAAAAACACCGCTGTTGTAACGAGTGATCGTGAATTTGATTAAGTGCTATAGAAAATGAATGCGTTGTTATTGGATGATGGTTTTCACTAGGTTCTTTCCCCAGACTATCTTTGCGGGTGTCTTTGGCTTTATGGGTTGTGATGGCCTTAATTATTTTGATCCACTGCTTGCTGTGCTCTGCTCAGTCTATCTTGCAAACTGACATTTGAGTCTTCCAGCTCTTTGACTTTTTAAGTAGTGGAGGGAGCCAGATTCAGTTGAATCCATTCTAGGTCTGATTGAGGCTAAGGGTTGATTTATACTCAATCGTAAATACACATGCATATGGACGAAGGCTTCTGTCCATCCCTGGCCTTCATTTCATGTGCATCAGAACATTTACAGAGAGCTTGAGGATGCGTACCAAGTACGGCCAACAGAGCAGTACCACCAGAAATCACAAGGGCAGGGTTTTTTGGTATAGTTCTCCTTTGACAAACAAGAGGAAGACAGCCGAAAAAGGCAAAAATCTTGTGTCTTTGCAAATGTGTTAGCAACTATAAATACATGTATGGTTGCCAGGGAATAGCAACAGAATCATCGTCATGTTTACTGTTGTCTTAAAGTAGACATATAGCCTATATTTGGATCTGTAAACAGTATTGTAATACTTAATGGTGGTTAAAACCCTCTACACAGTTGTTAAATTTGTATGTACGTGAATCTGGATTTTGTGGGTCACTGCAACCTACCAGGTAAAACCAGTTTGTGTGTGTGTGTGTGTGTGTGGTGTACACATTACAAGAACATTTTAAAGCCCTTACAGCTCTCTCCCTTTAGGTCCAATAAATTCACACAATTAAAGTGATCTTGCTTTAATAGTTCCAACATAAGCACACATGAGACATAAAGCTTAACCTGCTGTGTTCCATCGGTTCATCCCAGTTCAGCTTAGCTTAGCCAGCCTTGCAATGTGCAAAAGGTTCTGATTAGTTTAACAATAACACACTTAGGCCTAAATAAACAAATGTGCAAAGATTTTAATGTGCAATGTGTTAATTTTGAAGTAATGTTGGATCCTGGTCGTCAGATAATCATCTTCTTCCATTCTGCATCATGCTGTGTAGAAAATGCAACTTTTTCACATTTAAAAAGACGGGTCGCTCTGAAGAAGCGTCTCAGAACAGGGTTATAAGGTGTGTGTGGAGCGAGAATAAGCAGGAATTCAGACCAAAGCATTGTGGTTCTACTTTCTACATTTTATAACATATTATATGTTAAAAGGAAGGATTTAAAAGCATGATATATTTCCTTTATATGAATTGTAAAGGTGCGGTGCAGTCTAATTAAATGATGTGGTATTTTAGTATAAATATTGGTATGATAGCTTAGTAAACCCCAGAAAGTTTCATTTATACAATTTTTTAATAGAAAACAAGTTCTATGCTGTTAATATAGGACTCACTCTGCTGTTCACCACCGGATCCCGTGGCTACACATAAAAATGATAAAAATGCAGGTTGAATTTTCAGGATTATCCCTCACTAAATCTGTGCACGACACCTACAACATACTGTATCTTCTGTTGATGTTCAGCAGTTCAAGCTAATCACAACTTGAACACAAGAAAGCTCAGATTTGTCCCACACACCGTGAACTGCACCCGCCTCTCTTGCCTTTATACTTTTTTTTTTTTATGCTCAACCTCCCGGCGCATCTCACATCTCTCTCCTTTCTTTTTTTTTTACAGTTCGAAGCCAAAGGATCAAAATGAAAGGGCATTGTTTGGTTTAAGAATAACACACACACAGACACTCCTCCTCCCCTTGGTGTCTTGTCTTTTTTGTAGACAGCGTTGTGCATGAATCACTCCACACGGTTCCAATGCAAATTAAATGTGTGTATTTTCATTGACTCTCTCTCTATGTCTAACTTCATTCATCTTTGCAGCAAAGCACTATGGGTAACAGGGATCTGTTACATCATCTTGCTATTTTGACATGCTGTATAGCAGAAAGCCGGTCCGTCTCACTCTCCCCTCCTCTGCCTGACTTCGTCTGACTATTTCTGCCGCTCGCAATCTTTGCCGTCTACTGCGTGGTGATGACGAAGTAACTTAAAGTCAAACTGTATCACATCACTTATACATCCCAGTGTGACTCTCCCTTGTTTTCTCCTGCCAGTCCTCTGGGATGAATGTTACAGCCATTATACTTGAAGGACATTGCGTTACGTAACTCCATATATAGGGCAGGGCTGCATGGTTCTGGTAGGGTCCTGTTCACACTGTGAAGATGCAGTTTTATCCGGACAATTAATGCAGGAAAAAAAAGTTAAAAAGTTAAATGTGAGCTTGACAGTGTAAAAGCCAATATGAGCAGGCAGAGTGAATTCCCCGTAAACACAGGCTGCAAACATCTCAGCAGTGATGACTGATGCGGCTCACACCCTTTCACCCCACTTTTCATTGCCCACATTTTCACAGAATAATCTCTGATCTACACCAGCCCACGTGAAATCGTCACCGGGTTTCCCTTCCAACGATGAAAATAATAATCACTCGAATACATAACATGAATAAACCACAGGTTTGACAAAAATAAGGATTTTTCTCAGGAGTTCAAAGTCTCATAAGCTGATTAAATTTAATCACAAATCCATAAATCAATCAAATTTATTCAGACACCTGCTGTATATATTCAAGGCTGTCTATTTTATTAGATACATTTTCTGCACTCAACAGAAAATAAATTAAGTTTACATTGGTCCTATAAACGTGTGAAGCATGCACAGTATGTGCAGATTTGTCGGCTGGACCTCCATGAAGATCTCCCTTGCTGCTACGTTTCCACAGCGTGCTGTTGGATAGATATCTGGAGACCGTGCAGCACAGTAAACTCATTGTCATATTCAAGAAAATAGTTGGAGATGAAGCTTTGTGACATGGTGCATTATCCAGCTGGAGTATCCATCAGAAGATGCTACACTGAGCTCATAAAGGGAAGGACATGTGGTAAGTAAACCAACCTCAGAACTAAGTTATTAAGAAATATCCTCTATAAGCCTGGTCATGTGAGAAGGTAATGTCCAGGTAGTTTTCATGCTTGGTGCGCAAACAAGAGGGGAAAAAAGTGTTTTCCACATCAGCAACATGTCAACATATACTGTATAATTATGCAATAAAAAAGGCAAAATGTGCACAATGAAAACAACAATTTTGGTGATGAAAAATAATAAACCACACATATTGATGTGATGTTTCACAAACATCCCTACCATAGCCAGATGTCCAAGCAACCTTATCTGACTCCCCTCAATGAGGAAGAGCAGCGGCAGGTGGCCGAGCTTCTCACCGTCTCTAAGGGAGACACCTGCCACCCTACAAAAAACTCATTTAACCACCTGTATTTGTGATTTTGTTCTTTTGGTCACTCCCCACAGCTCCATAGGTGAGGGTAGGAACATAGATCAATCGGTTCATTGAGAGCTTTACCTTTTGGCTCTCCTCCTTCTTCACCACAATATACCAGCATCCACATCACTGCAGACCCTGCACCGATCCACCCATTGATCTCCATCCTGAGCCAATGTGAAACAAATAGGCCAGCAGCAGATGATTTTATCTCCTAATATCTAAGAGATCCTTAACTAAAACAAACCTGTATTGAGTTTGTAAAAGATAAGTGTAAATAAACTAATCTTAATATCTTTATAGTCCTACCCACATAAATACATGTCTGTCATTCACACAATAAATCACTGGTCTTCTAGGGCAGGGTTTTTTAACCCTGGTCCTCAGGGAACACCTTCGTATATGTTTTGGTTCATTCCAACCACAGCGCACCTGATTCAGGTTCATTAACCTGCTTGTTAAGTTCTCCATAACTCTACTGATGACCCATTCATTTGAGTCAAGTGTAGTAAAATAGGGTTACCTATTAAACACGTAGGGTGGTGTTCCTTGAGAACCAGGGTTAAAAAACAGTTCTAGGGGACTACTTTTATATCACAACCAATGTCAAATCAAACCTATAATCACTGAGAAGGAGCCACAACAAAAAGAAATTGAGGAGAAACGTTGATAACAGTATAATTTTTTGGATTTCACTCATCTAACAGTGGAGAAGAGGAAGTAGAGCTGATATGTGGCCTTGCCAGAGCTGTTTTTGGATCTACTGCAAATCCAATTAACAAGGCCACCATGAGGCTCAGACTATCTGCTGCGTCAAAGGTTTAATGACCAGAACCAGATCTCTGCTACTGGAAACAGACCACATGGCAGCATCAAAGTACAAATGGGACAGTTTCCTGAACAACTGCTAAAAAGCAGTTCAGTGGTTTTTACCACCCACGAGCAGCTTGTGACGTAGAAGCAAGTTCTTCCAATACAACAAGCCAGCAAAATATGGGATGGAAATCATCTGGGGGTGTGATGCAACATCTACTAGACGGTCAGAATGTTTTCTTGTAAATGTGAAGTGGAATCAGACAGACAATGTCTTTACACACTTGGCTATTGTTCCAAAGATAAATCAAACTTTATTTATGAAGCATTTTTTTGTACAAAAGTAGCTCAGAATGCTTTGCATAAAAAACTAAGTATATACCCCCACACCCCCTCCCCACATCCAGCCTTCACATTAACATAATCCCATAGCATCTTGTTGGAAAGCTACCATGAAGGAATCCAAATGAAACAGCTCAGGTTTAACAAACGGTTTAACAAAATATAAAGACAATAGTATCAATCAGGGACACTCAAACCTGGTCTTGGCCTGGGGAATTTCAGATATATCCCTGCAGCAATACATAGATTCAATTCCATCAAGCCGTGCACCAGTCTGCTCATTACCCAGTGGTTTGAGTCAGGTATGTTTCAGCAAGAATCCTAAAACCTACAGGACACCAGCCTCCAAAGATCAAGGTTGAGATAGCAGGTATACATCCTCAATTTTTTAAAATGTATTTATGTGTTTAATTATATCTAGAATCTCCGTTAGATGCTACCAGAGTAGCAGCAAGTTTTCATTGAGTCTCCTCACAAGCCAGGATTAAAATATACATGGATTTTGTTTTCATTCCCACCATCCAAAACTCCAACCTACCTCATAAATCACCTTTATCTATAAGATTCTAGACAAAAATACCATAAAAGACAAAATTACTCATACAGAAAGATACACAAAAAGTGTCATTTGTCCATTCACTGATACAGCAGTGAATGGCATGTCCATAGTCCTAAGCATACTATATGAGTGGGAAAAAAAACAAACTAAACCAAAGCTCTCCACCAAGTCACAGGAGGAAATTATTATTATAGGAGGGTCAAAGAAAGATAAAGAGATAAATTATCGTCCTGAAAAAGTCAGCAACTGGCGTTCATGGTGCATCAGGCAAGCAGCACAAACATTTGGTGGTCATTAAGGAATATAAAACATTGATGTGACAATTACTACGCTTGTGATTGGATCAGTCACATTTTATTTTTTGTTCACCTTTCACATTCAAATACATTTTCCCTGTGACTTAAATAAACCATGAGGTTTAGCCGGCAAACAGCTCAAAACCATCTACCCCATTAGCTGGTTAGCCTCCGTTAGCGCTTTGCTACAAGCAGCTCGGACTAGGATGGGTGTCAATCATCTCACACTCAAGGGTTCCTGCATCATCTACAGGCTGTGATGTTTTTTTCTTTGTTTGCTCTTGTCTCACCCTTACGGCCAGAAAAAGTCGTGTATGAAACTGAATCACTGATGGCAGTGTCTTCTCTGCCAAGCAAGAAAATAAACATGCATAATTAAACAAACTGATGTAGGATTTGGATAAAGACTTTTTGGGCCCACCAGATCCCTGCAGCACTGTCAGGATGTGTGATATGGTAGTTAGGAATAACTCTGGGGAGCCGTAACTCTGCTTTGATTAAAGGTCTCTCTGAAAGGTTAAGAGGGAGAGGAAACTGAAAGAGCGAAGAGAGCAAATTGATGAACTACAGAGAGCCTTTCATGGGTGTAAATGTCCTTCCTCATTGTCAAAGCCAACCTTGCAATAACTGTGGATACTGCTGTGATAGTAATGAGCTGGATTGGGTACGCTCTAAAAATTATTCTCAATAACTAGCCGGGGTTAAACAATGCAAGATATGAACACATCATCATTACTCGCATGTTTACTTGAGTTTTATTGTTTTGTACAGACCTCCTTTCATATGTCATCTAATGAAGAGGATGCTTCTGAAAAGTGTTACATTTTTATACCACAGACCTCCAGGATGCCACTTGTACAGGACAAAACAGCCTGTCAATTTGTGTATCCTAAATCCAGACATCCAGCACAGCTTATAGTAAACCTTACATTTAGGCTTTACATCCCTCTGGAGGTTTACATCAGTCTGGTACATATTGTCAAATACACAATGAGTCAGCAGATGTTTCTGAAAGGTTAGCTTTAAGCTTTCAGTTGTTGTGTGCTGCTGCTGCTGCACAGCTATGAATACTCTCAAGTCAATACTACATTTGCCAAAATGTGATTCAATACTTTTTCATCATATTGAGATACCACAGTGCTAATACATAACATTCAATGTGTTTTCACTTTGGTTCCAAGAGTTTTAGGCAACAGATATATATGTTAAATTCAGTCACAGAGTTTATCCTTTGTGTCATACATTTTGTTTGATTATAGTAGCCAATCACCAATCAGATGTCATGACATCATGATAGCCAATCACCAATCAGACCTCTAGAGGTCAGGATAATCAATCACCAATCAGATGTCATGAGGTCAGGATAGCCAATCATCAATCAGACATCATGAGGTTAGAACAGCCAATCACCAATCAGATGTCATGACGTCAGGATAGCCAATCATCAATCAGACATCATGAGGTCAGGATAGCCAATCATCAATCAGACATCATGAGGTCAGGATAGCCAATCACTAATCAGACGTCATGAGGTCAGGACAGCCAATCATCAATCAGACGTCATGAGGTCAGGATAGACAATCATCAATCAGACATCATGAGGTCAGGATAGCCAATCATCAATCAGACGTCATGAGGTCAGGATAGCCAATCACTAATCAGACGTCATGAGGTCAGGACAGCCAATCATCAATCAAACGTCTAGAGGTCAGGATAGCCAATCACCAATCAGACATCATGTGGTCAGGATAACTCTTGGTAGGGGCGGCTGTGGCGCATGTAGTAGAGCGGGTCATTTCCTAACCAGCTAGTTAGTGGTTCAAGTCCCGGTTCTGGCGTCCACATGTCGAAGTGTCCTTGAGCAAGACACTGAACCCCCAGTTGCTCCCGTTGCTGCAACACCGGTGTGTGAATGTGTGAGCGTTTGTGTGAGCAAACGGGATGAATGTGTCAAATAGTGTTAAAGCGCTTTGAGTACACTGATGTGTAGAAAAGCGCTATACCATTTACCATAGAGTTTACCAGCACCTCTTCAAGATAAACCTGAACCTATGGAGAACTCTGGAAGACATCCTGTTTGGCCTCCACTGCCTCTTACATCATAAAGCTCATGGAGAAACTGGTCCTAGCCCTCCTTAAACCACCGGTACATTAATTGCAAGACCTTCTGCATTTTACACAATAGCCTCATGTTGGGGTTGATGATGTAATCATCCACCTCTAATCATCCACCTGTTGCAGAAGGCTTACTCCTCTCTGGACAAACCCAACACCTCAGTCAGCATTAGGTTCTTTGACCTCTCCAGTGCGTTTAACACCATCCAGTCCAGTCTGCTGAAGGCTAAACTGGGAACATGTGGTGAGTGCTCCCTCCATTGCTTGGGTTGACGATTATCAGGCCACCGTTTGTAAGATGACAGAGCTGTGTTTCTGAGCATCTGAATGGTAACATTGGGGGCTCACCAGGGTACTGTGCTGTCTTCCTTCCTATTTTGCACGTGCACATCAGATTTCATGTACTGCACCGAGTCGTTTCATTTGCAGAAATTCTCAGATGACATGGTCATTGTTGGGTGTGGAGGGGGGCAGGGAAGCTGAGTACAGGGAACTGGTTGACTGCTTTGTGAAGTGGTGCAGGGAGAACTACCTGTAACTGAGACAAAAGAGATGGTAGAGGACTTAAGGAAGAACAAGCCCCTGTCCTCTCCTGTCTGAATTGGGGAAACTGAATTTGTGGACTCATACAAGTACCTGGACGTACCAAGTGACTGGACAAAAAACTGTACTGGTCCACCAACATAGAGACCATTCACAAGAAGACTATGAGCCGGCTTTACCTCCTGAGGAGGCTCAGGTCATTTCATGTCTACAACAAAAGGCTGCAGATGTTTTACCAGTTTGTTGGGCAAGCAACATATTCTTTGCTGTGGTCTCCTGGGGTGCAGGCATCAAGGTCAAAGACGCAAACAGACTGCACAAATTAATCAGGAAGGCACAGGCTGTTGTTGGCATGAAACGTAGCACCCTGGAAGAAGTGGTGGAGGAGAGGATGCTGGCAAAGCTGCTGACAATCATGGAGATTCCCGCTCACTCCCTCCACAAAACACTGGACAAGCTAAAGAGTTCTGAGGAATGATACAGGAAATCCTTCCTTCAGTTGCCAGACTCCATAACTCTTCTTCTTCTGTCATCATCACACACCTGGTTTACCTCCTGTTCTCACTCATCATATTGTATCCTGAACCTGCTTAGTGTAGATTAATATGTATACTGTATAGGTCCATTGTATAGATTATTGAAAATATACTTCTTATAATTATAATTGTTCTATTGTCATCTATCTATCTATCTATCTATCTATCTATCTATCTATCTATCTATCTATCTATCTATCTATCTATCTATCTA
>JBAMIG010000005.1:16208124-16219777 GCA_037177335.1 Kiunga ballochi
TTTTATGCACATCATCGTCTTTATTTGGTCTGTTATGGTTAAACTGGGCGCCTGAAAGTGCTTTTAGCAGCACTAAGTAAACTGTGACCCTCACACTCAGAAAGGAGTAAAGAGGAACTGAAAAAGAAGCTGTTTTTGTCTCTTCAGCACCCTGCTGAAAGTTTCAAGCAGTTGTGGTAAATGTATAAGAATAGGAGGAGTAATGATTTGTTTATATCTGTACTTAACCTCCAGAGGTTTATATTGTAGAAAAGGAAAATCCATGAGTTTTTTTTTCTTTCCAATCAATAATTCATTCCTCCATCTTTTCCAGAGTTGACTAGAGAGAGATCTACATCGGTGGACGATCGTGGCCCGAAGCCCAGCTGCTCGCTCGGTTCGCCATCCTCATCTCTCCTTACGCCACTTGGCCAAGTTTTCCCTTCATCCTATCCTCTTCTTCCTTTTATTGCCTTCACTGTTTTCTCTGTTTCCCCCCATTTGTCTCGCCGTTCTTTCCTCTCTTCTGTCCTTCAATTGGAAACACGTCATGGCATCCAAATTGAGCCCAAACGTCCTGTATGTGGCGGGACCCGGCGAGTCGCTGGGGTCACCCCAAGCAGACTCTGAAAGGACTCACATTGTGAGTATTGTTTAGTCTTTGTTTCTATTTACAGGAACTACATGAAACTCTATAAAGGCTTAATTTGAAAGGAAGCTGTAGAATAAGCAGTAAAAAATGTTTAAAACATGTTAAATTTATACTTTTGTAGCTCTGGAAGAATAATCACATTAATTTCAATGCAATTTTTTAATATATATACATTTAAAAGTTGCTAAATCATCTAAAAAAAATAGTGCATAAACATGTTCAGATTGCAAAAAGTCCAAGAGGAAATTTATTCATGACCAAAATCAGCAGTCAATCAGCACGAGACAACAACAAAATCTAATAGTTATATTGAAATTCTGGGTATATTTGGTTGCATTGACATGATTAATTAAGTGGTAGTGTTTCTTTACATCTTCTTTTCATGTAAAAAGGAAAGTACATCCTCTGTTTGAAGATTTTAGTAATAAATAGTATTATATTTTTTGAAAGGCACCTTTTAAAACAGAGTAACAACATAAAACATTACCTTTATTTCATTGCCTCTTTATAGGACTGGACATCCCAGCAAGCCCAACATAAGTCCGGTCATAAAACTAAAATGAAAAACGGTTGTGTTGTGACAAGTTAACATATGTTACATGCATCAGATTAGATTGCAGATATGTGGTTATAACTTACAGCATCACATGTGAAAACCAAACGCAGCCCATCATTATAAACACTTTAAGCACGGTGGTGGAGGTGTAATGATTTAGGTTATTGTTCACTCACTCGATTGAGACGTCTTTATTTCTGGGGGTGTCCTCGAGTCGTCGAGGGCCACAATCCTGCAGGTTATCCATGTATCCTTGGTCCAACATAGCTGACTGACATTGTTAATCAACCATTTTGCTGAACATCATTGGCATTTAATGGAAACAAGATGTGTTGGAGCAGGGATACATAAAAAATCTTCAGGACAGCTGCCGTCGAGGACCCACTGTGGACACCCCTTTCTTATTTATTGGTTGACCACGAACTCCTCTGTATACATAAATATTCTAGTCAGCTGTCTGCTTGCTAACTATGGGGTATAACAACACAGCATCTGATCTACAATAAAGTGGTTAAAAATGGAAAATCAAAGATCTAAATCAGATAAAATGCTGTGCATAGATGCATGCTTGTAAACCTCACCGTAACACTGTAATGGAGAGTAGGCCAAAGTTCCTCCAAAAGCATCTGAGCGACCACTAACGCCACACAGAAACTGATTTATTCCAGTTCTTGCTGATAAAAGTGGTTCATGAATCTTTTACACACACTGCTTCTGGCTTTTAGGTAAACAGTGACTTGTTGTAATATTTGTTTCTGTTTCTCTGATGTTGTTTTTTAACCTTATTCTAAGACAAAATGATTAGGACATGGATTTTCA
Source organism: Kiunga ballochi (assembly GCA_037177335.1). NCBI lineage: Eukaryota > Metazoa > Chordata > Actinopteri > Atheriniformes > Pseudomugilidae > Kiunga > Kiunga ballochi. The sequence goes on from JBAMIG010000005.1 coordinate 16,210,131, forward strand.
TGTGCAAATGTGTAAACACTGGAAGAGGTTGTGTTTATGTGGGACACCGCTACACTGAAATGATACATCAACAGGGTTATGTGGTTAAAAATAAATAAGAAAATATCATACTGGTATAGCACAATGTCATGTTTGTCGTATCAAAATGCAAAATTAATGTATTAATTTTTTTTTTTACTAATGACAGATATTTACTGATGAGGCAGATTTTGTATTTGCTTTGTACATTAAGAGCAAGTGTTTTATTTTTCTGCAGTGAAATGTAGATCCTTCTCTTCTATTCAGTAAGTCAATGTCAAGCATGTAACAGCTTAGCATTTCTATTATCCCGTAACTTCATCAGATTTAAAAAAATCACAATATATTGTCTCCCTTATAGTATCACAATATATCGTCTTGCTTATAATATCGCAATATATTGTTTTTCTTATAGTATCACAATATATTGTCTTGCTTATAGTATTGTCATATATTCCCTCGCCTATAGTATTGCAAAATATTTTCTCCCTTATTGTATCGCAATATATTGCCTCACTTATAGTATTGCAATATATTGTTTTGCTTATAGTATCACAATATATTGTCTTGCTTTTAATATTGTAATATATTCCCTCGCTTACAGTATCGCAATATATCGCCTCGCTAAAGCTATTGCAATATATTATTTTGCTTATAATATCACAATATATCGTCTCACTTACAGTATTGTCATATATTCCCTCGCCTATAGTATTGCAAAATATTTTCTCACTTATTGTATCGCAATATATTGCCTCACTTATAGTATTGCAATATATTATTTTGCTTATAGTATCACAATATATTGTCTTGCTTATAGTATTGTAATATATCGTCTCGCTTATACAGTAGTATCGCAATATATCACAATATGTTGTATTATTGACTTTGTATTGTGATTAACATCATATTGCCAAATTTATGCCAATATACCTTAAAAGAACTTGAGATTATATTGTAAGTAAAAAAACAATAATAAGATGAGTACACGAGGCAGGTAATATTTAGTCCTATAAACTATAGATATTGATTAATTTGCATATTATTGGGGCAATAAGGTTTGTTCTATATATGGAAATTAGTTTAAATGGAGACAAAATTTAAAGTATTTGTTGGATATTTTGGTCCACGATGAAGTGAGTTGTGAAAGGTAGCAGTTATTTAGTCCTGCCATAGTAGAGTTGGGTCAGTAAATTTTTTCCACGTCTTGAAGAAGGGCAACTGTCTACTCAAAAGCCATAAATGTAGTTCAACTTTTCTAAATGTTTCTACTTCCATCCACCATATTTTAGTTTAACACAATGCTGTTTGTTTAAAATTTTAGAAGAAATCTTTGAATAAACATATGTTATAATTGTCAGACTCACCTAAGCTTTCAAAGGCCTGATTCAAGCCGTAGAAAACATAAATATAGATGCTCCATTTACAAATACATAAAACCATTAATACAACATATATCCTCTGAGTCGAGCATTGGTGATTGCAGGTCTGGAAGTTTATGAGTCTATGCAACATTACCTATACCAATATCTGCTGACAATTAGTGTATTCACTCCCAACAGTGGGATAAAATAAAAAGTATCCAGTCATCCCAGTTTTAAAGTTGCTGGGGTTTTTTTTTTTCCCAAAGAAGTGGAGAGAAACTGTAAAAACAAAGGTGCTGTTTTGGATTTTCTTTCTGTCTTTGTTGAATTAGTTTTCACCCTTATTGTGTGAAACAGATGATTTAGTGAAAAGTCTCACAGAAATAAAAGACCTTAATGTAGCTGTGAAAGTAGAAATGCAGGAGAAATATAAACAGCTTTGTCATATTGGACACACAAACGTCCTGTCCACTTGTGGTACTGAAAAGAGGCCCAAAACATTACATTTAGCCATTCTTAGTACTGTTCTTATCTGCCATTTGGGGAGGTTTGGGCACCATAAGCTACTAGGTTAGGTCTAGGAAACGGGTCCTATTGGGGAATTTTCATTGTTACTCATAACCAGTGAACAAGGACGTTTTTCCTGCACTCTTTAAATCAGTTTCTCAATACCGCGGTCATATTTTCTATAAACCAGGCTAAAGTTGTGGTAACAGAATGCTACAGCTATGAATGCAGAGGAAATTTTCCCCATTCTTGTTTAATAATCACGGTAATCTGGCCATTCAATCACGCCCCAACGCTTGCTTTAAGGGATTAGAAGACCAGCACACCTTGATCCCTGAAAGAAAAGGGACGCCTTATCCTTTCATAATGAAGCGGTTAGGTTACAAGTGGTAAGGAAGGAAGAGTTCGGTCTTGTCTCAGTGATTTACCCCCTTTTCCTCCCTCCTCCCTCCAGACTGGAGAAGCGGGAGAAGAATCGTCAGACAGCGAGGGAGAACAAGAAGAGACTTCACACAAGCTGATCCGTAAAGTGTCCACGTCAGGACAAATCAGGGCTAAGGTAGGACAAGATGGGACAAATGGGAATGTGCTAATGGATCCCCACGGCCTTTTATTGACCAAAGGGAGAGAGAGTTTAGTGTCGGGTGATTTCAAACATATTTAAATTGTTATTCTTATTTAAAACTTTAATAGTAGCAAAACAAGGAGCCAACAGACGCTTAGTTCCTCAGGGAGTTGTAGAAAGACGCTGAAAAGTTTCAGCTGTTTTTGGCATTTTAGTTGCTCGCTTGTATCAAATGGGATCATTTTGTGGCAGAACGCAAGAGTTGATGTGGATTTGACACCATTTATTGGGGGCATTACTCCCAATAATGGGGGCGGCATGGTGCATGTAGTAGAGCGAGTTATTTCTTAACCAGCTAGTTAGTGGTTCAAGTCCCGGCTCCACATGTCGAAGTGTCCTTGAGCAAGACACCGAACCCCCAGTTGCTCCCGGTGCTGCGTCACCGGTGTGTGAATGTGTTAAAGAGTGTGGAAAAGCGCTATACAAGTACAAGATCCTTTACCAAGACCAATAATCCCAGTTTCCAATGTAACTGTAGGAAATCCTTCATGTTAACACTTTTGTTTTTTATATTTGGTGCAAGTTTTAAATCTAATCTTCATGTCTGGGTGTGATAAAGGCCACCTGGAAGCTCGATCAATTTCCTGGCTTTCGTCATTTTTCCCTCTCTTACTGTGATATCTTGTCTTTAAATCTCTGATCTGGAGACAGTGATTGTACAGTAACAGTTTCCTTTCTTATTGCTCTTCTGACACTTGCTCATTGGCCTCCCGACTCTGGTATTGATTACTTGATATTAGCCTCTGACTGGTTTGTGGATATGCTAATAAAAGTGTGTCATTTGGTGTTAATGAGGTCACGCCCACAGCGAGTGTTCAGTTTCTAATGAAGTCAAACCTGATGCATGTAAAATAGGACTGAATGGGGACATGTCTATTAAAAAGTTATGAAAGTCTACAAGTCGTAACTTGTTCACTGCCAAAGATGTTTAACGTCTTTTCAAATCCAATGGTGGAGGCTGCAGGGTACTCTGATGAGGTTTTAACTACGTAATCTGGTTAAATAATCACCTGACTGCTAAACGTTACCTCAGTGAAAAGATGGATTTTTGTTGTAAAATATTAAGTAATGAGATTGTTGTAATAAACTATAGAGAATAAAAATTATGTCGCCACCAAAGCCCTTTTTTTAAAGCCATAAACTACTTTGAAACAATTGTTTTCACATTTATAAAAAGCATAAATGAAGTTTTAAGTTAAGGAATCAGCTTTTTAATGAGGGTTTATGTGAAGAACCCGGTACACCCGGTAACTCCCGTCTCCATGGAGACCGCATCCGACGACTGCATGTTTTTCTCATGGTATTGGATATTGGTATGGCATTGATCAGCTGATCTAATTGAATTGTGGAACAATGAAAAATACAGATGGTTGCCATGGTTACAAGGTCACAGATATGGATGCCAGAGATGACCTGACAGTGTCCTTTTCTGTTTACAAACTGCAGGATTTGATGTGAAAACAAGGTTGTGTTGGTTCTCTTCTCGCTTTCTTTCATTCAGACTGTTGTTGTGAATCTAATGAACATAAGACAAAGCAAAATGATACAGTTTCAGTTCGTTTGGGAGTGCTTTCAAACTTTTCTTTGATTCCTTACGATACTATATATCCGATATTTTTCATGTGGGACGAAACAATCTGGAAAAACGGATCTCATAAATCTGCTTTGAACAGGAAAGTCATCACTGATGACAACATTCAGACTGGTTTTAGGAATAAGATGCCTCATGCAGCACCTTCCTTATGGGCAGCAGCAGATCTTGGATTTACCTGACTCTGTGTGTGTGTGTGTGTGTGTGTGTTGAATAGATTGTATGTACCTCCCGTCTTAATCTAGTCATCGACCTCTGGATTATGCTGGAGTGACAACAATGGCTGAGCGGATTAATACATTTGTGTGTCCTTTTGATTTGTTTACATAGACAGTAGGTGTGTTCACATGGATGCTTTATGAATAAACCCTGCCTGCTTCACTCCTTCTACGTGTGGTGCATTTGAGTCTGCTTCCTCTTCCTCTCCCATCATTTGCTGTGGCTCCATTTGTCCCCACCAGTTAGGGCTGCTTGTGCTAACACACTTGCTGTGACATGGCCTTATGCAGTCATTGTTCAAATGCTGTGATAGCTCTCCTACATCTCCTCAACTCAACTGGATCCATTGAGCATAAAGAGAGAAGCTTTTTGGTTAAATGCAACAGGGGAGCATACTCACCGGGCATTTAGGGATGTAGTTTGTGTGGATAAAGTGATGTTTTTACGTCCCTGCTCTGCTGAGTGTGAGTTACCCACAGTCTGCTTCATAATCAAAATGAATGCGACCCGGGAGATTTGTTAATTGGTGGCCTCAACGCTCAGATTCTATTCACTAGATTGGATTTTAAGACTGATGGAGATTGATTTGTGTCACGTGTCTTTTGCTGTAATCTGTTCAGTTTATGGCTGACCTGTTTATAAAAGAAGTTTCAAAGATGCTGTAAAAAATATCAAACTAAGATGAGTGGTCTCAGCAGGAACGTTTGCACTTTGTAATTTTTAGTTCAGGACTCGGTAATATGTTGTCTCCAGCCTCCCCCTCACGTTTCCTGTCTGCCTCTTGTTTTTATTCTAGTGGTGCTAAACAGCACGTAAACGGCAGCAAACACAACAGAAATGTGTCTGTAAACAAAACAGAGCGTTTTCCTTTTCAAATGTTTGACTGTAAATAAAAATAAAAAGGAACAACAACAGTGAAACGGGTATTTAAAATACAAAGAAACAAGAAAATGTAAGAAAAAAGCAACTTTTCGAAAAAGACAAACACCAACAAGAACGTCACCCATTAAACTCAACAATCCAGGAACAGAAAAAGAGAAGCAGTTTGGAAGAATCTGCTTCACAGAAAGCAAAAAGAACAACAAAGTAAATACAAACGGATCAAACTAAACAGTGCAACATATCAGAAAACATAAAAACAACCAATACAAAGCAGAACCAGTGTCCCACAGTACACAAAATATCTGTCTCAGTTTGAAGGGAGTAATCCTAATCAGATGTTTGGGCCTGAGATTTCACTACATCTACGACTGCGTTACTGTTTATATAACTCTCACAGAGCAATAAGGACAGCTTCTCATTTTAGTGCTGTTTAGCGTTTGTTACCTAACCACCTACGTGGCTAAAACGGACCGAGAGGGAGGAAAAGTAAGCTTTATGTAACTCGTACCTTCAGTGCTTTATAGTGGTAATTCAGGTTGATCTATCAGGTCTGGGACACGTCGCATTAATCTGCATGGACATGATCAGGAGCTACGCAACCTGCATGGTTTGTAGAACAGGTGTCCTGATGCTCGCACCACCTTTCTGTGCAGGATGCAGACAGAAAGCAACTCGTATAAATCCAGAGAGCATCCTGTGGCTCATATAGAAGTGCAGATCAATACGTTCCAGCAGAAACATGATGCAGGGTTGTAGCGTGTAGGGCATGAATACACTGACACACCCACAGTGAAAAAAGATGCATTGGTTTGTTTATTCAGGTCAGTATTTTACCTCATTCTAACAGACTAAATGATAACCTGTAATTATGTCGGCTTGCAAATCATCTGAGGTGTTTTTTTTCCCAGAATGCTTCCTGTCTTATCTCAACCGGACATCTTAGTCTCTATTCATGCTGACAACTATTTACTCTGCTTTCTGATTACCTTGTTACCATGTTTCAATGAAAAAATAATTTGTCTTCTGTTTGAATAATCTTCACTTATTTAGCTTATTTAGGTCTCTGCTGGTGTAGATGGGTCAGGTATGACATCATCCGTTACCACAGCAGTGTGTGAAGGGTCATACTGAAGCATAATGATGATGATGATGATATCATTGCTGGTTCTTTGCATGTAGACAACATATGAAATGCTGCAACAAGGGGATTATGTTGGATATGGCTGCAGGTTTCCAGCTACTCTTGATCGAAATATTTCCTGCAAAAAAGTCCAAAATGAAGAGCTACTTAGCATTTCTGTGATGAAGGGTAATGTCCTTTAAAGGGTCTCTAATGATGAGTTAATGGACTCTGCAACATCTATTAAGATAGGACACCTTGTCCAGCAAACGCTACAGTTTCCAGAGTTTTATGTGTTGTGCTTTAAGCTAAACTTTGACTTCCTTTCCAGTAAAAAAGTTGTCACTGGAAACCAGTGAAACGCTCTTTAGTGTCTTTCTGTTTCCTCTAAGTTTTCTGCGTTTAGTCTCGTATCGTTGCTGCTTTTATTCGATACAGAGTCTTTGAAGGCAGGAAATGTGGTACGGAAGTTATCAGTAAAGCCTAAATCAGATGACAAAGTGGGGGAGAAAAAAGGATTAAATTTTAAATAATTTATTACAATTTGTTTTATTTTATTTCTGTGTCAGACTCATTTTAGCTTGGGGGAGGGGGGGGGTCACAGTCAGCATAGTTTGGGTACATTATCCAGACTGTCTTTTTAGAAAACATTTAATGAACAAAATCGATGTCCTGAAGAAGAAACCAGCAGTATTTTAATGATATTACACGTGTACAACATGTCACGGATCACCTTAGAACAAAACATGTAATCACAGGTATGTACTGCTGAAAATACAGTTGTTCATATTACGATTAGTGTAACCTTTCAGGAGCCGGAAGAGTTTTGCCTGAATGGACACCATATCGGACCGAACAGCTGTCTGAAGACAGAAAAATAATAAAGTTAGGAGAATTCATCTCCTTGTCTTGGAAATGATTTGTTTTCACGTATAAAAAAAGTCCAAGAAACATTTTTTATCCCGTCTTTAGACCAGAGCTGGGAACCTTAGTTCTCCGTATCTTCCTGCTCCCACACACCAGATTTAAATGAATGAATCACTGCGCAGATCTTAATAAGCTGTGGATCAGGATCAGGAAAACCTGCAGCATTTTGCCCGTCTAGGAGCGGGCTTCCCACCCCTGGATTACACCGTCTGGCAGGTCAGTGGAAAAACGTGTGAAAAGGTTTTAAATAATATCCATCCACTATATGAAGCGCTTATTCCAAGTCAGGAGCCTATCCCAGCTGAAAGTAATAATAAAAATATTATTATTCTACTTTTACCCCAAATAAAGTGGTCCTATCAGAAGAAAGGGAGGAAAGATCTGCTAGCATGAAGGTCAGAGGTATGGAGAGGAACCAGCCCAAATGGTTTTGATCCATCTTACTTTATAGAACTGGAGCTGCTTTGCTCTGTCAAAGATCAGGTGTTTTACTTCAGGACTGAATCATCAGAGTGGTTTCTGGTTTTTGCCTGACCAGTAGTGTGTATGATGAAGCAACAGCCTGTTGGCTACATGAGCCAGTTGGCTTGTGGGAAACAGACATGTGGTGCTTCATTTCAGAAACGATCCTCGTTTAAAGTAGCTTTTCTGCTCATTCGTTCATTTTTCAAGCCGAATGTCAGCTGCGTCACATGCAGCTAAAGTCGTTTTTTCAGCTCTCAGACAGTTCATGTCCACATGACCTCTCTGATTTTCATTTTGTCTCCTCTTTTTTTCTTTTCTTCCTGTCCGTCGCCACCTTTAGGCTAAATTACATAAGGTTTCACACTCATCCTGTCTTCATCCTTCCATTTGCATCATTTACAGCAGGAATAATGAAAGGAAGGGGCTCGATTAGCATTTGGCGCGTTAACGGTGGTTCTAAGTTATCCAAACGATGCCATGATGACCTGTCTTTGTATTTCACTGAATTTCCCTCTCCTGTTTCTTTACGGGTTTATTTCTATGATTAATATCTTCTTCTTCTTCTTTTCTTGTTTTCCCTTTATGAAAGTAGCTTTACATTATGTAACCTGTCATATTTCAGGAATTTTAAGCAGTGACCAACAGGTAGCACTCATCTAAATTCCCATTTTGATATATTTCCTTCACAATGATTCACTGGAATCAAACCCACTATGTTCTTTTTTATCTGCATCTCCCTCCCAGTGCAGAAATTTGTGTGGGTGTTCACTGCAGTGGAGGACGAGTTATAGATATGTGTGGAGGGAGCTGGGCTGACAGAAACGGCTTGAGGAGAGCACATAAGTGTGTGGGATGGCTGGTGTGTGTGCATGCTTTGATTTATGCCCTTGGCTTGATGCGATACAGCTGCAGTAGTGTGTGGGTCAATACCAGTCAGCGGGAGCAATGGAAAAAGATGAGGGGAGAGGGATGAAAATCGACAAAGGGGAGAAAAATTAGTAAGAGGATGAGAGGTGGAGGCAAAGTGAAAAGTAGCAGAGAGACAGATTCTGAGTCTGTTATGTAAGACACCCAAGCAACAAACAGGCTCTGACGCCCATATTAACCATCACAGCAGGTTGGTAGACCCATGAAGAGGTGGCTGGATTATTTAGGACGTGATGCTTTTGGTGCAAAGATTGTATTTTAAGGCTCCACAAAGATGCTCATTTTCTGCGTTGGCATTTCAGCTGTAAATATAAAGCTTAAGTCACGGCACTATTCTGACTCAGGCTTACACTTAGAACTGAGTTAATCTAACAAACATTACACATCTGTTACTGTCAGCTTTACATGATACACGTAGCGGCTCTTTGAGGCTATAGCTGATGTAAGTATGAGGGAAAACCATGAAGCTATTTGGAAAGCTTTTATATTACAATTCTCTGTAAGGCAAAAGCAATCAGTTTCTGTGTCGGCAACAAAGGATGTGTGAAAGTCAGTTTCATTTTAAAAATAAGTCAAATGGAAATTAATTTACTTGTTATCAAATTCTCCTCATTAATTACAATGAATTTATTAGTTTCTACTGTTATGTAAAACAGTTTTATGATTTGGTGTTCATACTGCTCCATGATCTTTACATTTAGAATATGTTTTAAAGACAACTTTTTTGCCCATCCAGCTTACAGTTTTATAAAAAAAAAAAAACGTTACATGTTGAATTTATATATAATGTAAAATCCTAAATTTAGCTATTATGTACTATTACCTCAGCTAAAGCTAAGATGTACCGTTACCTCAGCTAAAGCTAAGATGTACCGTTACCTTAGCTAAAGCTAAGATGTACCGTTACCTCAGCTAAAGCTAAGATGTACCGTTACCTCAGCTAAAAGCTTAGATGTACTGTTACCTCAGCTAAAGCTAAGATGTACCGTTACCTCAGCTAAA
>JBAMIG010000005.1:16232173-16250617 GCA_037177335.1 Kiunga ballochi
ACTCACTCACTCACTCACTCACTCACTCACTCACTCACTCACTCACTCACTCACTCACTCACTCACTCACTCACACAGAGAGAGAGAGAGAGAGAGAGAGGGTTCCATCCCATACTGTATGATATGTGTGCATGCAGGGAGATTAAACAGCAGTGTGATCATTAGCCATAACCTCTAGCACAAAAAAAATACATCATAGATCTTCTTTGTCTCATATCCTTCCATCTTTACGCTCCCTCTCCTCTTCCTCCCCATGCATTGCATCACATCGTCTTGTCTTATCTATTTCCTCCTCTTACCTTCTCATTTATCTCTCCTCAACTGTCCTCCACTATTTTCCTCCATCCCCCCGTCTCCTCCACCCAAACCTAATAGCCCCCTCCCCTGTTTCACATGGAGAACCTGCATGATAGCCCACCACCATGCAGAGAACCCACTGACGTGATTAACATCACAAATCACAAACAACTAGCACCACATGCTAATCGCATCAGCACATTAAGAGACCTTCCACCTCTCTTTCACCATTTATCTCTTCAGTGTGTGTGCTTGAATACATGTGCAGACATGTGTTTGTGTGCGTGCATGTGTGTGTGTGTGTATTTGAGGATTATTGAGCATCAGAACCAGATTTGTTCCGTATGCTCAGCTCCCTCCCCTAACCAGCAGCAGCAGATTATGTGTCCTTCAGTGCACAAACCTCACTGGCAGAAGCCAAAAACTGGATGATTTTTTAAAAACACACTAACATTCAAACATGGTACGGGGCTAAACTTGAATAAATATGTGTGTGTGTGTGTTGTGTCTCGCTGTCTCTACCCATCTGTCCGTCTAAAGCAAACCGGGTATCGCCACTGCTTGTGTGTCTATTATTAAACGCTCAGAGGTACATAAGACAGGATGTGGTCGCCATGGTGCAAAGTACTCCCACGCCTTGTTCTCTGTGTGCGTGTGTGTATGTGTGTGTTCAGACCTTTTGTTTGTGCATGATAAATGGTGCATGATAGCTGTTAAACAATCTGCATCTGTTCTTGTTTTTAATGTACATTTATTTTAAACATCTCAGATATAAATAAAGTTAGAATGGAGACGTTGGTGTGCTCGTGCACGCTCAGACACACTCATTAAGGCTGAGTTTGCTTCCTGTTTGATCACTCAAATAAACATGTCCAGGTGAGCAGAGTTTGGTGCATGTGTGTCCTTGCATTTCAAAGCTGAAGGTCAAATTTGAATGTTGCATCGTTACCATGGTAACCCCACATACCATTGCATTACCAACTTTACGTGCCGGAAAGCTAAATGGAAAACATGTGAAAACAGCAGATTCTGTTCAGCTGTCACCTGCAAAGGATCCCACTTGTTTTTGCTGCCCCTGAACGCAACAAGGGTGAGGTTCTGATCTGCACGGTTTCAGGTGGAGTCAGGGCAGTGTTTCAGCGAGGTCTCGTGATGCAAGTGGTTTACAAGAAATCCCAAGATGAAGCATTTTCAGCATTTATTACCTCACAGAAAGACGGTTTATTGAGGGATTGAAGGATTGCATGTCCTTCACAGGGAATGTGTGTGTGTTTCAACTAATAAAGCAACACACACAGCTAGAAGGATGGCAAGAGTTAAAGCTCTATAAAACTCACAGATACAACTGCATTTCTCTGTCTTCCACTCCTTTTTTATAGTCTTTGTGTTGTGTTGCTTCCTTTCCAATCACAGACTTCATCCACTGCCATGCTGTGTCGCTTCCAGTGCAACACATCACCTTGTTGTCTCCCCGTTTGCTCCTTGGTGTTCAGCTCTTTCTCAGCCTGCCCTCTGCTGGAAAGCCGGCGTAACTGCGGCATCTTCACAACCCAGCTGGTGGCATTGGTTCATTTGGCATTCCAGCTCCGTCTGTCCAGGGACAGCGTGGCCTCATCATTAGAAAAACACGTCTGTGTTTGAAAGGTCAGGCGGTTCAGTGTCTGCAGCAGCCGGTGCACGTCTGTTTTTATTGTTCTGGGAAATATACATCTGTAAGTGTGAGTGCATCCTTATCATTAAACAGCTGCCAATGGGAAGGGATCTTTGCATTGAGATATTAATTTAAGAATAGCAAAGTTTTGTAAATGTAAGCATGTAATGGTTTACAACTAGTCCAACTGTCTCCTAAAATAGTCAGCCATTTGCTTTTACAAAAAAGAGGATGTAGACTTTTCTCTTTTTCCATAACAAAAGGTCTGTTGTTTAATAGAAGTAAACGTTACATAAAATACCCTCATTTAAGTATCATTCTCAAAAGGGAGTCTAAAGAGGTTTGTTGGGATAATGTGTCATCCCTTATCTCCATGACTTGGCAAATCGTCCACCAACCCTGTAATATGAGCTTTTTATGTTTTTAATTGCAAACTTCTACAGTGTAGTGCTGATCAGATCAATTCAGCACCTTTAATTGAACCTAAAGCGATCTGATAATCTCACATCTCAGATGCAAAGTACATGTGTGAGGAGAGGGATCAGGGATGAACACTCTGAGAAGGTCAGTGTGGGGAGGCCAGATCGCAATATCGTCATTTATTCTCCTAATGTCTTCTTTGCAGCAGTCCTCTACAGCACCTGGCCAGTATGGATTTTTTTAGGCCAATATCAATTATGGTTTTTGGCAGAAAATAATCTGATATCTGATTTATCAGCCAATTATAAAAAAAAATCTCATGAATAATTCAACCTTACCACTTACAACAAAGATACGAGTATTTTACTGTTTCACAGTAACACATAGGCTGCACGGTGGCGCAGTTGGTTAGCATAGTGGCCTCACAGCAAGAAGGTTGCCGGTTCACGCCTTGGTGTGGGCAGGACAGAAACCTTTCTGTGTGGAGTTTGCATGTTAGCGTGCATTCTCTCTGGGGGGATAGGCTGATTGGAGACTCTAAATTGCCCATAGGTATGAGTGTGAGTGTGTATGGTTGTTTGTCTCTGTGTGTTAGCCCTGCGATGGACTGGAGTCCCGTCCAGGGTGTCCCCCGCCTCTCGCCCGTTGGCTGCTGGGATAGGCTCCAGCTCCCCCGCGACCCCGTTAGGGACAAAGCGATAGATAATGGATGGATGGACCCCCTCACTGTAACACATCAAGTTCCTAGGCATTCACATTACATCTGACCTTACATGGTCTAATGCCTTACGTTTCACGTGATTAAAAAAGGCCCAACAGAGACTTTTCTTCCTCATATTTACATATATATCGGTATACCTTCCTCCTATCTTTGTACATCTTACTCCTTTCCCCACACACATTATTGTTTTCTTAGCTCACAATGAAGGTCTTTGATGCCAAAGATGATGTGAAGAGAAAGATTTGGACATTTTGGCAAGACATGCATAATGAAGCGTGTTAAACTGAAAAGATACTGATAATGTGGAGGGACAAGAAGCGGCAGACAGCAAGAAATAGAGCTGGTGTCAGTAAATGAGTCTGCAGGGAACAGCATGTTTCTGCTCATTAAATCAGTATTATATGCACACTGGCAGAAAGCATACTCACACACACACACACTTGCTGTAATTTGCTTCTGCTGATGTGACACTGTAAGCAGTTCAATGACAGTATGTAGGCAGTAAAGCTGCCATGAGTGCATATCCACATTGTATCAATACCCCCTCACTGTACAGACTAAGCCTGGTACTAAACCAACCATTATCTCATCCTACAGCTTTTTTTCTATAAACATGTTAGACAAAATCCAGATGTGACTAATAAAGTTGTCTGAATCTGAATCTCTTTTATTAAGATGGACCCTTTGTCCCCATAAGGACTCGATGCCCCTAAAAGGTTAGTTTTTATACAGAAGAGGTCCTAATGAGTCACAAAAACAAGGACATGCACACACAAAGATGAATGTTTAATGATTACTTGTCCCCACTTGCATCTGGTTTCTTTGGTTTGGTTACTTTCTAATTAGAAGCATAAAGGTAGATTTATATGTGTCATTAACTTTGCACAAAATAATACTTAATAGAAATGGAAAGCTATACGCGGTTTGATAGTCAAACCTCAGATTGAGGAGTAGCAGTGTGGTTTTTGTGATGCTTGTGCAACAGTGGACCTGCTCTATAGCCTCTTCAGGGTCTTGGAGGGAATATAGGAGTTTGCCCAACTTTCGGCGGGTGCTCTGAGAGTATCAGTGCTTTGTCTGCATCGTTGGCATTAAGTCGGATACATTTTCAGCGAGGGTTGGAGTCCGCCAAGGCTGCCCTTTATCACCGATTCTGTTCATAACTTTTATGGACAGACCTTTTAGGGGCAGACGAGGTGTTAAGAGGATCTGGTTTGGTGACCTCAGGATCAGGTTTATGTTTTTTTGCTGGAGAGAAGGAAGTCTGGCCTTCCCTCCTTAAGCTGTTGGTCTTACGACCTGACTCCAGATATGCAGGAGAAAATGGGTGGATGGAAAACTATACATATAATTTATTGTGAGTACAAAAACTTGGCCTTAAAGCAAAAGGAAGACTTACAAAAATTGGGTTAATGTTTCCTGAAACAAGATCAGAGTTTTACAGTTATTTTTTTCTGGCAGGAGTTTGAAATTTGTGTCAAGATAGAGAAGCTATCAAAATCAACTAGTTTAAAAGTGACATAATTTGAAAAATACCAGTCTAACACTTTCACTTTTATATTCAACCTTTAGGGTTTAGCTTCCTCTTCCTGAAAATTGCTCACTGATTTCTTCATTCATTTTCCATGAAATTTAAAAAGGACATTGGGAAACCAGTGGGATGTAATCCGTGTTGTTCTAGTTCACTAAGCTAACTTTTACCACCACCTTAAGCAGGTAATGCATTGTCCTCTGTTACATGTGCATGCAAACACCTTGGCAGAGTTTTTACTTAGAGGTTGGACAACATTGTGTTTGACTGGTATAATGATATCTAATTGCTAAAAGGTTTTTACAGCAGACACAGTCGCTTTGTTCCTGTGATAGACCCTGCCTCCCAGCTGCTAATTGCTGGGATAGACACCAGCCCTTCCATAACCCTGAATTGGATTAAGCGGCATTGAAAATATACGAATATACTCACTTTGTTTGATTTTTAAGATAAAAATAAGACTGATGAATTTCTCTCCTGAAATCAACCCAAACAGCTTCTTATCTTTGTAACTTAAAATATACTATTTTGGACCACATATATAAAGCTTTGAACACTGCTAAAGGTCTGATTTCTTGAAAGTAACGAGTCATTAATGTGCACAAACTGCACACACAAACTCATGACATAATGATGGAGACTGATAGCACACATTGATGTGTTGAGATGAAAATAATACAAACTCCAGCTAAAGTGTGTGTGCACCTCACTGGCCAGACAGGTTTTTTCAGTTCTATTCATAGCCTCCAGGAAGTAGGCTTGTTTTTACATGAACACTTAGACATGCATCTCCAATACCCTGGTGTGTGTTGTAAAAGGTAGAGCAAATTTCACTTCACCTTATTCTTATCTGTGCAAGAGAGAGAGACAGACAACCAAGAAGAGAGACATAATCACTCAATAGAAGTGTCTAGAATGACTCACCTGAGGAGGCGTGGCTACCTGACAAGGGAAGTTTGAGAAGGAGGAAGTAGGACTGCATTTTCTGAAGAACTGCCAGTGTGAGAGGAATCACAGGAGAGGTTTGTGTGCGTAAGTCCTTTAGAGAAAGCTGCTGAAGATTACAAAAAAGAAAAGGATGAGGATAAAAGCCAAGTAGCTCTCAGAGAAGACCTAAAATCTATTTTGAAGAAAAACCAACCCACTGGTAACTGCTTAGGTAGCTTTTGGTGTGTTATCACAGTCACAGTGCATGTAGTGAGGTCATCAGGGGCGTGCAAATGGCCGGGTTATGTTGGCAGAGTGGATGCTGCATGGCACCAATGTTAAGCAGAAGAAGGCTGAAGGACCACTACCATGAAGACCCTCTGGAGTCCAGCTGCAGTGAGTCTCACAAGAGTTTGCTAGTGGACGAGGTCAGTGTCAGAGAGAGAACGCTGAAAAAAGATCAGGTGGTTTTCCCACATTTTAACCTTTGTTTGCCTTCATACCACACATGACTTTGTTGATTTAAACTTAAGCGGATGGGATATGTAAGTCATATCAGCGGCAAAACATCTCTG
Organism: Kiunga ballochi; assembly: GCA_037177335.1. Lineage (NCBI taxonomy): Eukaryota > Metazoa > Chordata > Actinopteri > Atheriniformes > Pseudomugilidae > Kiunga > Kiunga ballochi. Next base: position 16,238,296 of record JBAMIG010000005.1, read on the forward strand.
TTGGACTAATCAAGTCGTTTAGACTGACTTTCATTTATCTAATTTTACTCACTTAATTCCTAAAAGACACGACAGGAATCTACTATCCTGACTTCTATATCCTGTTCTGCAGCCTCCACCACATGCGCTCATACCAATCAGGATGTTTTACATTTGTAACTAATGACGGAGGAAATAACTGCACTAAAACTCGTCCCAAGTATGTAAATGTTTATTAGTAGAAAATAAAAGGAGACGGATTAACTTTAATCTCACACAACCAGTCTAAGTTATTTGAAAGCTCCGACTGGTGTTTCCAACATCACAAGCAGGAAGTACTGCATGTGAGAACTATGCAACGTTTCCCATTATTTATTTCAGTGAAAAGTTTAGGTTTTTTGGGGGGGGTTGTTTGTTTTTTGCATCTGACTCTCTGTAAACATCTAAACGAGTCAAGCCATCCAAGCCGTTTGGCTCTGAAAAGCCGTCATGCTCCAGTGATTTCTGCTAACCCCAGTGCAGGACGGATGCAGCGTTTGCATGCACACTCGGATGGATACTTTGATGTAGCTTAAAGGGAAAAGCACAAATAAACATAAATGTATTCATTTCAAGAAGGAGAAGTAAAGGGTAGATTAGTGTGTGTGTATGTGTGTGTGTGTACCCTTCAGAGCTCTGGCTGACCGAATGTTTCAGATGCTAGTTAATGGGCCTTTGTGCACATCTACTTTGCTGTGTGCGACTATGCACATCAGGTCTGTTGGGGATGATTGTTGTGATGTGATTAGTCCCGCTCTAATGAATACACTGATCTGTCTGACCACATCTCAGGCTGGACAGGAGCCTTGGGGTGTGGCTACGTTATGATCACAAGTTTGCCAAGATATTTACTCTGGAATATAAACCGTGCGTGGAGACGTATTTACAGTACACATGTACAGTTTGAACTGTATCACTTTGCACATTTCAGCTGGTCACTTTTTAATTTCCCAAATAACAAATTTGCCTCAAGGGGCCTTTATGATTTATACAACATGTGACACTTCTGTCCTTTCGACCTTGATTTGCCCTTCAGTTCTATCAAAATTACTAATTTAATCTAGGAAAATGCCGAAGAATAATTGTGCAAGATTTGCCTCTAAGAAGTGTTTTATGTGGAGCTCACACTTTCATGCATGTAATGCTTTTACTCTCATGAGTCGGGAAGGTCTGCTTTGTTTTATATCACTGTTGTAAATATGTGCTTGTGAAACCTGGACTATGCTCCTAGATTGTAGGAACGGAGGGTCAGATGGTATTTCATGTTATCACATGTAGACACCACCAGGTCAAGGGTGGCGTCGTTTTTACTGTCAATGAAGGAATTTCACTTCAAAGTGTACTTGTTATCCATAGCCATGGAGTTTGGTGCCACAAGGGCTCCAGTCCCCCTCTCCTTGCTGCATCTTTCTATTCTGTTCAAATAGGGAGTGGTTCATTATGTTCTTGGAGCATTTCCTCCTGGCATTTAGAGCATATGTAGCAGGTGCATCACACTGTCGGTGCCTAAGAAAAGAACAAGAACACCTTGTACTAATGTGCCTTTATTTCTCATTTTACTTTCACTTTGGATGAATTGGATAAAAACCAAAAATTGGACTAAACGTCCTCCTTTAACTCACTGGGTGCCGGTCTTTGCTGTAGCAGTGCCCTGTGCTGCCGGCGTCTTGGAGCATTTGTTGAATTCTGGGACTGCAGAAGTGAAGGGCCAAATTGGCCAGATACTCGCTCACTCGGATTACATTCATACTGTTTTGGGAATGCGATGTGTTGCAGACTCAGGGAGCACACTTTGGGGAAGTTTTGATGTGCTTCTGTTAAAACTGGCTTTACATATACAGAAATGTGGAAGCACAAAGAACATTCTTTTTTAGCAGTGAATGATCAGATGTACGTCAAAAGGCGTCTTTGGCAGTCATGAGTTAACAAGGCTTTACTCTTGGCTTTTGTTGTGATGCAACAGATATTGCTCACTTCTGCTGAAAACAACGTACAAATAACCCGAACGGTCGCATCTGGAATCAACTGTTTTATAGATAATATCTAGCCTTGCAGATATTTGCAACTCTGCTTTAGTTTCTCTGTGCAAAAATTATGTCCCAATTTGATGGCTTTTAATTCTTGTATTTTTTTTTTTGAAGGGATATTGCTTAATGTGGTGTCCGAAAAGCAGTGGAATCGGCCTTTGTGTATTTCATAAGTCTGAACCTAACTTCAGGCCGCTTTCTTTGCTCTTTCCTTGTGTTTATTAGGGTGCCATCTTAGGACGGCTTTCCCAAGCTTCTATAACTAACCCATAATCCCACCACCACCACAGTGTTTACATTTACAACTATTCATCATCATCATCATCTCTATTCTATCTAGTGTGCAGTCTACAGTAAATCTATGGTGCATCTCAGCTGAACAGTTTTTCAGGCTTAAGTCAACTTCTGATTAGCTTGCGATGTGTTTTATCAGGATGCTGTGTTGCTATGCTAGGTATATTTAACGTGATGGCACCCAATATTAGCACACTTTAAACCCTGCTAGCAGATCTGCAAGTGTTTTCTTTACTATAATCACAATTAGATGTGGCGAATATACAACACTTTTGCAAGATAGACAAATAATTTCTTAGCTAGTTGTTAGCAAGACAACTGTTTGGTTAAGCTACATGCTAGCTTCATATTAGCTTCTAATAGTTCATTCCACTAAATTAGAAATAAACCAGATATATGACTCCATTGCTATTTCCTTATTCTTGCATTGTTTGAACCCTATGGGACCATGAAATGGCCCACATTTAAAGCAAAATATCATTTCTTTCTAACTTTTTCATGTTAGAGGAACCTTGAAATCATATATACAGGAAGGTGTAAGGGCCCCTCGACCACCAAATAAATCAGGAATGACATGAGGTTTAAAACTCCTGTTCTGGTTGCTATAGTAACTAACAGCAAATGTCAGTCAAAAAGCTACTCAATACTTGTGTTTTATGACAGCAGCATTTAACATAACTTTTTATAAAGCAGCAGGCTGACTGGAAAGCTGAACCCTAAGCATAATGATACCATCTAATGCGTGTGACGTTCTCAGGATGTATCTGCACCCTAAGTGGCGCTTCAGCAGAAGTTAGCCTCCTCCAACCAGTGGATAAAGTATGATAAAGATTGGTGACCTTAGAACCTGAGTAGGGACTCCTGGTTAAACTTCACCTACTGTCATGGTGCAAGAAGCACATAAAACTACAGTCAAACTGATTTGAGCCAGTAGGAGATCTTAAATTCAATAACAATTTGTGAGCTGTGAAACCTTAAAGGCACACAAGTTTTATATATTCATTTATTCATATTATCTTATTAATTGCTTTAACTTAAGATAAAGTCAGAGCAGGTATTGTTTAGGATTAGCTCAGTTATTTGGGTATGTGCTATCCCGCTACCTTTACCCTCTGCTTTTTCCTTAACAATGCATTTTTTACGTAACGTTGCTATCAGCTGCACTTTGCTAAGGTCTTGGCATTTTTTTTTTTCAATGTCTCTTCTAGCATTTAATTAGAAGCAGGATCAACACTCATTATGTTTTCCACTTCAAACTGCTGAGTCAGGTTAAGGAAACATTGTGGCAGCCCAACCCTTTAGCTCTCCACCATTCACTGCAATGAAAAAACCCTGCTTTTTTCAGATGTGGAAGTCTCTATCCTTTTTTTTCCTTTAAATTATAGACTGAAAATCATCAAAGTGTCACTAAATGGCGAGAGATATGGCAGTGGACCGAAATGCAGGAATCAGCCATCGGCAGTGGTAATGCAGATGAACTAAACTTCATTAAATACTGAAGAGGAAACTAAACTGAACACTGTAGCAGACAAAGGGAAGCTAACGCAAAGGGATATGACAATGGGAGACGAGAAGTATAAATGCACTGAGGAAAGACAAGACAGGTGAAACGTATGAAGCAAATTAAACCAGGTGAAACCAATGAACGAGCAATGAATATAGACGGGAACATGCAGAGCAAAATGACAAAATAAAACAGGAAACCAAATCAAACTCAAAAACAAAAACCCTCAAACTATGACACAAAATCTGCACTGAATTTTGACACAGTTTAAAATATAAACTATTAATTTTTTTGCGTAGACATATGCAAAATCCACTTTTCAGCCATTAAATACATGGTTTTGTGTTTTATAGGAATGCAGAAAATGTAAATGTATTCCCCCCTGATGCTGCGCAAATATCTTTATATTCTTTTTGTTAATATTTTCATGTAGGTTTAATTTTCTCTATTTTATTTTGTTATCTATTACATCACAGCTGCTATCAAGCTACAAACATGGCGGAACAGGGTAGGGTTGAACTTCCTGTGACCTGGAGGGGGCGGGGCTTAACATAACTCATTCACATTTAAAGAGACGGCACCAAAACGACTCTCTCTGAAGACGCACCTCAGAACAGGGTTATAAGGTGTGTGTGGAGTGAGAATAAGCAGGAATTCAGACCAAAGCATTGCGGTTCTATTTTATACAGACAATAAATTAATGATTTATATGTTTAAAAGGAAGGATTTAAAAGCATCATATTTACCCTTTAAATGCATGTTAGCTCTACATTTATTATCCCCTTAAATAAAAAGAAAAAACATGGATACTTGTGAGCAGTTATTAGTTGCAATGCTGTTCACGAAGCTTCTGTCTGAGTCTTGAGTTTTCCTTTGGGGCAGATTTCTGGGTCAGGCTCTGATGTGGAGACCATGCTAAGCTGCCTTTGAGCTGGAAGCGCTCAGCCAAACCTGTTTGAGCGGAAAAGATTAGTAGTCTATATTAGAAAAGCAGACTCTACCTGGATGATGGAAATCACCAGATAGTCTATTATTACAGCCTGTCCTTGTTTTTAATAAAGTAATTCAGCAGGCTGCTTTAGATGTCTGGATAAAAAATAACCCTTCACAGTATTTTCATTTCTCTTTTAGCTGTTTTATTGTTTCTGCATTTTGCCTCTTCAAATGAAGAAAAACCCTTTTAGGCACATGTTTACATCCTAATACATCGCATTGATTCAGCTTGCTTGATTCAGAAATGTTCCTCATTTTCTCTGCCATGAATGCATGATGTCATCGCGTTATCACTTAAGTCTCCGACTTGACACGGGGGCTAATCTAATACAAGTTGCCGTGGCAATTTGTGCAGAAATGTTGATGCATTAGGTGATTACCATGCGGGTATGGAGGCAATCAGAAGTAATGCGGTAATGGGTTTAAGATTATATCTGTGTGCTTGCACCAGCGTGTGTCGCAAACATGTGGATCACCATGACAGCCCGCCATGTCCTGTGGGAAGTTTGTTTTCCAGTGTATTCTGTCCTTGTAGAGCATGTAGGAAGAGTGAAGGATAATCGCAGGCACCAATAAGTTTAAACAATGGAAGCCTCCACATTAGGATCAGGGGTGAATTTAAGCTGAGCGGGTCCATTGTGTGAAAATAAATCACGTGTCCTGGTCACGTTATTCATGTGTGAAGCTCCATCATTGTTTTCCTGCAGAGCATAGCATTGCTGAATTAACTTCTTTATCTAAAGGGCTTATTGCTCACAGTTTTTTTCTCCTGGAATAATAAATAAATGGGACATTTTATTGGTGTAAATGTTTAAGTTGCTTTCATTTTGTTTTGACTGCTTAATGTGCTTAAAGCACAGTGGCGCTTCTAAATGATCACATCTTATTTATCTGCTAACGCAGAGAGGGATGGCTGTCATATGAATGAATTTATCTCTCTCTCCTGTCCTTCCCTTTCTCCCCATAGAAAAGTGTGAAGGAGGGAATCCTGTTAAAGCAGACCAGCTCTTTCCAGAGATGGAAGAGGAGATACTTTAAACTAAGAGGAAGGACTCTTTACTACGCCAAAGATTGCAAGGTACATGCATCAGGAAACATTTGCATAAATGGTTTTATATGAAGCAAAGGTGCCTTAAAATTTAATGTTATAAGTGGATATTGTAAAAAATTATAAATGCAGTGTTTTTTTTTGTTTTTTTTACCTATTAGTCCTTGATTTTTGATGAAGTGGACCTGTCTGATGCCAGCGTGGCTGAAACCAGCACCAAGAACATCAACAACAGCTTCACTGTAAGCACAAGCTAGGCCTGCATGTTTATCATCATTATTTATTATAGATTTTTAAAAAGTGTGGACTCTTAACCTCTAGATGTGTTTAGCTAATAGTACAAAGTTGCAAAGAATATCAAGTTAGCGTTCAATGTTAGCATGTTATGCTAACATTCTTAAATATAGCAGAAATCATGGCTCATGATGCTAACATGTTAGCTTCAATGTGCTGTAAAATGCTTAATAAGAGCTTTAAAGTTTGTATTAGCCTTTTCCAGTAATATATTGCAGCATTAAATGTTAAACTGACCTAAACTCTCCTCAGGAGTGAGTGTTGGTCCCATGATGGACTGCTAACCTGTTGCTGGGAAACGTTGCTGAAAATCTTCCACTGCTAAGCCCAAACTTTCCCCTTTTCCTCTTTTCTTGTCAGGTTATCACACCATTTCGTAAATTAATGCTGTGCGCTGAGAACAGGAAGGAAATGGAGGACTGGATCACTTCTCTGAAATCTGTCCAGAAATGGGAGACCTATGAGGTAAATGTCTCTCCTTCATCGTTTTATGAATGCAGAATTATTTATGGTGCTTTAGCACATCTGAACAAATGGGGACTAAATTGATTAACATTAGAAAATAATATAATAATAACAAAAAATCTATTTTTTCTTATTTTCTGACTGATTTATCAGATTCACAACAGGCTGTAAAACCCACTGAGGGCTGAGAGCTTATTTCCTCCATGCTTACGTTTTACTGCTGTGCTTTACGCTTTCAGTTTTTCTTTACTCCTGGTTGTTTGTGAAACTCTATACTGCTTGTATCATAAGTGCTGTGTACACCACCCATGTGACACTGGTGTATTGTATAATGTTTTTTCCCTGCATGGCACAAAAATTCATGTCCCACCCTGTTAAATTCCTCCTGTCCCCCTACAGGCCAGCCAGTTCAACATGGAACATTTCTCTGGGATGCACAATTGGTACGCCTGCTCACATGCCAGACCGACCTTCTGCAACGTCTGCAGAGAAGCCCTGCCAGGCGTCACCTCCCACGGCCTGTCCTGTGAAGGTACACACACACACACACACACACACACACACACACACTGGGTGCTGAGTTTGTGCTCTTGCAGTTACAAACCAGCCAATCAATTAAACATTTCTGGCAGTCTCCATGTTTATTAACCTTTAAGACCATTTTGTCACATGTAATGTAAGTTTTTCTTCGCTTGCCTTTTGGCTCAGAGGCTTTTAGCTTCTAACTGCAAGCTGAGACAAGATTTAAGGGAACTTTCTTCTTTGTTTTTGTTTTTTTTTGTCTTTTGTCCACCGCAGTTTGTAAGTTTAAGGCTCATAAGCGCTGTGCAGTTCGCTCCACCAACAACTGCAAGTGGACGACACTGGCCTCCATAGGAAATGACATCATAGAAGATGAGGAAGGGGTGAGAAAGGAAGCCATTTTTATCCACTTTCACGCAAAAAATTCAATAAACGAATAAAGAGGAAGGGTTTTCCGACATTAATCTGTTGCAGAAGCTCATCTGAATGTTTGTTGCAGGAAGATCTTTAAAGGAAAAGTGCCTCAATCCTTTCTGTTGTGGTTGTTTGTAGGTATCAATGCCGCACCAGTGGCTGGAAGGCAACCTGCCTGTCAGCGCCAAATGTGTCGTGTGTGACAAGAACTGTGGCAGCGTGAGGCGGCTGCAGGACTGGCGCTGCCTCTGGTGCAAGGCCATCGTAAGTGGGATTGATTTTCATCCTCTCCACTGTCTGAAACCATCATGTCATCGCAGGGTTAGGTTTTATACGGGACATTACCGGTAGAGTTATTTCTGTTTGGTTTTGGTTCAGGAAATGCTGCAAGACATCATTTTTCCAGCTGGATTGTAAACACACTTTGCTGGAAGCCAGTTTTATTCAAATTCTCCATACTGGGAGTTAGAAATTGTTGTGTGTGGTTTAACATTAGTCACTGCAAACGCTGTGTTTAATGACGAGCTGAAAGAGTTTGCAGAGATTAGGATTCTCCGCCTGTAGGATGCTCAGGAAAGCAGGATGAAATGTCACCGATCTTTTTCTATACTCCCAACTTCCCTTAACGCTCCTCAAAGACTTGAAGTCTGAAAGGTTAACCTGAGTCATCAGAGTAATGGACAGGATGTTAGGATAGCCGCCGAGCGCCCAGAGGGGAGAAAGGAGACGAGCAGTGACTGATTCATTTATTATTCTTTGACAAAAGAAACCGGGATTTTTTAGACACTCTGACTGTTTTTAATTAAATCTGCTTGTCAAATGAATAAATTACTAATGTTAGTAGATTTATGGCATTTTTCCAAACATGTTTCCCCCACAAACATAAAACATGTCAGGGATTGCTTTGCTGCCCTCTAGTGGCCAAAGACGGCATATCTCAACTCTAACAGGAGTTAGTATCAATCTGTGGATATAATACATTTTCTCTTGCTAAAAACGAAACGAATTACGGTCGGGTTTAATAAACCTGCCTGTGTGGCTCATTTTCTGTGAAGTAAAACAGGAAATAACATGCAGAGAAAGAGTTTAAGCTGTTTACTGTAATAACCTGACATGTACCTGCAAAAATCCATAAATTATCACCTGGGTGTTTCCCACACTACCTGCTACTTTAAGTTACTTTGATGCTTCACATACAAGCATTATTTACTAAAGGAGTTTAGATATTTAATTGGAAATAGACGAGTATCGTGGGTAAAAGAGCAGAACAGCTTTTGACAAAGGTGCTTAGATCTCTTTATTGTGTTTTTACAGGCATTTTCTGCCCAGTTTAAACCAAGCTTTATACCACTATAAACCAGAACAATGTGCGTTTGTTTTAAATGTAAAAGTCAAAGTGATCACTCTGTAAAAACTGGTAATGATAAACAGAACCAGCAGTGATATAACCTCATGTTTTCACTTTGTTTTATCTTTATTTAACCGTACTGTGAACAATAACACGGTGCAAAGTCTCTTCCTCTGCATAAAAACAAAGGAAACATTTGCACACATGAACCAGAGAGGCTTTTGTAAAGGTTACACAACTGGCATTTTGAGCATTTCAGAGGGATGTAATGACCTTTCTGCTTCTACTGAAATACAGAGACCAATAACTCTTTGTGCATGTGTGTGTAGGTCCACAACAGCTGCAAAGAACAAATGGGAAAGGTGTGTCCTCTGGGTCAGTGTCGAGTCTCCATCATCCCTCCCACTGCACTCAACAGCATTGACTCAGATGGTGAGACATCACACACACAAACACACTCGGGCTTTTTTCCTTTCACATTATTGCATGAATGGGTTCAAAGTTCAGGAACGTTTGTGTAAATGCTTTGAATGCACGGAGCTCGTTACACCCTGATGCAGGAAAAATCAGGAGATGAATCTTTTTTTATCATTTAGTTACAGAATTACTGTAACTTTGTGTGAACAGCAGCATATGAAGTTGGTTGTGCAGCTCTTGCTTTTTCTCACCGTCAGGCTTCTGGAAGCCCACCTCGGCGTCGTGCTCCAGTCCTCTTTTGGTCCTGGTCAACTCCAAAAGCGGCGACAACCAAGGAGTGAAATTCCTGCGCAAGTTCAAGCAGCTCCTGAACCCGGCTCAGGTCTTCGACTTGATGAACGGAGGACCAGAGCTTGGGTACCTTTATAAAAATCTAAGCTAATTACAGCAAAACGCTGCTAACGGGAGTTTAGTTCTCACCTCCTCATCTCCTCCCTTCAGCCTGCGGCTCTTCCAGAAGTTTGTGACATTTCGGATCCTGGTGTGCGGGGGAGACGGCAGCGTGGGCTGGGTGCTCTCAGAGCTGGATAAACTCAACCTCCATAAACAGGTGAGAGAAGCTTTATAATCCTGATACACAAGGTAACTGTGCTGCTAACATCATGGCTGCTGCTGCACATAAATATCATTTCATCTGCCTTGTTTTTGTATATTGTTGTCATGGCAACCATATTAAAAATGAATGACTTTGCATCCCACTTTAAAAGAAATGAATTATAGTGCAAAGGAGTGGAAAAATAGCCTTGTTAATAATCAATAATGTGTTTATTATGGAATTGATTCATATAAATGAGTTAATTCACACATTTTTTATTCCATATTAGTAAATGAGCACCGTTTCAATCAGCTTGAATTTAGTTAAATCTCAGGTTATGTTGAATTAAAAGGGTTTTAATGCTGAGATCAGCTGATCTGTGTGTGGTTCAAACTGAGACCATTAGTGAAGATTTCCTGTAGGATGGAGCGGTTCCAAGGTGTCAAGAAAGATGATCAGAAAGTCGCTGCTTTTTCCTAAAATTCACAGAAAATTTAAGCAACAAATGTGAGACATCCTGGAAAATGGTATTCCACATTGTCCTTCACACACATTAAGGACTGAGCATGAACAGGATTATGTTACCACACAGGCAGCATCATTATATTTCACTCAGGCTTTGCAACAATAACAGTATTAAACGTTAGAAAGTAATCAAACACACAACCTTCCTTCCTTTTTGTTGTAGAAACCGGATGCTGGATGGATCCGTAAGACTTATTTCATACTGAGCTGCAGCTGAAGCTTCACAATGTCCCCACAGCTAGAGATGAGGCTCGTTCAGGAGTATTTAGTTATAAACATCGGCTTTTATTTGTCTCAGGGGATTTCCGATTCACCAGATTCCCATCAGCTCAGCAAGGATTCCTTCAGTCACAGCAACGTCGGCTTGGACGTGTCCACTCTTTCTCACAGTGAAGGTGTGATGATGACAGTGGTGGATAAAAACAACGTGTTAGTTATAGAAAGATGTCTTATGTGGGGCTTGTTTGGATCATTCATGAGCTTCATTTGTTGCTAATTCAGCCAAGGTCACAAACAAGACGAGCTAATGAGTAACACGGAAACGCTTCAGACGGCTGACTGGTCACAGAATAACCAGGAGGACATTCCCAGCAGGTGCCTTTGGATGTGACGTCCTTTAGTTTCTGTGGTTTTCATGAAGACGTGTTGTGCTGAGCAGATACAGCAGAGATGATCTTTATCTTGCTAAGCTAATGCTAATGCTGTAACGTACAAGAAGAAATGAGGAAAAGGGGGGAAAAAGAAAAGAAAAGAGATGCGAGAGAAGGAAAAGCAGACCATCATAGGGAGCACCTTTAGGAAGACAAGCTAAGAATGAAGAACGAGGGAACATAAATGAAGTTAGTGTGACTAAATCTGCACATCACAGCATGTTTATGTCAGAAATGAGTGTTTTTAGTAATGATCCATCTCTACAGATGCATCTTGTTCTGCTTTGTCCTCTCCGCTACGCTTCAACGTGTCTGACTTAAATAAGCAGCGATTTAATGAGTCGGATCTGTTGCCGAGTCGTGTTGTCAGAACCTCACAACCAGAATGAGCTGCTTCCATGTGTCCACAGTGTCAGCTCGGTGTCCTGCCTCTGGGCACAGGGAATGACTTGGCTCGTGTGTTGGGCTGGGGAGGCCTCTGCGACGACGACGCTCAGCTACTACAGATCCTAGAGAAGCTGGAGAGAGCCACCACCAAAATGTTGGACCGGTGAGGACAGCGGCATGCTGTTTACGGCTAAATCGCTACAGAAATATCTTATCCACATCGTGCATGTTTGGGTGACTGGTGTGACTGGCAGAAAATGTTTTTTACTCGCATATATTTAGTATAAATCTGATTAGTTTTGTTGATTATCAAAGTGAAGCAACATTGATTTCTGCTTTTAGACTTCCTTTGTTTTTTATGTTGGGATGTGGAACAAGCTGCACATGACGGGTTCAGTGTGTCGCAAGCTTCATCATCTGAAATGTGACGACTTTACCTGCTAATAAGAGACAATTACCGTATTTTCTGCATCATAAGGCGCACCTTCAATGAATGACATATTTTAAAACTTTTTCTATATATGGCGCACCGCATTATAAGGCGCTACAGTAAAGGCTGGGGATACCGTACGTTATGCATCCACTAGATGGTGCTGCGCTAAAGGGAATAAAAAAAAACAGTCAGATAGGTCAGTCAAACTTTATTAACAATTACAAACCAGCTTTCTGACAACTCCATTTACTGCCAAAATGAATAAACAGCTGTTTTATTATTTTCTCCGAGATAAAGTATTAGTATTTTCGTGACACAGTTTATCTTTTAACAACCGCAAGGTATAACATGTAGTGCAACATTTATATCACATAGTGGAGGGGAACTT